>JARQOD010000007.1:173049625-173167803 GCA_033576555.1 Oophaga sylvatica | reverse complement strand
TGGATGTCGCTCTGTTGCTTGGCTGTCAGCTATCTACTGTGTTTGGTGATCTATATGCCACTAGCTCTTTGGCTTGCACATATCTTTGGGCTGTATTTAGTATTATAGTTTAGCCTTATTGAAGTATTTAGAGCTGAACTTCAACTAAGTGCTAATATCCTAAAATCAAGAGTCTAAAGGCCTGGTTCCTTACTAATAACATATTAACACTTAGTCAATAACTATTAGTTTGGAATCTTAAGCTTCATTAATCAGTGCTGAAAGTGTCAGGATATACAGTACAGACCAAAAGTTTGTACACACCTTCTCATTTAAAGATTTTTCTGTATTTTCATGACTATGAAAATGTACATTCACACTGAAGGCATCAAAACTATGAATTAACACATGTGGAATTATATACTTAACAAAAAAGTGTGTAACAACTGAAATTATCCCTTATATTCTAGGTTCTTCAAAGTAGCCACCTTTTGCTTTGATGACTGCTTTGCACACTCTTGGCATTCTCTTGATGAGCTTCAAGAGGTAGTCACCGGGAATTTTTTTCACTTCACAGGTGTGCCCTGTCAGGTTTAATAAGTGGGTGGGATTTCTGGCCTCATAAATGTGGTTGGGACCATCAATTGTGTTGTGCAGAAGTCTGGTGGATACAAAGCTGATAGTACTACTGAATAGTCTGTTAGAATTTGTATTATGGCAAGAAAAAAGCAGCTAAGTAAAGAAAAACGAGTGGCCATCAGTACTTTAAGAAATGAAGGTCAGTCAGTCTGAAAAATTGGGAAAACTTTGAAAGTGTCCCCAACTGCAGTTGCAAAAAACCATCAAGCGCTACAAAGAAACTGGCTCACATGAGGACCGCCCCAGGAAAGGAAGACCAAGAGTCACCTCTGCTTCTGAGGATAAGTTGATCCGAGTCACCGACCTCAGAAATCGCAGGTTTACAGCAGCTCAGATTAGAGACCAGGTCAATGCCACACAGAGTTCTAGTAGCAGATACATCTCTACAACAACTGTTAAGAGGAGACTTTGTGCAGCAGGCCTTCATGGTAAAATAGCTGCTAGGAAACCACTGCTAAGGACAAGCAACTAGCAGAAGAGACTTCTTTGGGCTAAAGAATACAAGGAATGGACATTAGACCAGTGAAAATCTGTGCTTTGGTCGGATGAGTCTAAATTTGAGATTTTTGGTTCCAACCGCCGTGTCTTTGTGCGACGCAGAAAAGGTGAACGGATGGACTCTGCATGCCTGGTTCCCACCGTGAAGCATGGAGGAGGAGGTGTGATGTTGTGGGGTGCTTTGATGGTGACACTGTTGAGGATTTTTTCAAAATTGAAGGCATAGTGAACCAGCATGGCTACCACAGCATCTTGCAGCGGCATGCTATTCCATCCGGTTTGCGTTTAGTTGGACCATCATTTATTTTTCAGCAGGACAATGACCCCAAACACACCTCCAGGCTGTGTAAGGGCTATTTGACCAAAAAGTAGAGTGATGGGGTGCTACGCCAGATGACCTGGCCTCCACAGTCACCAAACCTGAACCCAATCGAGATGATTTGGGGTGAGCTGGACCGCAGAGTGAAGGCAAATGGCCAACAAGTGCTAAGCATCTCTGGGAACTCCTTCAAGATTGTTGGAAGACCATTTCCGGTGACTACCTCTTGAAGCTCATCAAGAGAATGCCAAGAGTGTGCAAAGCAGTCATCAAAGCAAAAGGTGGCTACTTTGAAGAACCTAGAATATAAGACATATTTACAGTTGTTTCACACTTCTTTGTTAAGTTTATAATGCCACATGTGTTAATTCATAGTATTAATGCCTTCAGTGTAAATGTACAATTTTCATAGTCATGAAAATACAGAAAAATCTTTAAATGAGAAGGTGTGTCCAAACTTTTGGTCTATACTGTATAAGAAAGAAACACTGTGATAAGGACAGCTATAACACCCAATTGTCAATTTAGTTATACATTTCAAAAATTAGCACAATGCGAAGTTCTAAGCAAATCCTCCAGAACTGTTATATTATAGGGAATATAATTATCTAAGGAAACAGACATGTCAAGATAGCTGACTGGCCCTTTTAAAAATAATAACATATATTAGCATTTTCAGTTTTCACTGTCCAGTGTCCACATGTCTTCTTTCTGCAGCTACACATTATTTGCTTTTGGCAAATTTAAGACAGGAGTAAACTGTGTGACACTAAAAGTGCCACTGGGGATAAGTTGCAAGATGGGATATGACTAAAATAAAAGAGACATTACAAAGCATTCCGGTGCAGTGGGGAAGTTTGTCAAGTGAAGTATAAAATTCAGTCAACTAGAAACAATAGAAAGGTATATTACTCAGAAAATGTTCCCTGTCATCATAGGTTTGTAGCTACTCAGCAGTGAACATTGATGAGGCTTGCTTGGTTGAACACTGCATAATGGATTAAGCAGAAAATAAAGTATATGGATTAATGTATATAAACACTGAGAAAACCATTAATATTTTAAAGCAGTTGGCCTGTCTTCTTATTTGGCTTCTTGGTAGTCAGAGATACAATATGCTTTTATGACCTTATTAATCATTTTTGGTTTGTTTCTTCTTAACACAAATATTAATCAAACTAGTATTACAAGAATATTACCATATTTTCTGCAACATCAAGTAATTGAAACAACATAAAATCACATCTTAATGTCTTATAAAACATAGTTTATTCATGATATTACTCTAACACAAGAGAGAAAGAAGCATGCATTGCATTTCTTGCTTAGATTTGTGATGGATGAAGTCATAAACCAAAAAGGCTTATTAAGAAATCCGGATACAATCAATTATATACTAAAATAGTATTTATATTTTAGGGAGTTGATATAAGTAAAAATGTAGATAACACAGGAAATGCAGCACTGTTTTTCCTAAATGTTATTTGGGTAACGTATGCTCTTGTAAAAGTTTGAGATGAAATGTTTTCATTAATATGCAAATAAATGTAGCAAATTCATTTTAGGATGACCCTTTTTTACAAATGAAATAAATTGTTATGTTTGTTTCCTTTTTCTTTAATGTAGAACTGTTTGATCAAAAACATTTTCTTTATAAAAAATTATAACTACATATTACAATACAATATTATAACATATTTTGTTTATAAAATTTTTCTTTTTTTCTTGGTGCACTATGTACGGACTAAAATATAGTTTTTGTGTACTACAAAAGTGTAATTATAACACCAACTATGTATTTATGCGATTGGCTCTAATTCAAATAAAGGATCTGCACATTTGTGGCAATACTTCTACTCTTTTATTTTTTTAATTAATTGCTTTTGCAGCGTCATATTACACAGCACTTTACAGATAGCGCATTACAGACTCTCTTATTATGCATGCAAGCCATTGGTTTTATGTAGATAATATCGAGCCAATACGATATGGATCAAATTTGCGTATAATGTCTGAAATCTGCACATCCTGTTGAATTCTACCAATGTAGCATTTGATTTTTTCAAAATCACCGTAAAACGGGCATCAACATTTTACACATTGAAGCAAATTGTTTTTGTCACAGACTGCTACCTTACCTTCTCCAACATCTCTCTCTCGCTCTACACTCTCCAATCTCACTCTTATTCACTTTTACGGAATACTTGCTAAGAATTAGGTGACACAGCACAAAGCGCTCATTACAAGCCTCATCCACAATAGCATCTTTTTCCTGTAAAGAGGATCTAATTTCTGCTTTTTAGTATTCATCTGTTTTTTTAACAATTAGTTTAAAATTCTATAAAAAAACTACAATTGTGGCATTCAAGTTCAGTCCATTTTTTTTCACAGACACATAGACTTGAATGGGTCAGTGCCATCTTATTCTCAGAGATAAATCGTAACATGTGTACAGCCCCAAAGAATAACATGTATTAGTGCTATACGTCAAAACCGCAGATAACATTAATTTATATGGTCGTGTGCACAAGCCTATAGACACAATGATAGCACAATTAAATTATCAATGAAATGTGGCAAATTTATTCACCACAAATAAAACTTTTGTGAGACATTTACTGGAACTGATGAATTCGAATTTCAAAAGTTAAAAGTAATTTCTAGTTGAATGTTATTCTAATTATTTTAAAGCAAAAAAGACATATAGTTTAATAAATAGTAACAGTTTTAATGTTGCTAAAGTCTGGTTAGATTTTACATTTCTGAATAAATTTTATTTATGCAATTCAAAATAGGATATCAAGTTGACATTTCCTGCCTAGGTAAAAATTACATTGCTGAAGTCTAAAATCTCAAGCACTGATTTCCAGAAAGAAAGGTCATTAAGTAGCAGTTAATTCCTTAACTTTTCATTGTTGAGCTTTCATTTTTTCCTCCCCTTTCTACTATTGACACAGTCATTATGAAGGCTTGTTTTTTGCTTGTCAAATTGTATTTTTGAATTGCATCCACAATTTTTTCCATACAATTTATGGAAAAATAAGAACATTCCAAGTGGGATAAAATGTTGATAAAATGCAGCTCTGCCATTGTTTTGGAAGGTTTTGTTTTTACGATGGTAATAGAGTTGTGTTTGGGCTTGAGATTTAGTGTGATCATCTGACAGTTTCATTGATACCATTCTGAGTAGGTATGGCATATTATTATCTTATTGTTTATTTTTAGGGAAAGTTGGGGTCTAAAATAACACAGTTAGTTTTTTATCTTTTTATGATGTTTATTAAATGGGATAATTAATTTTACATTTTGACGGTCAGGACATTTATTAATATTGTAGTATTATAGGGTAAAGTGAAATTATCAGTCTTATTTGAAGCACAGTCGGTGGCTGAGATTCATAGGAGTGTAAGGAGGTGGCGGGGACCCTCATGTACCTTCTCTCTCCTTAATGCTGTTCACCTGTGTCACATGCGGCACCCTGATGTTTAACTAATGTTTTGTTGTGTGCACTGTAATATATTTATCATGTACTGTAATGTGATGTATTGTGCTTCAGCTTAAGGATAGATTAGTTAGTAGTGAAGGACCATAGGGGGACTAGAAAAGAGGGGGCACAGTAGAGATAGAGCATAGAATAGATAGAAGTGATAGCACAGGCAGCAAGGAGTTAAGTTTTCCAAAAAAGTTCGCTCATCTCTAGTCACAACATGTTAAAGCCTGCTTATATGAGGGTCTAACAAGTCAGCATAATAAGAAAGGTTACTGTAATAATGAGACAGTGCTATACATAATATGAATGGATGCTATGTAATAACAGGAAGGCTTTATACATAATAAGAAAGGATGCTTTGTAATAACGGGATGGCGCTACACAGCATAAAGGAGGATAAGTTGTAGAGATTAGAGCTGTACATCATAACAAAGAATACAGCATGTTAATAACATGAAAAAACAAATATTAACCAGATAGGATGACGCAATAAAAATAAGGGATGGCACTGTACATAAGAGAGAACCTCTATGTAATGTGGAATGGTGCAATATGTAATAAGGGAAGACACTATGTTATAAGGGACTGTCCTATACATAGTAAGAGAGAATCACTGTATGATAAGAAATAACCACTATGTAATAAGAGACTGTGCTAAACATAAAATATTAGAACAACCACTAGTTAATTAGGGATGGTGCTAAACATAATCAGAGAGGTTTATTTACTAACAAGACAATTATTCATATCATCTCTTTCCATGCAACAGAGTATAGAGTGGCATGTAAAAGTGTTGGCACCCTAGTCAAAATTACTGTTATTGTGAACATTCAAGCAAGTTGAAGATAAAATGATCTCTAAAAGCCTAAAGTTAAAGAGGACACATTTTCTTTGTATTTTAGGCCAATATATATATATATTCCTCTTTTACATTTTAAAAATTACGAAAAGGAAAATGAGCCAATGCAAAAGTTTTGGCACCCTTTGAGATTTGTGTGCTCAGATAACTATTACCAAGCTTTCAGACCTTCATTAGCCTGTTAGGGCTATGGCTTATTCACTATCATTGTTAGTAATGGCCAGGTGATGCAAATTTCCCAGTTTTATAAAAACTGAGCCTCCTCTAACCTTGTTCCAAAAAACAGGAGCCATGGATTCTTCTAAGCAGCCCACAAAGCAGGAGTAGGCTATAAGAAGATGAGTCTTTGCACAAGCACTTCAAACCAGCCATAGTTCTCCCAACTCGAACTTGACAGCTTCATATATGCTTATGAGGCTGTGAACTTCGGATTGGGAGACCTATGGCTGGTATGTGAATCACTGTCAGTACTTTGACCAAAACACGAATGTATGAATTCAGCATTTTGTGAAGGATATAGATACCAAGCATAGTGTTTTATATTTTTTCCAATGTCATAACTGCTAATAGTATCACAATAATGCAAATAATCAAGATTGGAGGTCCAAATTAAAGTTAGAGAAGCCAAGTGGCGATGCCAAATCTTTTTCCTTTTTTTCCTTATGAAAGCATCTTTTCGATTTAATTGATTTCTCAGACACCACATACTGTACAAATATTCTGTGACCACAGTTTCATCTCTCCCCTTCCACTTTCTCCTTCTCTTTTCCTTTATTGGCTTACTACCTGTTATGTGTGTGCTTGTAGCCCATTCACTATCTATCTAAGAATAACCCTCCATCAAACTCCACCGCACCAAACAACACCATAAAAAGTGGCTGGTGACCAGCTCATGCAGCCTTTATCTATGCCCCATTCCCTCAAGATGGCTGAATCATCATTATAAATAAGTCCCTGTATTTTGTGCTCCCCCACCTCAATGTAGATTGTAAGCTTTTACAGGCAGGGTCGTCATTATTTTGCTTTAATTATTGTATTACTTTGAATGTTGTTACTTATGCCTTGTATATAAACTGTAGAATTGTAAATCGCTGCGGAATATGTTGGAGCTATATAAATAAAGATTATTATTACAGAGTCATAGCTAATGTCTAAAAATTGCCATTTATTTAGGTCCACATTTATTTATAAAACTTAATTGCTCAAACCTTTTATTATTTACTAGATGGTGGCCTGATTCTAATGCATCTGGTATTCTAGAATATGTATGTAGTTTATTTATGCATGGCTTCGCTCCCACCCTCCCATCCTTGTATGCATGGTTCCGCTCCCACCCTCCCATCCTTGTATGCATGGCTCCCCCTCCCATCCTTGTATACATGGCTCCCCTGTGCCATCCTGTATAGATGGCTCCACTCCTCCCTCCCATCCTTGTATGCATGGCTCCCCTGTCCCATCCTGTATGCATGGCTCCTCTCCCCCTCCCCTCCTTGTATGCATGGCTCTGCTCCACCCTCCCATCCTGTATACATGGCTCCACTCCCACCCTCCCATCCTATATACATGGCTCCACTCCCACCCTCCCATCCTATATACATGGCTCCGCTCCCACCCTCCCATCCTATATACATGGCTCCGCTCCGACCCTCCCATCCTTGTATACATGGCTCTGCTCCCACCCTCCAATCCTATATACATGGCTCCGCTCCCACCCTCCAATTCTATATACATGGCTCCGCTCCCACCCTGTATACATGGCTCCACTCCCACCCTCCGCTGGGCTCCCCTGTCCTCCCACATCATACTTACCCTCCTCGCTCCGTCGCTGCATCTCTATCCCGGCGCGTCAGCTTCTTCCTCTGTGGTGCGGTCACGTGGTACCGCTCATTAAGCTCATGAATATGGATGTCACGCCTATGGGAGTGGAGTCGCGTTCATATTCATGACCTTAATGAGCGGTACTACGTGACCGCACCGCACAGAATAGAAACAGACGCGCCGGGACAGGGATGCAGGGACCCGAGGTGGGTACGTACTGGAGATGACTTGCGGCTTCCGTCGGGAGATCAGCGGCTAGCGCAGCTGATCTACCGACGATAGCAGTGGTGTTGCCTGGTTGAAATCCTGCGCCAATTCGCGGCGGATGTGCCTGTCGCTGATTGGTCGCGTCCGGCCGGGAGCGACCAATCAGCGATGCAGGATTTCCGTTACAGATGGAAGTGAAAAGTTAGACAATTATATAGTAGATTTTACTTGTCAGTGTTTTTTATTGTTGATATGATGGCCTTTAAGCATTTACATTAGGATATTGTTATATTCATAGCTTGATAGATATTCATATGTGCTTGCAAATTGTCTCAGCTCAAGACTAAATATTCATGGAGGTGTTTACTATGTCTTGCAGAAAATGTCCAAGAAGTAATCGAATCCACAGGCAAAAGCAAAACACAGGCCACTACAGTTCAGATAACACTACAAGAGCATCGACACGGCTAATTTGAAGCATGTTTCCACAATGGCAAAACTTCCAGAGGATACCTTGGACTACATTAATATTAGTCAAGACAAGGACAAAAGACCTACACATGTTGCCTTGCATTTGTGGTAATCTACACCAATGAAAACATGTACTACAGATATATTTGAATATGTATGGATATATTTGAAATAGTATACATTGTCTTGATGTTTTTCTGTAATGTAAATAAACTATTTATATCACTTAATATAGTTTTTCCTTTTTAATGTATTTGTTAAAATAATAAATACTCAGATATGAGAATGAGCTATTTGTATTTGAATGCTTACAACTAGTTTTCAGTGTGTTGGATCCATAGCAATGTGGTACAGCCTAACTTTTGTAAGGTTAAATGGAACCTGTCAGTCAATTCATGCTGCCAAAACCATCAGAGATTGATTGCATGATTGCAGCAAAGTATTTTTTTCTCTGAAAAAAGATCTCAGGATTTAAGATAAGATCTAGTTTGATGCACGGCTCTAGTTGATTGACAGGTTTATTCTTATGTACACATATGGGAGAGACCTGTCAATCGACTGGGGCAGAGCAGGGAGAATAATGGCCAAGGTGGGCACCAGACAGGTCTCCTCTCTGCCTATGATTATTAAGCTTTGTTTTCTCTGACAATACTGCAGCCAGACTATGATTCATGCTGCCCATGGATTGAGCAGAATTAATTGATTGATGAGTTTCCTTTAATCCAATTTCTTAGCAGTGAAAATAAATATTGTGTCTTCCTCTGGTAGCTAATAATTTCCATTATGGCATAATATCATGTATATAAATCATTTTATATTTTTTGTATGAAAGACCCCAAAATGGGGTGGGCTTATGCCACCTATTGAAAACATTTTTCACCTCTTTCCTTTAATTTACATATGGCCTGAGATGTTAGGCATGCATGGGTGAGTATTTGCTACTTACATTTTTTAGAACACATTTAGACCATTAATTAATTAAAAGAAAGAGTTGAAAACTCCTTTAAAGAGACGTCTCCAGTTTAATGAATCCAGGACCCTGGCTGAAATAAAAACAGTATATATTCCCCTCATGCAGTTCTAGCGATGTTGGTGCCGCTGTTTCGACAGCGTGACGACGTGACTTGTGTAGGACATATGTTGGATACAACCAATGAACGTCCGCTTGTCAGCAGCAGCTCATCAGTATTCTTTCAGAGCGGACGTCTCTAATAAAATAATAAAGGCAGCATCTTATTAGAGACTGTTCATTGACTGCAGCCGTCATATGACACATGTCGCCATACAATACTGGAACACCAGTGCCAACATCGCTTTAACAGCGCCGTTACAGGTGAATATAAAGAAGTTTGATTTTAATTACGATCCTGAATTGATAAAGTTGGGGTTGCCCAGTAGTGGACTGCCCCTATAATACCAGTGGTGCTATCTCCCATTTAAAGCCTTATATAATGAGGAGGTCATGATGGATGCTGAGAATGCAAAAAAAAGTACAATTAAAGATACTGTTGGCATAATTACATTCCCCCTGCTTGTTTTTTTTAATGAAATCTATATCTGCTTACAAACTTTAGAAGTGAAGAGATGTTGGGTGATATGTATTCTGTCACTTGGCAGATATGACAGTAGGCAAGTCATTGGTAAAGAGGAGGTAGTTTGTTGTGACATCTTATTCAGTTCAGCTTCATGACTGACATCTCCAACGATCGAAAAATATTCTAGAATTAACAACAGAACAGCTATACATCAAGATCAATGTACAATGGTTTTCATTTGCCACTGTTTTGGGGTTAGGATGAAATGATCCCGCCCGGAACTGGAAAGTTTTCCTTACTTTTGGATTCTGCTTAGCAGCCATCTGTCTACTTGTATCAAATAATAAACTATAATTTAGAGTATTTCAGTGTATTTTATGACTTTTTAATAATTATAATATTTAGAAACTATGAATTCCAATTATTTAAAAAAAAAAAGATAAAATGTCAGTTTTCCAAGAGTCATATAAATATTTTAAAACCATGTATAACACAACATCATTCACAAAATGTTAATTTGCAGCACCTACCACATGTAATAGGTTGTACAACCTAATGCTGGATGTATTGACCACTGGCAAAGTAAAATATGTAACATGTAATATGGTATACTTTGTAGTATAGAAAAATAACACCAGACTCATACCCTACAGAACCAATAACAGGCATACAATATGTTTCCATTTACAGCATAGTGCTCCAACTTACAGTTTGACAAACCATTCCTTTTAGGAGCAGTACTTCACCTTCTTGTTAGAGAACAATAGCTTCATTATGTAAAATACCTATTTAAAGACACAGGTCCGGCGCATACATAGAAGACAGTTTGTTTAATTCGTCAGGTGAAAATAAATTCTAATTTAAATGTAACTTTTACTACCAATGCAACAAAAATCCTAATGTGGCATATATACTGTAAATCTGAACCACATCGGCAGAAGTTTTAAAAATATCACAGAATAATTTGAATCCACTCAAAATATTTGTAGAGTCAAGGCTATTCAATGGCTGTTAGAACTGCACATATATGTGATGTCCGTAATGGCCCACATACAGACATCTCAGGTCTTACCAATTAAGGGGTCTAACCAAAGTCATGTAGAGAGTAAAAATCGGACAGCAAGCTTCATGACTCCAGCTGGTTCAGCTGTCCTAATTGTAAGTGGGACTTTGACTAACCCTTAAACCAACATAACCGCTGTCCTTACAAGGGCAGACCAAACAAAAGTCCTAAATGATGATCCCCTTATTGTCCCTGCTTAGTTCCAGAGATGGATATATTTTATGCATCATATGTAAGGATCAACTCATCAAGGCTTAAATTCTGTGGGCCAAATAAGATTTTTTTTGGATAATTACGATAATGAGGGTCAGCGTTTAGAGCATATGCCAATAATGCCAACATTTTGAAAGTGCCTCAAAACCAGTGTATGTTGTCATAAGTAAAGTAAGTAGTCTATAATTACATATTTTATGCAGAATATACCAGAACTTACAAATGACATCCTCTCCATTTACCAATATAAGCTGGTTTGGTGATAAAAGGAGGAGCCTACATAACATTAGGCAAGTGTTATTTTTTTTATTCATTCATTTTCTGGGACTAGTAACATCTCCAGATGCAACCAATGTTCTTTTTTGCATTTTGTTACTTCCTCCCTTTCTTCTCAGAGCCATAACTTTTTTATTTTTCTGTCTACATAAGCTTCCATACTTTTGATGGATTCATTTTACCATTTACTTTACTTGAAAGCAAGAAAAAAATTCCAGGTGTGGAGAAATTGAGAAAAAAACACAATTCTGACATTGTTTTATGAGAATTGTTTTATGGCATACATTATGTGGTAAACATGACATTAAGATTCTGCTCATCAGTATGATTACAGCAATACCAAACGTACCTTTTTTTATTACCGTATATACCATTTTTTTGTGCTGAAAAAGCCCCCCTTGGCTTATACACGAGTCAATTGTCCCAGAGAGCCAGTGGGGGAAGGGGAGCGGAGGAGCAAGAGTCACAGAGGCAGGAGCTGGCGGCTGTGGCTAAAGCCTGTGCCGCATCTAAAGAGAAATGAATATTCATTTCTCTGTAATAGCGCACAGTGACAGCCGCAACTGCCGGCTTCAAGCACACATCCTACATACCGCCCCCCATGCCCTCGCTGCATCTCATTCATTCCTCCACCAGTAGCAATTCCAGCCGTGGCTTGTGAGGTGGCGACCTCTTATTGGTGGTTGGTCATCAGCTGCTCAGGTCCTGTGCCGGCTCCGGATTGGCCCGTGAACAAGGTCCTGTCTGACTGTCTGACTGGACTTAGGTGCAGTCTATAAAAAGGATCTTTGGGGTGCCCGTTGGCACGCTAAGATCACTTATATTGCTGTATGTGTGTAGGTGGGACAGTTACCACCCTGTATTCATGTGTGCTGCTATTGGCACTGCGAGTGTGGTTCTCATCAGGCAGTGTAGGGTGGGAACTCCCGCTTGAGCCTAACACCTGCATCAGGCGACGGCATCACATTAGCAAGTTTCACAGACCGTGTGACAGGGCAGGCTCAATCACCAGCATAGTGGAGGGTGAGTTATAGGGACCCCAACTAGCGTCATTACTACTGTGCACCTGTGACGTCTAACAGGGCACAACTTAGAGTGCTCTCAGTTTGCTTCTGCTCTATGAAGTAACAGAGTCAGGTACTTTGCACTCTGTTCACACCGAGTGACATTTAACTCGGTGTGTTTACGGTGCTTGCTCGCAGCTTCGCTCCTCCATTGTCTATTAGCTGAGGTTTCTCCATCACCGCACGGTGGACCCCGGGTTGCGATCGCACCTTATCATATCTTAGCACCAGGATCTGGCTAACAGTGGCAGATAAGCAGCGTTTACAGCGATACATCCAGCAACTGGAGAGCAGGTAGTCCGCTCTTGAGCGCACAACCTCAGCAGTGGATGTTACCGCGGTAGCGGCTCTTGCAGCCACTGAAGCTGTGTTTCATGTGTCCGCTGCCACCTCTGTTCCATCCCTATCTCATCTCCCTCTGCCTGATAAGTTCTTGGGTGACAGCAAAACCAGTAGGGGATTCGTGAACCAGTGTGCTATACATTTGGAGCTTCTGGCGTCACGTTTCCCATCTGAACGGGCTAAGGTGAAATTTGTGATCTCTTTGTTAATGGACAGAGTGTTGGAGTGGGCTATGCCACTGTGGGAACACAATGATCAGGTAGTGCAGAGTATCTCGCGTTTTCTGAGAGCTCTGAAGTAGGTCTTTTTAGGGCCTCGTGACACCCACGATACCGCGCTCCAACTTTTGGCTTTAACCCAGGGCTCCTCCACGGTCAGCCATTTCGCCATACGTTTCCAGTCCCTAGCTTCTGAGTTGGAGTGGCCGGATAAAGTCCTCATCCCTGTCTGCTGGAAGGGACTGACTGATCATGTAAAGGATGCCCTGGCCACTAGGGAGATTTCTGCCACACTGGAGGAGTTAATTTCTGTCTCCACTCGCATCGACCTTCGGCACTCTGAGCGAAGGTTGGAGTGAGTCCAGTGTCGGCAGAGGTTTTGGCTGTCTCAAAATTTTGCCAAGCCTCTGGAATCTCCGGCCCAGGTTTTGGAATGGAACCACAGGAGGCCATGGATGTTTCTCGAGCGGAGTCCAAGTCTCGTCCCGCTTGAGCATCCCCAATCTGCCATGGTTGTAGGCTGCCTGGTCATTATGCCAACCAGTGTCCCCAGCGGCAGGGAAAACGACCGCGTATAGTGGCCATAGGAGGAGGCTCACTAGACATGGCGGCATTGTCCTCCAAAATTACGTTTAGGGTGACACTGTCCTATGGGTCGATTTCTTTCTCTTCAGAGGCTTGCGTGGATACCAGGGCAGAGGGTAATTTTATATCCTCTTCCTTTGCCCTATGGCACGAAATACCCCTTGTCATGCTCTCTAAGCCGGTTACCATCCGTGTGGTTAATGGTTCTGCATTACCTTCTCAGATCACCCATCGAACAATTCCCCTTACCCTCGAGTTTTCTCCTAAACATCAGGAGTTAATCTCCTTGCTCGTCATCCCCGAGGGTATTGATGAGGTGTTGCTGGGTGTGCCCTTCTTATGCTACCATTCACCATATATTGATTGGGCTACGGTGAGTATACAGGGATGGAGTAGGGCATGTTAGGGACAGTGTCTCAATGCCCAAGTTCAGGTTGGGTCATCCGAGGTTTCCGCAGATCTAACCTCACTTCCCAAGCATTACTGGCAGTTTGCAGACTTTTTTTCTAAGAATGCCACGGACACTCTTCCTCCACATTGCCCCTATGATTGCCTGATAGACCTGATCCCAGGGGCCACCTCACAGGCGTGTTTATCCTTTGTCGCTCCTGGAGAGTGAGGCAATGTCGGAGTATATAAGGGAGAAACTGGCGAGGGGGTTTATTAGGAAATCTGTGTCTCCTGCAGGAGCTGGGGGAGCACTCTTCAATTCGATTAAAAAACCAAAGTCCTTAATTCAAATTTTGGACAAGGTTAACATTGGGCTAGGTACATGAAAAACATGCAGTGAAAAAAGACAGGACTACGGCCGTTTCGCGTTATGAAGAGTGCATAACGCGAAACGGCCGTAGTCCTGTCTTTTTTCACTGCATGTTTTTCATGTACCTAGCCCGATGTTAACCTTGTCCAAAATTTGAATAAAGGACATTGGTTTTTAATGGAATTGAAGAGTGCTGCATCTATTTCCTTTGGATATCAGTCTGCCACTACATGTGTTTTCTTGCAAGCACCGAATCAACCGCATTGAAACCACCTATGTGTCCAAAATTCAGGAGTCATCACCCCCACCAGTGAGTAGACTTTTCTTGGTGCCGTTCTTCTGTATTGCTCAACACGGTCTCATATGTACCATCCTACAAAACTTTGAGGAGTCCACCAAGATGGTGAGCGGCGATGACTCCATAATTAGCATCACAATCCCGCTTCTCTGTATTCTGAAAAACTCTCTGCTCACAATCAAAGAGGATGCATTGCAGGCGGAGCACAATGAAATGGAGCAAGGAACCATAGAGGGTGATTACGCACAGCCCAGCCTCATGTCATACCAACATGGATTATTTGACAATGAGGAAGAGGAGGAGGAAGAACAGGAGCTACTTTCCTGCGCTATAGACGGTACTACAAGCACAACTGTCATGCAGTCTGTTCAGCGTGGATGGCCTGAGGACAGGGAGGAGGAGGAGGACAGCATTGTCAGTCTTTCTGGTGGTGAGGACACGGAAGTCTTGCCAGTTATCAGTCTGGCACGCATGGCAGACTTCATTTTGCTGTGTCTTTCCCGTGAAATTCGCATTATCAAAATTTTTGCTGATAATACTGGTTGGTGACACTTCTAGACCCACGCTACAAGGAAAACTTTCAATCTCTTATTGCAGAGTCAGGTAGGTGTATTAAAAATGATGTAGTACCAGAGGGCCATTGTTGCGGAAATACTGAAAAAATTCTCATCTGAAAACGTTGGCGGCAGAGGTCACAGTTCATTGGACAACCAAGGAGTTGAGGTGAGAGATACCCAACTACAATCCAGCAGAGGCAGGGGAACACTGGCAAAGTACTGGGACACTTTTTCAGACCCTCCCATCGCCCTGGCCCAGAGTCGCGGGGTAGTCTCACAAGGCCTGGAAAGATGTTGAAGGAGTACCTTGCTGAAAGTACAAATGTCCTCTGCGATTCCTCTGTACCTTTTAATTATGGTATCCAAGCTGGACATGTGGCATGAACTGGCTCTCTATGCCTTGGAGGTCCTGGCCTGCCCTGCAGCTAGCGTTTTGTCAGAGCGTGTTTTTAGTGCCGCTTGTGGAATAATAACTGATAAGCGCATCCGCCTGTCAACTGAAAATGCTGACAGGCTGACTCTTATAAAAATGAACAAAGCCTGGATTGGGGCAGACTTCTATACACCACCAAATGAGAACAGTGAAACATAACCTCCAATACAGTGTGTTTTTGGGGAGGTGTATTACCATGCACCTCTTCAAACACAAACATGGGTATACGCTATACGCTACCTGACTTTGGCTATTTGGTGTGTTATTATCCTCCTTCTTCTCCTCATCCTAATCATCCACCACCACTATAACATGAGGTTGACCGTGGTACATGATGCAACAGCCATTAGAAATTTTTCAAGGGTGTTTTCATGCCCGTTACAAAAATGTTTACACTGTATGTTGTGGTGTGCCCCCCCAAGGGAAAATGTTTTTCAGCCTACTCATTTAGTGTATGGTCATTACAAGTATAGGAGACCGGCTCCTTTAAACTGGGACCTTTTTTGCTGGCCATACTACACGTCTCTTCCTACACCACCCCTAGATCACCAGGGTGACCATGTTCCATGATGAAACAGCCACAACATTGTTTTGCAAGTGTGTTTAGGATGTGCTTAACAACAATTATTTACACAGTAGGTTGATGTGTCCCCCCAGGGGAAAATGTTTGTCAGCCCATACACTTAGTGTATGATCATTCCAAGTATAGGAAAGCCGCTCCTTTAAACTGGGAAGACCTTTCTCGCAGGCCATACTACACGTCTCTTCAGACACCACCACTAGAACACCAGGGTGAACGTGTTCCGTGATTAAACAGGCACTAGATTGTTTTGCAAGTGTGTTGGATGTCTGTAACAACAATTCTAAACCCAGTAAGTTGATGTGCCCCCCCAGGGGAAAATATTTTTCAGCCTATGCACTTAGTGTATGGGCAGTCCAGTTATAGGAGACCCACTCCTTTCTAATGGAAACAGATTTTTAGGAGGACTTCAGACACGTCTCTTCCAAGTGGTATTTTGGTTTGTCCAAATTTGAGACAGGCCTTGCATTCAATGCATGGGCAAACAGTATGGGAGACACACTTCCTAATAATGTGAACTTTGTTGGTTGTTCATCTTCAAAAATGCAATTCTTCACTGCCAGTTCTTCAGCCTCAACACTGCAATGCTAAAATGCGGGGTCTTCTGCCTCACCACAGCAATTCACCAATGCAGGTCCTTAAGCCTCAACAGTGCAATTATCCGCTGATGGTTCTTCAGGCTCAACACTGAAATGCTCCACTGCAGGGTCTTTAGTGTCAACACTGCAATAGTCCACTTCCGGGTCTTCAGCCTCAACACTGCAATTGTCCACCGCTTGGTCTTTAGCATCAACACTGCAATTGTCCACTAGCAGGTCTTCAGCATCAACACTGCAATTTTCCACAGCAGGGTCTTTAGCATTAACACTGCAATTGTCCACTGCCGGGTCTTTAGCATCAACACTACAATTGTCCACTGCCGGGTCTTTAGCATCAACACTGCAATTGTCCACTGCCGGGTCTTTAGCATCAAAACTGCAATTGTCCACTGCTGGGTATTTAGCGTCAACACTGCAATTATCCACTGCTGGGTCTTTAGCGTCAACACTGCAATTGTCCACTGCCGGGTATTCAGCGTCAACACTGCAATTTTCAACTGCAGGCTCTTTAGCGTCAACATGGCAATTGTCTACCCCAGTGTCTTTAGCATAAACACTGCAATTGTCCACTGCCGGGTCTTCAGGCTCAATAATTCACTGCATAGCCAAACAAATGAGAGTAGCAAATTAATAGGAACAATGCTTTCAGGTGACCATCATGTACGTCGGATCAAAGGTTTTTTGGGGTGCATTTGAATTTGGTGCAGGTCTGGCCTTGCATTCAATGCATAGGATAACAGTATGGCAGTGTCAAAAGAATGTGAACTTGGTTTTAGTGTGGTCATCCAGTACGTCATCTCAAAGGCTTATTGGGGTGTGTTTGAATTTGATGCAGGGCGGGCCTTGCATTCAATGCATAGGATAACACTATTGCAGTGCCAAAAGAATAATGTGAACTTGGATTTCCTGTGTCCATCCAGTCCGTCTGTTCAAAGGCTTATTGGAGTGCGTTTGAATTTCGTGCAGGGCAGGCCTTGCATTAATTGCATAGGCTAACACTATGGCAGTGACAAAAGAATAATGTGAACTTGGTTTTCCTGTGGACATCCAGTATGTCGGTTCAAAGGCTTATTGAGGTGCATGCGACTTTGTGGCAGGTCGGGCTTTGCATTCAATGCATAGCCTAACACCATGGCAGTGCCAAAAGAATATTGTGAACTTGGTTTTCCTGTGTCCAACCAGTGCGTCGCTTCAAAGGCTTTTTGGGGTGCGTTTGAATTTGGTGAAGGGCAGGCCTTGCATTCAATGCATAGGCTAATAGTATGGCAGAACCAAATTAATAATGTGAACTTGGTTTTCCTGTGTCCATCCAGTACCTGGGTTCAAAGGCTTATTGGGGTGCATGTGACTTTGTGGCAGGGCGGGCTTTACATTCAATGCATAGGCTAGCAGTATGGCAGTACCAAAAAATAATGTGATCTTGGTTTTCCTGTGTCCATCCAGTACATGGATTCAAAGGCTAATTGGGGTGCACGTGACTTTTTAGGCTGGTTGGGCCTTGCATTCAACGCATAGCCTAACACTATGGCAGCGCCAAAAGAACAATGTGAACTTGGTTTTCCTGTGTCCAGCCAGTACGTCGCTTCAAAGGCTTTTTAGGGTGCATTTGAATTTGGTGCAGGGCATGCCTTGCATTCAATGCATAGGCTAACAGTATGGCAGTACCAAAAGAATAATGTGAACTTGGTTTACTTGTGTCCATCCAGTACGTTGGTTCAAAAGCTTTTTGGGGTGTGTTAGAATTTGGTGCAGGGCGGGCCGTGCATTCATTGCAAAGGCTAACAGTATGAGAGACCCACTTCCTAGTAATGTGAACTTTGTTGGTTGTTCATCTTCAACAATGCAATTCTTCAATGCCAATTCTTCAGCCTCAACACTGAAATGCTAATATGCGGGGTATTCTGCCTCACCACAGCAATTACTCAATGCAGGTTCTTAAGCCTCAACAGTGCAATTATCCACTGATGGTTCTTCAGGCTCAACACTGAAATGCTCCACTGCAGGGTCTTTCGCATCAACACTGCAATTGTCCACTGCAGGGTGTTTTAGTGTCAATACTGCAATTGTCCACAGCTGGTTCTTTAGCCTCAACACTGCAATTGTCCACCGCTGGGTCTTCAGCCTCAACACTGACATTCTCCAATGCAGGTTCTTCAGGCTGAACAATTCACTGCGTAGCCAAACAAAATGTGAGTACCAAATTAATAGGAACAATGCTTTCAGGTGGCCATCTTGTAAGTGGGTTCAAAGGCTTATTAGGGTGTGTGTTACTTTGATGCAGGGCAGGCCTTTCATTCAATGCATAGGCAAACAGTATGGAAGTCACAAATGAATGATGTGAACTTGATTTTCATGTGGCCAACCAGTACGTGGGTTCAAAAGTTTATTGGGGTGCGTGTAACTTTGGTGCATTAAATGCCTAGGCTAACAGTATGGCAGTACCAAATGGAAAAAATGGGAACTTTAGTTTCATGTGGCCATCTATGACATCTGTTACAAGTGTTATTGTGGTGCGTGTTACTTTGCTGCAGGGCAGGCCTTGCATTCAATGCATAGGCTAACACTATGGGAGACCCATTTTCTTGTAACTGGAACACTTTTTCATGAGGCCCTCCTGTAAGACTCGTCAAAGGGGTATGGGGGTGCGTCAAAATTTTTGGCATCCCAGCCACTCACTACATAGGCAATAACAGTATAGTAGACCCACTAGTTAATAATAGGAACACCAAAGCATAGCCGGCAGATGGCCCTTTAAGAAGATTAATGCTGCCTGATGCCCCTATAAAAATAGGCTTTGTGACTTTCAGAGTTCTTCCTTCATAAATGAAACAGGTTGTGTATGATAATGTGTCAAACACCACATGGCCAGCTAAGGTTGTTAAATGTTAAAATGACATTTCCCATAGAATGCATTAGTATTGGTTGAAAGCAATGGTAAAGTTGAAAAACGCATCAAAAACGCTACATGTAAACATAGCCCAAGTGGTGGAGCTACTTTTTTGTTTTGGGTTAATTAATTTGCCTTATATAGCAGTTATTACCCTGGAAAGGATGTTCCTTAACATATTTCCCAGGAAAATCCATTGTGGTTTTGTTTTGGTATGTTTTTTGGTGTGCCTGTAAAAATGGCGTAAGACTCTGACAACATTGTTCACAGCTGTGACCTGGGAGTCAGAAATGCTTCCAGGGGCATTCCGCTTGATGTTCCTGTGTCATTTGAGCACTGTTTCCATCATTTTCAGATGTTTTTAGACTTTAAAAGGACCCCACATGGCAAAAATGCTCTGTTATCACATAGAAAATATTTAGAGTTGAGAGTCCTCAGTGGTTGATACCTTTTAATGGCTAACTGAAAAGATGGTAACAAATTGCAAGCTTTCGAGACTACTCAGGTCTCTTCATCAGGCTAAACTAATACAAAATCTGAAGAATCACATATTTATGCACAACACAGTCTATGTTATCACATAGACTTACATTGGGCTCGTTGCTCGGGTCGAGTACCTGAATATTCCAATTGTCTTGACCCGAACAATGAGCACCCGAACATTTTAGAGCTCGCTCATCATTAACAAAATCCTGAAGACGAAAAATAACAATGTGTATGTATAAGATTTTTGAAATCTCATAGACTTTGCTGGTAATATAAAAAGCAGCTGAAAATTAGCATTAAAAACGCACCAAAAAATACAGCAAAAACGCCTAGTGTGAACATACTCTAAAAGCATGCATTTTTGCCGCAGCTTCTTTCCTGCCAAGGAATCAGGTTTTGCTGAAGAAAAAAAACGCAGCAAAAGAGCAGTTTGCTGCGTTTTTCTGCTAATTTTCAGCTGCTTTTTGCAGTGCCAGCAAAGCCTATGAGATTTCAGAAATCTCATTCACACACATTGTTTTTTTGTCATCAGGATTTTGTGCTTTGCAGCATTTTTTTGATGGGCATGTCACTTCTTTCTGCTTTTTTCAGCATTTTTGCAGCATTTTTCACCCATTGACTTGAGTGGATGGTGAAAAAATGCTGCAAATACGCAGGTTGAGTTTTCTTGCAGCATATGTGCTGCAGAAAAGTCAAAGACAACCGGATGTGACCTTACAGTCAGCTCCTCTACATTCAGATGGCAGGCTGCATGATGCGTCCATACAGCCTGTCATACAGCAGAGCGGACCCGGACCCCATTCAATTGAATAGTGGGGACCGACAATACAGTGTTTGACATGCTGTCATATGCATGACAGGACGACAAACACCATTTCTGATCAGCGGTGAAACCATCACTGCCGATCCGATCAGAAAGCCACGGTTCCCACGGCGCAGTTCTGATCTCAGCTGTGATTGGAGATATAAAGTTTACCTCCGGTCACTGGTGTCAGCTGATGGGACAACTGTGATAGCAGAAGCGGATGATGAGAATATTCATCAGCCGCTCTTGCGCTGTAAATAAATAATAATATTAATAATAAAAAAAATGGCATGAGTTCCTCCCTATTTTTGATAACCAGCCAGGAAAAACTCCCAGCAGCCCTCAACTGTCAGCGTTAGCAATGTTGGTTTATCAAGAATGGAGGGGTCCCCATGCTGTATTTTTAATTATTTAAATAAATAATTTAAAAAAACGACATGGGGTCCCCCCATTTTTGACAACCAGCCTTGTTAAAGCTAACAGCTGGTGGCTGGTATTCTCAGTCTGGTAAGGGGCCATGGATATTGGCCCCCCCAGCCTAAAAATAGCAGCCCGCAGCTACCCAGAAAAGGCACATCTATTAGATGTGCCAATTCTGGCTCTTTGCCCAGCTCTTCCCACTTGTCCTGTAGCGGTGGCAAGTGGGGTTCAAGTTTGTGGGGTTGATGTCACCTTTGTATTTTCAGGTGACATCAAACCATGAGGTTAGAAATGGAGAGGTGTCTATAAGACGCCTCTCCATTACTAATCCTATAGTTATATGGTAAATAAAGATACAGCAAGAATAAAGTCCTTTAATTGAAAAAATGACACAGACTCCTTTAATAATCTCAACTAATCCATACTTACAACCTCGCCTAATTCCACCAAAAGCCCTCAATCTCCTGTAATAAAACTAAATTAAAAAACAACAATATACCATACTATCTGTCATTCTGTCCCATGCCGTAATCCATGTCTGGGGGAGAAATAGTTTTCAACCTGGACGGTGCCAAGATGTGACTGTCCAGGCTAAAAACGACTTGTGACTGAACTACTGCTATCACAGCCTCAGTGACTAGCGGTGACATCACTGAGGCTGCGTTCCCAGCCAGGCTGAAATCTGGTGACCTCGGTGAGATCCCCGCTAGCACCAATGGAAAGTCGCACGCTGCACTCACGGTAAACTCATCTCTGCACCGTGCGACTTTCTCACGGTGCTACAGGGATCTCACCATGGTCACCGCGGTTCAGCCCAGCTGGGAACGCAGCCTCAGTGACGTCACTGATAGGCACTGAGACTGCGCTAGCAGCATCTCATTCACCAGAGGTTTTCAGCCTGGACGGACACAACTTGCACCGTCCAGGTTGAAAACTGTTTAACCCCAAACATGGATTACGGCGTGGGACAGAACGGCAGACAGGTATGGTATATTGTTGTTTTATTATTTTACTTTTATTACAGGAGATTGAGGACTTTGCTGGAATTAGGTGTTTAAATAAAAATGGAAAACTGTCTTTAGTCTTATTTCAAATAAAGGGCTTTAATCTGTGTCTTTATTTACCATACAACTACAGGATTAATGTCTTATAGACACCTCTCCATTACTAATCCATGGACTTGATGTCACCAGTAGTGTTGAGCGATACGATACTGCAAATATCGGGTATCGGCCGATATTAGCTGTATCTGGCTTTCGATTCCGAGTACCGATATTTTCGTCATATCGGATACCGGAATCGGATTTGTCACTGTCACTGTGAGTGTCCGTCGGTCGGGTCTGTCAGGAGTCAGCGGCACTTACCTGGCAGAAGATCTCCGGCGGTCACGTCCTGGACTGCTTGATGGCCGCCATTATCTTCTCCCTGGCGGTCACATGCAGTTTTTCGCGATAACTGCAGTGACTGCAGGGTAATCCCGGCCGTAAACCAGTCCGATGACGTCACCGCCGGGGAAGCAGGTAATCAGCTGTGCTGCGCCGGGATGACAGGCTCTGCCTGTCATTCTGATGTAGCAGAGCTGGATCGTCGTGGGACACTCGTTACTATGGACTGCGTCGGACAGGTGGTATACTGCTGTTTTTTTTTTTCATTTTTTTACAGGAGATCGATGGCGTCGCAGGATGAGACTGTAATAAAAGTAATGAAAACTGTGTTGTTGTTTTTTTTATTAAATTAAAAAAATTTTTTTATGAACATTCACCCGTCCGGGTACATCAACAATTTAACTATTTACATACAGGGACCCTGTCCGGGTTATTTATAATTCTTTGGCAGGGGTGTTCCAGGTACCACCTGGTACTCTTCTGATGCTTGCCAAACATCCGAGACACCAAGGACCACCAGGACCTGATGACGTCGTGTGGCCTGTACAGTCAAGTCGTGACCCGCTATCTGGGTCTGTGTGGCCACCTCTTTCATCTCCCTCCGGGTCTGGAGCCCTATGTCCCGGACTGAACGAACCCCAGGGGGCCTAACAGGCGCCGGGTACGGGCCAGCTATACTTATCATGTCCATAGCTGGGGCTGCTGAGGAGACCACTGAGGGAGGCTGGGGAGATTTACGGCGTGGGGTGGGCACTTGTGCAGAGGCCTGGATGTGGGAGGCTGAAGGCTCCGAGGGTCTCACAGGTTCCTGACACTTTGGGGAGTAGGGGTCGCACCTGGTAACATTTAGGGCGTACCATCCATTGTAACCCCAGTGTCGGGTGTAAGTCACCAAGTCTCCTGGCAACAGGTCCCTCCCCGGGTGTCCTTCTGGGAGGTGAATCTCCATGTCCCGCCGGGTCACAAAGACTTCTAAATAAAGTCCAGGCTCCTGGATGAAGCCCCAACCAGCTTTCAATTTAAAGCCCTGTACTGCACCCTTACGCCGCGGCTCCCACAGGGTTCCTTTATCTTTTCTCATCCGGTCCTTATCTGTCCGGTCCTTCTCCAGGTTACGTTGCCGAAGCTTTTGGGATTCTCGCTGCTCCCTTTGTCGCTCTGCTTCCCGCTCCCAACGTCTCCACTCTTCCTCCTGACGCCGGTTGTAATTCTCCTCCACCAGCTGCTCCATGTCTCCACCATCAAATGCCAGCTTACAATGTCCGGTTTGCGGCAGCTCTCCTGGCGCCCCCCAGTCCTGGCGGCGCTCACCTGCGGAGGACGCAGCCGGCTCTGGAACAGATGACAGTCGGGGCTCCGGTACAGACAGGTAGACCTCTGGTGCCTGCGCGGCCTCCTCCATGAGGACGGGTGTCGCTTAATCTGTCTCAGTGACGGGGGCAGACAGCGGGATCTGGGGTGCTGCCGGTGCAGAGTTTTTTGCAGGAACGGGTGCCTCCACTGCGACAACGTCAACCGGATCACATTGCAAGGGCTGGGATGCCCGCACGGACTCCTCTACTAGAACGGGTGCCTCACCTTCCGGGACAGACACTTCAGGTAAGAGGGATTGGCGCCGCTCCAAGTTTAGTTTTAGGGCACGCCAGCTGGCTTCCATCCTGGCGACCTCCTCCCGGTGCCGGGCCAGGCCTCTTAGGGTATCCTCCGCTTCTTGCAGCGTAGGAGGGTTTCCAGGCCGGGTGCCCAACGGTGGTTCCGTGGCGATCGGGTCGCTTCCGTGGGGGGAGAGCTCTGACTGCTCCATCCCTTCACACTTCTGCTTGTGTCCATTAGCCATCTCTGCCAAGTCACATGTGTCATTAGCATCTGGAGAGGGCCCCTCTTTTGTAGGGAGGCGGGACCTTCGTGTTAGTTTCCGCACATTGAGGAGGATGAGGAGGCGGAACTGAAGAGCTGTGGGACACGATCTTACATTGCAGTACCATTTACAGTGGTCGGCCATCGTTTTCGCGCCACTGAGTGAGTGTACACCCACGAAGAGCACGCCCTTCTTCTTCACCAGTGCCTCGTCGTGACGCAGATATGGCGGAAAAATGGCAAATACATTCTCTGA
Organism: Oophaga sylvatica; assembly: GCA_033576555.1. Classification (NCBI taxonomy): domain Eukaryota; kingdom Metazoa; phylum Chordata; class Amphibia; order Anura; family Dendrobatidae; genus Oophaga; species Oophaga sylvatica. Next base: position 173,142,904 of record JARQOD010000007.1, on the reverse strand, counting down.
TGATTTTAGCAATTCTCAAGCACAAAACCAGTTCAATTCAGGCACACAGGACTCGTTTATAGCGAGCTACAGAATCCTGTTCGTGATGCCCAAGTTGAGTCGCACAGAGCCAGAGGTTTTGGGGGTACTCGGCACCGAGCCCGTCGACTTCTATGGGGTATGTCACGGCTTTACCCGGCAATTGAATCAGAGTCTATTTTACTATGTAGAAGTGTATAAACTATAAATATATGTATATATATATATATGTCACAATGACATGTATATATATATATATGTATTCTATGTGTGTATATTTTGTGTTTACAACGAAAGAAAGGGTTTTTTTTTGTTGCGATGTTTTGTTCCCATAGACTTACATGGGACTTCCGGAATCGGAATCGGATATCGACGATATTTAGTGATATCGGCGATACCATTCCGATACGATATTTTTAGATATCGAGCAGTATCGCTCAACACTAGTCACCAGTAGTGTTGAGCATTCCGATACCGCAAGTATCGGGTATCGGCCGATATTCGCGTTATCGGAATTCCGATACTTAATTCCGATACTTTTTCCATATCGTATACCGGAATCGGAAGTTCCCATAATTCTTTGAGACAGGCAATGTGATTTTAGTCAGCCAATGAGGAATCCTACGAAGTGTGGGCACATCCTGTAATGCTGCGGTCATCTTAACTAATGGCATGGCTGTGATTGGCTGCTGAAATGATGTCAGAATGCACTATAAAAGGCGCCGCCGCCATTTTAGCGTCACTGTGCTGTGAACTCAGTAAGGGACAGAACGCTACTCTGCTCACTCTGAGGGACAGTTAGATATTGCGATTTTGTGTACTACTGTGCTTGAGGCAGGCTAGTTTACCAACCGCTGTGTAAAGCTTCATTTTGCCAGTGTTGTTTTAACAGCTCTGTGCGAGGTGTGTGTGTGACAGTGCAGGTGACGCTGCAGTTTGCTCTGCATCCACCGCTGTTTGTAGGCATCTGCACGTGTCACTGACTCTTTTTTTTTTTTTTTTTTTTTTTATTTTGTGGAATTGGTGCAGCTCCATTATATTACAAAAAAAAATCAAATCTATTAGTGTGACGTGCTTCCATCCGTATACAATACATTGGTTGCAAACACTATAGAACTACACAAAGGAGCTTTTCACAGATTGTGGACAGTTGTGTTTCAGTGTTCACTTCAGTCTGTGTTTTTTACTTTTTTTAGTGCAGATCACGCTCCAGTTACATGTTCAAGCACTGCTGCTTGTACTCTGCTGAGCGTGTCTCAGTGTCTCATCCTTTTCATTTATCTCCAATTGGTTCTGCTACATTCCATTTAAAATAAATGTAATCTATTAGACTAATAGATTAGATTTATTTTAAATGGAATGTAGCAGAACCAATTGGAGATAAATGAAAAGGATGAGCCACTGAGACACGCTCAGCAGAGTACAAGCAGCAGTGCTTGAACAAGTAACTGGAGCGTGATCTGCACTCAAAAAAGTAAAAAACACAGACTGAAGTGAACACTGAAACACAACTGTCCACAATCTGTGAAAAGCTCCTTTCTGTACTTCTATAGTGTTTGCAACCAATGTATTGTATACGGATGGAAGCGCGTCACACTAATACTATTAGTGTGACGCGCTTCCATCCGTATACAATACATTGGTTGCAAACACTATAGAAGTACAGAAAGGAGCTTTTCACAGATTGTGGACAGTTGTGTTTCAGTGTTCACTTCAGTCTGTGTTTTTTACTTTTTTTAGTGCAGATCACGCTCCAGTTACATGTTCAAGCACTGCTGCTTGTACTCTGCTGAGCGTGTCTCAGTGGCTCATCCTAATAGTATTAGTGTGACGCGCTTCCATCCGTATACAATACATTGGTTGCAAACACTATAGAAGTACAGAAAGGAGCTTTTCACAGATTGTGGACAGTTGTGTTTCAGTGTTCACTTCAGTCTGTGTTTTTTACTTTTTTTAGTGCAGATCACGCTCCAGTTACATGTTCAAGCACTGCTGCTTGTACTCTGCTGAGCGTGTCTCAGTGGCTCATCCTAATAGTATTAGTGTGACGCGCTTCCATCCGTATACAATACATTGGTTGCAAACACTATAGAAGTACAGAAAGGAGCTTTTCACAGATTGTGGACAGTTGTGTTTCAGTGTTCACTTCAGTCTGTGTTTTTTACTTTTTTTAGTGCAGATCACGCTCCAGTTACATGTTCAAGCACTGCTGCTTGTACTCTGCTGAGCGTGTCTCAGTGGCTCATCCTAATAGTATTAGTGTGACGCGCTTCCATCCGTATACAATACATTGGTTGCAAACACTATAGAAGTACAGAAAGGAGCTTTTCACAGATTGTGGACAGTTGTGTTTCAGTGTTCACTTCAGTCTGTGTTTTTTACTTTTTTTAGTGCAGATCACGCTCCAGTTACATGTTCAAGCACTGCTGCTTGTACTCTGCTGAGCGTGTCTCAGTGGCTCATCCTAATAGTATTAGTGTGACGCGCTTCCATCCGTATACAATACATTGGTTGCAAACACTATAGAAGTACAGAAAGGAGCTTTTCACAGATTGTGGACAGTTGTGTTTCAGTGTTCACTTCAGTCTGTGTTTTTTACTTTTTTTAGTGCAGATCACGCTCCAGTTACATGTTCAAGCACTGCTGCTTGTACTCTGCTGAGCGTGTCTCAGTGGCTCATCCTTTTCATTTATCTCCAATTGGTTCTGCTACATTCCATTTAAAATAAATCTAATCTATTAGTGTGACGCGCTTCCATCCGTATACAATACATTGGTTGCAAACAATATAGAAGTACACAAACGGGCCTTTCACAGCTACTGAACATGGGTTTTTAATTTTTAACTAAAATATGTATTTTTTCAAATGACACAAATATAAGTAATGTTGAAGAGGAATAGTCCTACATCCATTGTTTGCACAATATTACAGGTGTACATCATGTCCCTTAATCAACAATGTATTATTATATTTACTTGTATGCTTTTATTTAAAAGCCAAGAACACAGAAGGATAACCTTCGCACTGCAGCTGTTGTCAAAGTTCAACCCACATTATGCACTTCCAACATTGCAGCATTTGAGGCATGATGTGAGTTGGATTGGTCAAAGTTATGGAGTGAGAAGGTTCACCATCAGTACCCTATAGCATAAGTATGCTTTTGTGTTAGACATGTGGATATCTGCCATAATATGTCACAATTATTTAGTTACAGATTTGTTACCAACACTAATCATTGAATGGTTTTAAATTTGACGTTTCACTTGTTTACAGCTTAGAAATAAGGGTGTAGCCTGATATCTATGTGTAGCACTAGCCACTTTAACATGTCATGTTTTTTTAAACATGTGTAGCTAGGTAGCAGTAATTTTTGCCGGACACACAGCAGGGGAACAGCAGGCGTTACTGAACCCCACTATTACTATAGCTTGTGTATTGGTCTGTGGACACGACACTTCTGAGCAGCAACTGGCAGTGTTGTAGCCCAGGGAGTATAGCTCAGGTGGTAGAAAGATGAACATAACAGGAGACATGGAAAACGTTGTCAACCAGTTAGTTAATCTGAAACCGGACAGGCAAATTCAGGCGAGATCCATGCCTAGTTCATTTTCAGAAAAGTAAGCCGTTGTACATTATCGTAGGATAGTCGCATGCAACGGTCTGTTAGTACACCACCTGCAGCAGTAAAGACGCGCTCCGATAATACACTGCCAGCAGATCAAGCCAGCACCTCCAATGCATACTGGCTAAGCTCTGGCCATGTATCCAGCTTAGAGACACAAAACTTGAATGGGGAAGAGCCATCTGAGAGTACACTGAGAGGGCAAGACATGTAGTCTGTAACCATCTTACGGAAATGTTGCCTCCTGCTGACTGGAGCCGTCTCGGATGGTGTAGACATTGGTGGCGCTGCCACAAAACTTCGACACATTTGGAACATACTGGTCTTGCCCTGTGCAGAGGCGCTGCTTGTGCTCCCTCTTGTTGCAGAGCTGTCTCCACTGCCTCGACGCACAGAGCTGCTTTGTAAATCAGTAGCAGCAGCAGTGCTCTTGGCTGGAATGGAGAACATTATGGATTGCACCAGTGTGTCTTGGTACTTCCGCATTTTACGCTCCCGGTTCAACGGTGTGATGAGGCTTTGTAAGTTGTCCCGGTAGCGAGGGTCTAGGAGGGTGTACACCCAATAATCAGACGTGGTGTGAATGTGTTCGATGCGGCGGTCGTTTCTCAGCCACTGCAGCATGAAATCAACCATGTGCTGCAGACTCCCAACTGGCCAAGAAACGTTGTCCCCTGCAAGAGGCGTCATCTCCGCCTGCTGTGCATCACCCCACCCTTGGTCTACATACTGACTAGAGCATTGTCTACCTCCCTCTGGAGCGATGTCTTCCTCCTCCATTGACTCCTCCTCACAAAGTCCTTAAAATACATATAAATTTACAAAATTTAAAACTCAAAATTTAAAAACTTTGTATCATAATTCTGTAACATCAGTTTATGGAAACACAATAGCATTACAAAAGGATAGACAAAAAATGTACATTATGTGCTTTGTAAATACATTAAAAGTTTGTAATGGTTATGAAAATATAGACAGCGACTCTGGAGGTTCAATTGTTGATACAGCATGGTACTTTGAAAGTCCTCCAGCCCTTTGTGAAGAACCACGTTGCGCTGACTGTCCAGAAGGTGATGGAATTTGTGACTCCTCATCCTCCTCACAAAGTCCTTCAAATACATATAAATGTACAAAATTTAAAACTCAAAATTTAAAAACTTTGTATCATAATTCTGTAACATCAGTTTATGGAAACACAATAGCATTACAAAAGGATAGACAAAAAATGTACATTATGTGCTTTGTAAATACATTAAAAGTTTGTAATGGTTATGAAAATATAGACAGCGACTCTGGAGGTTCAATTGTTGATACAGCATGGTACTTTGAAAGTCCTCCAGCCCTTTGTGAAGAACCACGTTGCGCTGACTGTCCAGAAGGTGATGGAATTTGTGACTCCTCATCCTCCTCACAAAGTCCTTCAAATACATATAAATGTACAAAATTTAAAACTCAAAATTTAAAAACTTTGTATCATAATTCTGTAACATCAGTTTATGGAAACACAATAGCATTACAAAAGGATAGACAAAAAATGTACATTATGTGCTTTGTAAATACATTAAAAGTTTGTAATGGTTATGAAAATATAGACAGCGACTCTGGAGGTTCAATTGTTGATACAGCATGGTACTTTGAAAGTCCTCCAGCCCTTTGTGAAGAACCACGTTGCGCTGACTGTCCAGAAGGTGATGGAATTTGTGACTCCTCATCCTCCACCTCTTCCAAAACCTCATGCCTTAGTGCTTGCAGTGTTTTTTGAAGCAGGCAGATAAGGGGGACAGTCAGGCTGACTAGTGCATCATCTGCACTCGCCATCCGCGTTGACTCATCAAACGCACGCAAAACGTGGCAGATATCCTTCATAGAGTTATTCGCCACTCATTACACTGGCAGTGGCTGCCCATTCATTATAGGATCCAATTCTAATTACTGGTTCTCACCAACATAGCTCTCCACAGCGCAGCACCCCCCTACATCTCCTCCCTTATTTATATTTATCGGCCTAACCGACTGCTGCACTCTGCAAACGACCTTCGACTAACCTCTGCACTAATCCGTACCTCCCACTCCCAACTCCAAGACTTCACCCGCGCTGCGCCAATCCTCTGGAATGCTCTACCCCAAGAAATTAGGACTATCCGCAATTTGGATGGTTTCAGGCGCTCCCTCAAAACACATTTGTTCACAGTGGCCTATCACATTCTCTAATCAAAGTCATTCTATGTGTAATTCTGTGTGTGTAGCCCATTCACTATCTCCATGCATCCCTCACTTCCTTAAAATGGCTGGACCATCATTGTAAAAACACCATTGTATATAAACACCTGTACTTTGTATCTCCCACACCTCATTGTAGATTGTAAGCTTTCACCAGCAGGGGCGGCTGATTTTGCTTTAATTATTGTATTGTTAACGTTGTTACTTATGACTCGTGTTTTGAAACTGTTAAACTGTAAAGCACTGCGGAATATTATGGCGCTATATAAATAAATAATATTATTATTCTTATTATAGAGGCCCACTCAGTAGTGGTGAAGTGTGAACGCCGCAAATTGCGAGTTGACTGCGCCTGATGCAGCTGATACTCCATTACTGTTGGCTGCTGCTCACACAACCGCTCCAACATATGTAACGAGGAATTCCACCTGGTGGGTACGTCACATATAATGCGATGTTCATGAAGGTGAAATCTGCGTTGCAGAGCTGCAATCAGCGATCTGGCCATGCTGGAACGTCGCAAGTGAGCGCACTCTAGGCGGACCTTGTGCAGCAGTGCATCAAGATCCGGATAGTCCCTCAAAAAACTCTGCACGACCAAGTTGAGCACATATGACAGACATGGTATGTGAGTGAGGTTGCCAAGGCCCAGAGCTGACACCAGATTTCGGCCATTGTCACACACTACCAAGCCTGCCTGTAGATTCTCTTCCAAAAACCACACGTCGCTCTCCTGCTTTATGGCATTACAGAGCTCCTGCGCTGTGTGGCTAAGATTCCCATGGAAATTAATTTCAGGATGGCCTGTTGACATTTGGACACGGCTGTGCTCATATCGGTCGCAACAGGTAAACGTTCACGGGTCCATGTGGAGGTAGACCGTGACGGCTCCTGCAGCGATGATTCTGAGGAACTGGAATAGGAGGAGGAATCAATGTGTACAGACTTGATTCCTGCAATCCTTGGAGTTGGCAGAACACGTACAGCGCCACTCGCAAGATCAGTACCCGGCTGCACAACATTGACCCAATGGGCAGTGAGGGAAAGGTATTGTCCCTGGCCATGGGTGTTAGAACCCTCTTGTTAGGTTTTGTTTCAGTTTGCTGGTCACATGACCTTTTTTCCCTATTTAGTCTGGCTCCGCCCTTCTGGCTTTGCTTGACTTCATTGTATTATCTACTGTTAAGCTAGCCGGGTGCTTAGGTGCCTTAATCTGTCAGTTTTGCTTGATGTTAGGATCACAAAGTATTTATTTTTCTGTTTAATTATCCATGCTACAATTTATGTTAGGACTAGGAGGTGTCCACCTTTTCTCCCAGTCCCTAGATCTTGTAGGGATTACTCCCTCGCAACTATAGGTCTTCGTTCACACTAGATGAGGACTTTAGCGGGTCTGGTCGCAGGATCAGGTTCCCCGTTACATCGTAGGGATTCAGCTTAGTTGTATTGTAGGGACAGAATTCCCTTCTTTCCTTACTGGTTGTAGCAGATCATAACAATGGGTACTGGTCCACGCATCGGTGGTCAGGTGGACCTTGCTACTGAGGGCTTTTAGTAGCGCATGTTTAATTTTTCCCTCAACATGCTTTTGCAGACCAGGGACGGCTTGCCTGCTGAAATGAAATCGGCTTGGCACATTGTATTGTGGGATTGACAATGATATTCAGTTACGGAAACTGTCTGTCTCCACCAGCCTGAATCACAGCATTTCAAGGGACAGGAGTTTTGCAATGCCAGCATTCAGAGCCTGTGCTCGTGCATGGTTTGCGGAGTATGGCCGTCTTTTATCCCATGCCTGTGCTACCGCTGGCTGTTTTGTGGCCTGGGAGTGTGAGGATGACAGGGAACTTGCTGCTGTGTGTGGAATAACAGTTTGTCTCTGGACAACAGTGGCCGAGGTTCTTCCATGGCGATCCTGTGAGGAAGCATAACCAGCTGTGTGTGAGCTCGATGAAGAGGCTTCAACACAACCTGAAGATGTAGGTGCTGCTGTAGGTTGGCCTACATCTCCAGTGTGTCTTTGTAACTCAACTACGTGCTTTGTCCGCACATGTTTCCACATATTTGTGGTATTGAGGTGACTGACACTTTTAGCTATTTTTAATTTTTGATTACACAGCTTGCATTTCACATAGCAAATATCATGTGCAAGTGTGTGAAAAAAGGACCACGCAGTGCAAGTCCTGGGAGCGCACGTTTTGACTTTTGGAACACAACTGCTCCGAACAGGTGCCAAACTGGAGGCTACAGGCAACCGAGTCTGCAGCCTAACTCTCCCTCCTGTTTGTACCGTTGGGGCAATGTCTTCCTCTATCTTCCTTCTATCACTAACCATTTCTCTAGGCCTCTCCCAGCTTTCAACCAAAGTACTGGTTCTCACCCACAAAGCTCTCCACAGTGCAGCACCCCTCCTACATCTCCTCCCTCATTTCTATCTATCGGCCTAACCGACTGCTGCGCTCTGCAAACGACTTTCGACTAACCTCTGCACTAATACGTACCTCCCACTCCCGACTCCAAGACTTCTCCTGCTCTACGCCAATCCTCTGGAATGCTGTACCCAAGAAATTAGGACTATCCACAATTTGCATGGTTTCAGGCGCTCCCTCAAAACACATTTGTTCAGAGCGGCCTATCACATTCACTAATCAAAGTCATTCTATGTATTCTGTGTAAGTGTGTGTGTGTCTCTAGCCCATTCACTATCTCCATCCCTCAGTCCCTTAAGATGGCTGGAACATCATTGTAAATGCACCATTGTATATAAACACCTATACTTTGTATCTCCCCCATCTCATTGTACATTGTAAGCTGTCACGAGCAGGGGCGACTTATTTAGCTTAAATTATTGTATTGTTAACGTTGTTACTTATGACTTGTGTTCTGAAACTGCTAAACTGTAAAGCGCTGCGGAATATGATGGCGCTATATAAATAAATATTATTATTATTCCTCTGAGCTGCTCCCACCACCTTCCTGTTCTTCATGCCATGTTGGGTATTGGACCTCATCATCTCCACTACCCTCTTCCAACACCTGCTGTTGGGTGGTCTGGCCAGCACCATGCTCAACAGAAACTGGCACCTGGGTCTCATCATCATCATCAGATGCGTTCTGCGGTGTGCTGACCATCGGCACTGTCTCACCCGCCTCTTCAGATTCAGAGAGACACAGCTGTTGCGCATCACTGCATACTCCCTCTTCTTCACATTACAGAATGCTGCTTGGCTGGGCCCCTGTTTGCAAGCCAATAGATTCTGAGAACAGAAGCAGACACTCAGCTGGCTCCTGTACACAACTCTCTGACTGCCTGGGCAATTTGCCAGGCGGTGAAGAGACAGATGGTTGCCCAACAGTGCTGTGGTCCTGAGAGGAGGTGGAAGCAATTGAAGTCGATGCATTGGCTGAGATCCAAACAACAACGGCTTTAATTTGTTCTTCCCGCAGCAGGGGGGTACTCCGAGCTCCTACAAAAGTGCGCATAAAGGAACGCTCACGGGGAAAACTGGTGGATGCTGTGTCACTGGGGGCCGCAGCAGCCACAGAATCCCCACGTCCTCTCCCTGAAGAAACTCCACGACCACGTGCCTTACTCCCTGCCTTCTTCATCTTGGTAGATTGATAAAGAAAGTCTGAAAAGTTATAAGGCCTAAGTGTGGTTATTCCGCAGAGACTGCAGTGAACACTGCACACAACTGTTCAGTAGGTGTGAAAGGCCCCTTTGTGTACTTCTATAGTGTTTGCAACCAATGTATTGTATACGGATGGAAGCGCGTCACACTAATAGATTTTATTTATTTGTAATAGAGTGGAGCAGCAACAATTAGAGAAAAATTTCAAGGATGTGCCAGTGACACACGCTCAGCAGACTACAACCAGCAGTGGTTGAAGAACTAACTGGAGCGTGATCTGCACTCCAAAAAGGAAAACCTCAGACTACAGTGAACACTGCACACAACTGTTCACTACCCAACGCATCTCAGCAGGAAGGCAGTCTGTGCGTCAAAACAAAGGCGCAAGCATACATCCACGTACCCTGTTTATAAAGCTATATAAAAAAAATTATGTAGTAGTGACGCACACTTTATTGAGGTACAGTATTACATCGCCATTCACCATCTGTGGCTATGCAGTCTCATCTATATATACCTTATCTATCCGTTGTCATGCTTGCAAGTCGACAGTCAGGCATAACTAGCAATTTTCACTATGCACTATGCACTTTTTAAAGGTTATGTTTGTTAATAAACATGATTATTGCCACATATTATGAGTATTACATGATGGAAATTGTATAATTTTGTATAAACTGTTTAGTGACATTATTCAGCAAATGTAACATTTTAGTAATGTCACAGATAACTTGTAATGCTGATGATGTTTTGAAGTCAGACATTCATTGTCTATACAATAAAAATGGTGTACATACTGTTACTTATCCATCATTAATGGATTCAGATATGTACTTGTATGCTTTTATGTACAACCGTATAGCAGATTCCTTAACTAATTTATTTTGTGGTTTGCATTGCTGTTCAACATGTTAATGTATGTGTTTATGTTTGTCAATTCTTTATTTATCTAGATATTAGTTTAAATGAAATCATCATCTTATGGTAGTAAAGGTTATCTTTCTCTTGTTTGAAGTATAGACATTTAAAATTGACAGGTAACAAGGAAATTACTTTATCTAGTATTTAAACATCCTCCTTGACCCTGGGCTCCAACACCGCCAGTTGTTGCTCGGAAGTGCTGTTAGCACAGTCAACACTTGCTCCTGTGTTACTGGGGTTCAGTAACGTCAGCTGGTCCTCGGTTGTGCCATTGGCTCTTTTCCTTCTGCTGCCCCTCCGGGTTCCAGTACCGTCAGCTGGTTCTCCGCAGTGCCTTTGGCCTAGGTGCCTCCATCTCGGTATCCGAGTTCCAGCAACGTCTGCTGGTCCTTGGTAGTGCTTTGGAGCACAGGTACCTCCTGCTTAGTAACCGTGTCCCAGTAACGTCAGCTGGTCCTCGGTTGTGCCATTGGCTCTTTTCCTTCTGCTGCCCCTCCGGGTTCCAGTACCGTCAGCTGGTTCTCCGCAGTGCCTTTGGCCTAGGTGCCTCCATCTTGGTATCCGAGTTCCAGCAACGTCTGCTGGTCCTTGGTAGTGCTTTGGAGCACAGGTACCTCCTGCTTAGTAACCGTGTCCCAGTAACGTCAGCTGGTCCTCGGTTGTGCCATTGGCTCTTTTCCTTCTGCTGCCCCTCCGGGTTCCAGTACCGTCAGCTGGTTCTCCGCAGTGCCTTTGGCCTAGGTGCCTCCATCTTGGTATCCGAGTTCCAGCAACGTCTGCTGGTCCTTGGTAGTGCTTTGGAGCACAGGTACCTCCTGCTTAGTAACCGTGTCCCAGTAACGTCAGCTGGTCCTCGGTTGTGCCATTGGCTCTTTTCCTTCTGCTGCCCCTCCGGGTTCCAGTACCGTCAGCTGGTTCTCCGCAGTGCCTTTGGCCTAGGTGCCTCCATCTCGGTATCCGAGTTCCAGCAACGTCTGCTGGTCCTTGGTAGTGCTTTGGAGCACAGGTACCTCCTGCTTAGTAACCGTGTCCCAGTAACGTCAGCTGGTCCTCGGTTGTGCCATTGGCTCTTTTCCTTCTGCTGCCCCTCCGGGTTCCAGTACCGTCAGCTGGTTCTCCGCAGTGCCTTTGGCCTAGGTGCCTCCATCTCGGTATCCGAGTTCCAGCAACGTCTGCTGGTCCTTGGTAGTGCTTTGGAGCACAGGTACCTCCTGCTTAGTAACCGTGTCCCAGTAACATCAGCTGGTACAAGATTGTGCTACAAATACAAGATACGGAACAAGAGACACAAGAACAATAAGCAGAAGATCTAAAAGCAGAAGAACATGAAGTATAAGACCAAAATGAAGAGCAAAATATATGCTCTAAATTCTAAGCAGAAGAAGACTAAGCAGTGTATGGGGGTGAGTCCGTTCCTCCTCGTGGTGCCCCTGGAAAATGCCTGCTGCTGCAGGCTAAACTGAACACGGACAAATACTGTTGTAATTTAAATCTTTTGTGACAGCAAGAACGGAAGGATGAAAAATTCATACTTTGACAGATTACAAGTACAGGATTCTCTGTCACAAATAAGAATATGATGAAGAAGATGAAGCAGAATATGAATAAGAATAATAGTTTAATAAGAAGAATATGAGTAATGTTAACAAAGATGAATAGCAAGAAGTTTAAGAAGAAGATAAAGAAGGTGAAGATGAAAAATAATTTGATGAAAAAGATGATGCTGCAGAAGATTATGAAGGAGAAAGTGTGTGAAAAGTTAAAAAGGTGAAGATGAAGAGCATGGAAGTTGTGTAATATACATATTTGCCAAAATATAAAAAACGTTAACATTGTCAATTTCTTCGTCAATCCGAACATCTTTAAAAAAAAAATATTTATGCTATTCCATTTGATTGGGTTAAACATCTATGCCTTTAATGTCTCCTCAACCTTCCACAATACATTCTACATTACTCTTTGTTGTTTTCCTTCATGTACAATTAACCAACAAGGCAAGAATGGGTTTTTTTTAATTTCGATATTTTGTTCCCATAGACTTACATGGGACTTCCGGTATCGATATCGGGTATCGCCGATATTTTAGTGATATCGGCGATACCATTCCGATTCCGATACTTTAGGATATCGGAAAGTATCGCTCAACTCTAGTCACCAGACAATACAAAGGTGACATCACCCCCCCAACTATTACCCCACTTGCTACCGCTACAGGGCAAGTGGGAAGAACGAGACTAAGTGCCAGAATTGGTGCATCTTAGAGATGTGCCTTTTTTGGTGGGCTGAGAGCTGATGTTTTTAGCCTGGCAGGGGGCCAGTATCCATGGCCCCTTCCTAGGCTATTAATATCAGCCCACAGCTATCTGCGTAGCCTTTGCTGGTTGTTAATCATAGGGGGACCCTTCGTCATTTTTTACGTCATTTTTTTAGGGTCCCTCATTTTAATAGCCAGTGTAGGCTAAATATACAGTTGTGAGCTGATATTAATAGCCTGGGAAGCTCCATGGGTATTACCCCCTTTCTAGGCTATAAACATCGGCCACCAGCCATCGACTTTCCCTTTGCTGGTACGAAAATTACACGGGAGCCTATGTCATTTTTTTCAGAAGAATAATCTTTCATTAATTAAATACATGTAAAGTAAGTTGTACACACACTGTACTAATTGTATTTGTCACTGACATCTATATATCTGCATATTCTTTTTGCATTTACTGTGTGTAATCCATCTCTTCTATCCTGTCGTCTCCTGCTGTGATTTTACACTACCACGGGTGCTGAATTACCAGTTTTTCTTCTATGTATATGTATATATATATATATATATATATATATATATATATATATATATATATTGTAAGGATTTTACTCACTGAGCTGCGACGGGAGGTAATCAGGAAGCACGTTCCTTTCAAAAGTTCATTGGGTTTATTGCTCCACAAACCCACAAAGCAAAACACAGTACCAATGTCCAGTACTTCAGGCTCGGTCCTGGAGCCTCAACACACACAGGAGGCTTCCACCTCCCCACATACAGTCTATGTGTTAAGCAGTAGCCTACCTTATATAGCTATCACCACAGCTAACAACATATCACATGACTAGTCATGTGATAGTGACATCACCACAGGTCCTAAAATACATGTAAAGGTACGGTGATGCCCCTACCCAGGGCTGAGGTACATGGGCAGCCTGACCCTCCCATCTCTCAGTGCTGCCCGTAACCCGGACCCAAGTGTATTAAACGACCCATTAGTGCTTACGTGCACTGAAGAAAACACTCCGGGTTACATCACAGGGAGCAGCCATCCCTGTGATACATACCTCCCATTAACTATGTGACCATTAGTATCGCTACATACCACCCCCTCTGCCTAAAGCCCTGGGGCTTGGCACCTTCCATTACCCGACTAGAAATTCTTCTCATACGAAAAAAGACTGAACTCTATCATACTAATGCATGACAATATGGAATACATGAAATTTTAAATAGCAATGCAGCTTTGGCGTATAAGTAAAAATTTGAGACGCTTAGTATAACATTTGGCCAAATATTATTTGCCCACCAACCATCGTCAAGGTGGTCTCAAGTCTGATGGGTCCCTGACCTATGTGAACATATCTCTATTAGGCTGATATCTGAATTCCTGGGTGAATTTGGACACCTCTGTCAGTAATGCCTGCTTTTATAGGTTAGAAGGAACCTGCTGTAATTAAAACTACCACCTGGTGGGGATGGAGATCTCGGTCAGTAAGCTCACATTCAAAAGACAAAAAAAACCTGACTGTCACATCCAGACTAATGTGAATAGGTGCAAACCAGGGGAACTACCCCCATGTACGACATACGAGGTATGTTCTTATAGGTCAGGGACCCATCAGACTTGAGACCACCTTAACAATGGTTGGTGGGCAAATAATATTTGGCCAAATGTTATATTAAGTGTCTCAAATTTTTCCTTATACTCTAAAGCTGTATTGCTATTTAAAATTTCACGTATTCCATATTGTCATGCTTTATTATGATAGTGTGCAGCCTTTTTTCATATGTTGTACATGGGGTAGCTCCCCCTGGTTTGCACCTATTCACAGTAGTCTGGATGTGCCAGTCAGGTTTTTTTTTGTCTTTTGAATGTGAGCTTACAGACCGAGCACTCCGCCCCCACCAGGTCGTGGTTTTTATTACAGCAGGTTCCTACTAACCCATAAATGCAGGCATTACTGACAGAGGTGTCCCAAATCACCCAGGAATTCAGATATCAGCCTAAAAGAGGTATGTTCACATAGGTCAGGGACCCATCAGACTTGAGACCACCTTGACGATGGTTTGTGGGCAAATAATATTTGGCCAAATGTTATACTAAGCATCTAAAATTTTTCCTTATACTTCAAAGCTGCATTGCTATTTAAAATTTCACGTATTCCATATTGTCATGCTTTAGTATGATAGAGTGCAGCCTTTTGTCGTATGTTGTACATGGGGGTAGCTCCCGCTGGTTTGCACCTATTCACATTAGTCTGGATGTGCCAGTCAGGTTTTTTTGTCTAAAAATTCTTCTCAGTCGTCTCCAACAGTTAAACAGTCTGTCAAAGTCGGGCCCTGCTACTGAACTCTTTTTAAGGCCTCCGTCATCTGACTCTGTCATGTCCTTTGATAGAGATGCCCCTTTGTCAGACCACCCGCATCCCCAGCGGTCAGTACGGTGTCGCAATTCACTTGCACCCATACGTCCTGTCTAGTCTGACTCCTTTCCATTTCGTCCACTACAGGGTCTCCTTCTTAGGTCACTCAGCCCTGAGTTAACTGAGGCATTACTACTTCTACCTCTCGCATCAGACCACCTATGTCCTGTATTAGCTTCAGCTTGAGGACTTCCAGTCTTAAGCGAACCTCTTCGCCTCTCTATACCGCAGGTTGAAGGTGGCGGCCGTCTTCTTCCCACTTCCTGCAGCTCTCTGTTGACCTGCTCCCTCTCAAGTCTTAGCTGCTCTACTTCTTTCAGGTATGACACTCGATACTCCAGGAGCATCCGGATATTCCCAAGGCTCTCCATGGATCCGACAACGAAGAATGGAACCATCCCATCTTCACCCATGACCTGGGCTTCGTCATCAGCCGGAATCCTCACTCTCATCACACCGGACTTATTCACCATCTCCTGCATCACTTTCTCAAGTCTTCCGATTACTTTCCTCACCAGACATTTGGGCACTTGAACTATGTCTTCCACCAATCCAAGCCGACTTTGAGCTTTTCTTGCTTGCTCCAGACGTCGAGCGGCTTCCTTATTTCTCAACATGATCATCTGTTTCGTGCAGAGGCATTGTAGATGCATAACCCTCAGGACAGCCACCTGCTTCACTGTGACTTCCCTAGTTGACAGTATGACCAACTGCTTCGTCTCTGGTGCCCAGTTTACACTACATGCTTCTACCGCCTTTCTAAATGCCTCATGCACATCCTCACTGGCACACACTTCTCGCATGTCTTCAGGTATCTCTATTACGCACTTGAAAACCGAAGTCTCACCTTTTTGGACAGACTGTTGGACCTCATCGTCCTGAGAGTAAGTGCAGTTTTCTAAGACGTCGACCTCCCTGGTGTGGCCATCTGCATGGCACTTCCCCTGTTAGATTTCTTTCTCCATCGAGGCACTTTATTAGGTCAACCTCTCCAGCTCACTCTAATTCATTGCGATCAGATCGGGAGAGCGCAACAGTTCGATTTCCCGGTCACCCGTGCATTTCTGGAGCTGGGCATTAGTCTCGTTCTCTATCTTGAGCTCTAGGAGAACTTTATCAAGCTCCTCTGCAAAGCAGCGACACTTATCCTCTCTCTGGAAAAGCTCCTGCTGATGCTTCTCTTGGGCCTCTCTGAGCACCTCCATATCTTTCAATAGAGCCTTGTTCATAGTCTGACACACTGACAGATGACCTCTGAGCTTAGAGACTTCCTTCTCCAGCTCCTCCACTCTGTGCTCAATCACTTGTCTTAGGACCTTTTCTCTCTCGACTGTCTCTTTCACTGTTTCTTTAAACAGCTCTATCTCATGGTCCTACTCTCTTTTAACCAGCACATGTCGCACCATCACTTCTTTAATTAAATTTTCAGATGGGCTCTCTTTCCCACCCACACTCTGCCTCTTCAGAGTTCCGCTTGTTCCTGCATCTGCAGGTTCAACTGTCTCTCAACTCTCGGTAACTTCAGAGAACTCCAGCTCTTCAGCATTTGGTACTCTGGAGCCTTCATCATACTGAGCCAATTCACCCTTTCCGGGCATTGCAGATGTGGGTCTACTACAGGTCTGTTCTAATTCCAGCCCTACCTCTGTGCTGGGATTTGTCAGAGATAAAGTGGCCTCCTTATCAAGGACAGTAACCTGATCTGTACCTGACCCTGACTCTTCCACCTCTTCCTCATCATTTCTCTTCTTAGAGGGTGTAGCCTGTCCCGCCTTTCCACGGCCCCCGTGGAGAGAGGAAGATCTGCCATTTTTACTCGGCTCCACCTTACTGCACTCGCTTTCCCTTGCGTTTGAATCACAGTCTGCATAGGAGTCACTCCCACTCCCCCTGTCATCCTGGAACAGCAAGTCCCCACTTAAACAGGTGTCAGACCCTATTCCTTGAGCTACCCCGTTTCCCACAGTCACACGTTTGGTCACCCCAAAGTCCCAGAGTTGGTCTGACCCACACTTTCTTGCGGTTACCTGGAACTCGGGACTATCGATATTAAGTGTCGCTATCTCCATTTTATACATCACACCGCCAGGAACCACTACAGCCGCCTGCTGTGGTGGGGCTCCCTTGCGGTCACTCCGTCTCTCCTCTGAGCAAACCCACACTTCATCAACTTCCCAGGCATCCTCAAAGAACACAAAGTCCCAGCCCCTCTCAAAGGGCTACAATACATTCGGTGGTATACCGCCATCTTGGCACCCGACACTTTTGGACAAATCAATCATCACTCTATCCACAGTATAGTCCACAGTGACCCCATGGATGCAGCGAACCTTGACCTTTTTCTCGGTCAGACAGAGAACGAGAGGAGTTCCTGTCAGAGTTACCTGACTCTTTGAGTACAACCGTCCAGAGACTCCTTCACGGTGTAACATCACGGTACACACCTGTAGCCTGTAGTCGTACGGAAAGTCTATGCTGCACTCAGAATAAGTCAGACACAAACACCGCTGTTCCTCAGACATGTCCACTGAGGTAACCAGTGCTGCCCCTTTAGGAAGCTCCACCCCTTTTTGGGCCACCACCCCAATTAGGGTTACCGCTCCCTTTGGGACTCCACCACCTTTTGGACAATTGTTCCGATTTGGGATACCACCACCTTTTGGGACTTTGCACTCTTTTGGGCACCCATCCCTGATTGGATTACGCCCCCTTTTGGGACTCTGCCCCCTTTTTGGCAACCATCCCTGTTTTTGGGTCACTGCCCCCTTTTGGGACTCCACCCTTTTAGGGGCACCACACCTCTCTGTGGTACACACCGTGGACTCACCCACGGCTCTCCCAGGCCCCAGTTCGCACAGACTCTAATGTCTCTTTGGGGCTGGTACTGTTCCTTTAGGAGGTCGCCCGCTCTGGACCTCTGATGTCCTTATGGCACCTCACCAACTCCCACTGGCACTGCCACACCTCCACATGTAGCCACAAACTGCCGGCAACTCCGGCTGAAGCACACAAGCTGCTGCTGCCACTGCACTTCCTGCTGCTGCAGAACCTCTTGCTGCAACTTGCAACTGCAGCTCCCACTGCCTTAAGTCCCTGCACAGCTCCGCATCGCAGACTTCGTGGACCCGCTGATCCACAGTCAGCCGCTTGTCACCTTCGTGGCCCCGCCGAGCCACAGCAAGTTGAGACAAAAAAAAAAAAAAAACTTTGTGAGCCCGCCGAGCCACAGCAAACACCTCACACATGTCTTATTAAAAAAAAAAAAACAGTATCTCACTGACCCCAGTCAGCACAACACAGACTCCTGTCCGTTACACTCTCGGCCACACAGGTTCCCGGACACCTTTTCTCCTCCGAGGCATCCCACAAATGTGAATATACAGTCTATTCTTGACCCCGGTCAGTACAACACGGACTCTCTTCCGTTACCTGTTGGCCACGCAGGTTCCTGGATCCCTCTTGACCTCAGAGGTATCCTATCAGCAATGCTCATTTCTCAATGACCCCAGTCAGCATAACACTCACGGTTTTCAAGACCGTCCATTCCTTCTCTGGCTCCTGTTAACCAGCACTGCAACTTGTGCTCCTTGGACCATTGCCCGCATTCCAGCACCAATTGTAAGGATTTTACTCACTCAGTTGCGACGGGAGGTAATCAGAAGGCACGTTCCTTTCAAAAGTTTATTGGATTTATTGCTCCACAAACCCACAAAGAAAAACACAGTACCAATGTCTAGTACTTCAGGCTCGGTCCTGGAACCTCAACACATACAGGAGGCTTCCACCTCCCACATTCAGCCTATGTGTTAAGCAGTAGCCTACCTTACATAGCTATCACCACAGCTAACAACATATCACATGACTAGTCATGTGGTAGTAACATCACCACAGGTCCTAAAACACATATGAAGGTACGGTGATGCCCCTACCCAGGGCTGAGGTACACGGGCAGCCCGACCCTCCCATCTCTCAGTGCTGCCCGTAACCCGGACCCAAGTGTATTAAAAGACTCCTTAGTGCTTACGTGCACTAAAGAAAACACTCCGGGTTACATCACAGGGAGCTGCCATCCCTGTGCACATAATTCCCATTAACTATGCAACCATTAGTATCGCTACAATATATATATATATATATATATATATATATATATATATATACACTGCTCAAAAAAGATAAAGGGAACATTCAAATAACACATCCCAAATCTAAATGAATGAAATATTCTCATTGAACACTTTGTTCTGTACAAAGTTGAATATGCTGTCAATCACACAAAAATCATCAATGGAAATCAAATTTTTTAACTCCTGGACAGTCTATGGTGCAACATGATGTTGGTGGATGGAGCGAGACATGCTGTCCCAGATGTGCTCAATCTGATTCAGATCAAGCCAGTTCATAGCTTCAATGATGAGTGTGAACCTGCTGCCTGCAACATCCTTCAGCATGACCGGCTTGGCAGTGGGTCAGTAGTGGTGTGGGGTGGCATTTCTTTGGAGGGCCACACAGCCCTCCATGTGCTTGCCAGAGATAGCCTGACTGCCATTAGGTACAGAGATGAGATCCTCAGACCCCTTGTGAGACCATATGCTGGTGTGGTTGGCCCTGGGTTCCTCCTAATGCAGGACAATGCCAGACCTCATGTGGCTGAAGTGAGTCAGCAGTTCCTGCAAGATGAAGGCATTGAAGCTATGGACTGGCCTGCCCATTCCCTAGACCTGAATCCGATTGAGCACATCTGGGACAGCATATCTCACTCCATCCATCAACATCACGTTGCACAACAGACTGTCCAGGAGTTGACAGATGCTTTAGTCCAGGTCTGGGAGGAGATCCCTCAGGAGAACATCCGCAACCTCACCAGGAGCATGCCCAGGTGTTGTAGGGAGGTCATACAGGCACGTGGAGGCCACACACAATACTGAGCATCATTTTGACTTGTTTCCACTTTAATTTTTTCTTGCTTTGATTTTCATTTTGACCTGTTTCCACTTTCATTTTGGGGGTCTCTCCAAATCCAGGCCTCCATTGGTTCAAAAATTTGATTTCCATTGATGATTTTTGTGTGATTATGTTGACAGCACATTCAACTTTGTACACAACAAATTATAATTCAATGAGATGAGAATATTTCATTCATTTAGATCTAGGATGTGTTATTTGAATGTTCCCTTTATTTTTTTGAGCAGTGTATACATATATACAGTATATATATATATATATATATATATATATATAAGTATTCTATGCGTATATATCTGTTCTATATATTTTATTCTAACCTGTCACGCTGTGATTTTACTAAACACGACACATGTGTTTCCAGCTTTTATTATATCTTTTACCGAATGTTACTGACTTTTTTCGATCTTAAGAAAAATGCTTGTGTTACCGATTATGAATCTGAATGTACCATATTCATTCCGAATTTATGCTTGGTTATCGTTTTCCAAACATATTCGCTCATCTCTAGCCATGACCCTTCGATGTGCTTGTGAAAGTCCATCCTGGAGCTGATTACAGCCAGATGCCCTGGACTAGCATGAAAAGACCCATAGTTTTACAGCTGGTGGCTGTAAGAAGAGGCATCAGGGACCGGACAGTGGACAGCAAGCAACTAAGAGAGCCTGAAAGGTCATCTGTGAGATAAATATTTGTTGATCTGGGGTTTGGTGAGACACCAAAGCATATTAAGAGATATTTAATTCAAATTGATGCATATTTCGTGAATCTGAATTTTGGCAGATTCGATGATCGCTATTGATCAGGTCTACTGACAAGTGCAAGCCAATATACAGTACTAGAAAAAGGATACAAATGATATGTGCTAAATACACCTTAAAGGCATCAATGTACAGTACATAGGCTACTGGATATCTGTGCGGAATGTTGGGTGGGTTCTGTAAGATGTATGTGTGTAACTCTCCATGCTGAGTGGTGATATGCTGGTTTGGTCAATTAAAGCGTATGTTAGGATTTGAACCTGTGAGCCATGGCTTGCTGGTCTGTTCCCTTGCTGTGGAGCTATTTCGGAACTTGAATAGCTTCAGCCTGAAACCATATGAACTTCGTCTGGGATAGAGATCATCACCTGCCCTGCTGATTGTTCCCTCCCTGATTGAGACTGATTGGATAGAGATCATCACCTGCCCTGCTGATTGTTCTCGCCCTGATTAAGACTGATTGGACCTGCTATATATACCTGGCCCTGTGCAGCTTCCTGTTGCTGAGTATATTGTGGTGCTCAGTCTAAAGGGTATGCCACACTAAACAATATCGCTAACGGGATCGCTAAAAAACGTCACTATTTAGCGATCCCGTTAGCGATATTGTTCAGTGCGGCAGCTTCCAGCGACGAGCTTCCTGCTGTGATCTCGCTCGTCGCTGGAATCGTTCCGGACCCTATTTTCTCGTCGGCGCTCCCGCTGGTTAAGTATCTAATCGCTGTGTGGCACCTTTTCTTAGCGATTTAGCGGTACTTTTGTACCGCTAAAGTCGTTAAGAAGATCGCTAACGGCGATAGCGTCGTTAACTATATCGCTAAATGTGGCCGCATTTAGCGATATAGAAACAATCCCGCTAGCGATCTCATTAGTATGCAACGCTAACGAGATCGCTAGTGGGATAGCTTAGTGTGGCAGTACCGTAACTGAGTGAAGCATTATCTGAGCTCCTGATCTGGAAGGTGTTCTGCTGACATCTTCCTATCTCTTGTGGAAACCCTGCTGTTCCTACCTCCAACTCTATTCATCTAAACGGACTTGGTGCTTGTGTGTGATCTCGGCCGGCCCGTGCTCGGGCGGGCTTCGGCCTCTGCCAACATAGTGAACCACCACCGCCATATACGGCACTTCCAGAAGTCCTTCCTTGGTCCGCTCACCTGCACACTTCTGCTCCGGCCACTGACTTCCAGTCCTGTATCGCCAGTAACGTGACAGAATACTCAGCCTCTCAAAAATGGAGGCCGCTGGAGCAGAAACTTTGGAAACACGTGTCAGAAAACTGCAGGGTGCAATGTCCAGTTTGCACACCGAACAGGTGAATGGAAAAGCACGGATGGAAGCATTTATTGCACAAAGCGATCATAATGTCCAGAACCACCAACAAGCTATCCAAGATCTGCAGAATGCAGTACAAGTGTTGACTGCTCGAATTACCCAGCAAGAAGGACAAGCTTCCGCCTCAGCGTCTGCCACGCCCCCCAAGCTACCACCTTTTCGTTTTGGCAGTGATCGAGATAAATTTCGTGGATTTTTGAATCAATGTTACCTGTTCTTCGATACACATGCTAATCAGTTTCCGACTGATAGGTCAAAGGTTCTATGCATCATTATGCTGTTAACCCACAAAGCAATCGCGTGGGCTAATCCTCTGATTGAGGCTCG
Source organism: Oophaga sylvatica (assembly GCA_033576555.1). Taxonomy (NCBI): domain Eukaryota; kingdom Metazoa; phylum Chordata; class Amphibia; order Anura; family Dendrobatidae; genus Oophaga; species Oophaga sylvatica. Next base: position 173,120,420 of record JARQOD010000007.1, on the reverse strand, counting down.
GGACGCACGTTTAGACAATCTGAACGAGTTTATTTGAGCGATGCAGCAGATGTTTGATGACCCAAACCGTGCAGCTACTGCTGAATCAACGTTGCTGGCATTACTACAAGGCAAACGCCCCGTCGCAGAGTATGCTATGGAGTATAGGAGGTGGGCCGTTGACACTGAATGGAATAATGCAGCAAAAGTATCTTTCTTTAAAAGAGGACTTTCTAGTGCAGTAAAGGACGAACTTGCCCGTGGAGAGACCCCTTCGGATCTGGATGATTTCATCAAGCATTGCATCCGGGTGGACACTCGTCTGTCTGAACGACGACAAGAGAAGTGGACCTCCATGAATCGTTCAACTAACTCTTATAACTCCTCCCTGCCATCGGTCACTAAAGAAGTGCCTAGCCGGAATGTCCGAGATACAGAACTAGAGCCAATGCAAGTGGATGTGATCCAGAGACGAGCCAGTGCAGAACGAAGAGAACAGAGATTTAAAGAGAATCTATGTCTGTACTGCGGGGAAGCGGGACATTTTCTTATTAACTGTCCAAGTCGTCCCACAAACCGTTCAAGAAAAATGGCGGCTATAATGGATCCTGATTCTTCCGACGAGGAGTCTTTCGTCTCAGAGACTGATTATGCTAAAGATGAGATCCAGTCCATATCATCCATAGTTCCACCTACCAGGAAGGAGAGCCGTGAATCCCACTATTTTGTAACTATCAAACTGAAGGTTAACTCCCAGTGGATCACTGCATCAGCCATGATCGACTCTGGGGCCAGCGGGATGTTCATGGATTCTGCATTTGCTCAAAATCATGGCATAGATATGCAGAAAAGACGTTCACCTATTGTGATGGAGACGGTAGATGGATCTCCACTGAATTCGGGGCCAGTGGATCATGAGACAGGACCTTTGGAGATCTATATTGAGCCGCAGCATCGTGAGATGTTGACATTCCTAATTATTTCTTCTCCACATTTTCCCATCATTTTAGGTTTGCCCTGGTTGCAGAAGCACAATCCTATCATCGATTGGGAGATGAAAAAGATCAGTTTCCCCGAAAAGGAAGTTCAGATGGAGGTTCCAAGCAAATTCACATTAGAAGCAGTTCAGAATTTGAATTGCCTCAACTACCAGCAGTGTACAAAGATTTCTTGGATGTCTGTGACAAGAAGGGAGCGGATACACTTCTCCCGAATCGACCATACGACTGCCCAATAGAACTACTCCCGGGGGCGGCTATACCGTTTGGAACTATCTACCCTTTAGCGGGTCCTGAACTGAAGGCTAGAGTTGAGCGATACTTTCCGATATCCAAAAGTATCGGAATCGGAATGGTATCGCCGATATCATTAAAATATCGGCGATACCCGATACCGATACCGGAAGTCCCATGTAAGTCTATGGGAACAAAATATCGTAACTAAAAAAACCCCATTCTTTCCTTGTAAACACTAAATATACACACATAGAATACATATATATATATATATATATACATGTCATTGTGACATATATATATACATATATGTATAGTTTATACACTTCTACATAGTAAAATATCCTCTGATTCAATTGCCGGGTAAAGCCGGCTTCTGTGAAAAGACAGAAGCACCCGACATGAAATGACACTTGGTGTACATAGGGTTAACCATGTCTTTTCATGTCGTTTGCTATCTGATTTGCACAAACAATTAAATCAGTCTATGTGTGCAAAATTTCACACCTGTAGGGGTTAATTAAAGGTGTAAATTCGTTGTAAAAAAAACGGACTTTTTTGCTACGAATTTACACCTTTAATTAACCCCTACAGGTGTGAAATTTTGCACACATAGACTGATTTAATTGTTTGTGCAAATTAGATAGCAAAGGACATGACAAGACATGGTTAACCCTATGTACACCAAGTGTCATTTCATGTCGGGTCACCCGACATGAAATGACACTTGGTGTACATAGGGTTAACCATGTCTTTTCATGTCCTTTGCTATCTAATTTGCACAAACAATTAAATCAGTCTATGTGTGCAAAATTTCACACCTGTAGGGGTTAATTAAAGGTGTAAATTCGTTGTAAAAAAACCAGACTTTTTTGCTACGAATTTACACCTTTAATTAACCCCTACAGGTGTGAAATTTTGCACACATAGACTGATGTAATTGTTTGTGCAAATCAGATAGCAAAGGACATGGTTAACCCTATGTACACCAAGTGTCATTTCATGTCGGGTTCTGCATTTTCACAAAAGCCGGCAATTGAATTAGCGGCTATTATACTATGTAGAAGTGTATGAACTACAAATATAAATATATATATATATGTGTCACAAATTCAATGACATGTATATATATATATATATGAGGTGTAAAATTGCTGAAAAAAAATGCGTGGGCTCCCACCCTATTTTCGCAACCAGACAGACAAAGCCAGTGAGTGGGGGCAGATAATAATAGCCCAGAGAGGGACCATTATTTTTGCCCCCCCCGGCTACTAACATCTGCCCCCAGACACCCCAGGAAAGACAAATCTATAATTAGATTCGCCCTTTCTGGCACTTTGCCCGTCTATTCCCATTGCCCTGTAGCGGTGGCGAATGGGTTAATATGGGGTTAAAGTCACCTTGCTATTGAAAGGTGACCTTAAGCCAGGTTAATAATTGAGAGCTGTCAATTAGACAACTATCAATTATTAATCCTATTGCATGAAATAAAAATAAAACACACACACTTTAATTAAAAATCATTTTAATGAAATAAAGACACATGTTTTTGACCATCTTTTATTTTACTGCAAAAACCATTTCCTGTAATAAAAATAAAATAAAAAAGCAAAATTATTCTTACCTATCCCATGCACAGTCAGGTCCCACGGTGTAATCCTTCAGAAAGGGTTAATGTTTACTGCAGGGACCGCAGCTAATGCTGCAGCCTCACAGTAAACCCCCAAATGAATGAGTTCCTCTCCTGGCTGACAGGAGAGTAAAGGCTGGGTGTCACATAACGATACACCAGCGATCCCGACAACGATATGCACTTGTCAGGATCGCTGGTGTATCGCTACATGATCGCTGCTGAGCTGCCAAACAGGCAGCTCAGGCAGCGATCTGGGACAGCGACACTGCGGGTAACATCGCTTAAGGGCCCGTCTCACATAGCGATATCGCTACCGAGATCGCTGCTGAGTCACTAGTTTTGTGACGCAGCAGCGAGCTCACCAGCGATATCGCTGTGTGTGACATTCAGCGACGATCAGCCCCCCTGCCGGGTATCGCTGATCGTCGCAGAAATGTCAGGACCTTTTTTTGATCGCTGGTTTCCCTCTGACAGGCACGCATCGCTGCGTGTGACAGGCGGGAGACCAGCGATCCGCTGGTAACCAAGGTACACAGCGGGTTTCCAGGCACAGCGCAGCGCTTAGAAACCCGCTGTGTACCTTGGATACCAGCTCCCTGCATCAGGGCGCTGGTATCCAAGGTACACAGCGGGTTTCTAGGCACAGCCCCGCGCCTGGAAACCCGCTGTGTACCTTGGTTACCAGCGGATCGCTGGTCTCCCGCCTGTCACACGCAGCGATGTGTGCCTGTCAGCGGGAAACCAGCGATCAAAAAAAGGTCCTGACATTTCAGCGACGATCAGCGATACCCGGCAGGGGGGCTGATCATCGCTGAATGTCACACACAGCGATATCGCTGGTGAGCTCGCTGCTGCGTCACAAAACTAGTGACTCAGCAGCGATCTCGGTAGCGATATCGCTATGTGAGACGGGCCCTTAAGTGGAAAGCTTAATTGATTGCTTTCCACTTTCACTTCAGGTCAGCCAGGGACACAATCAGTGACGTCAGAGGGAACTGATTAACAAAAATAGGGGTTCCCTTCGAAAAAAAAATGGCGTGGGGTCCCCCCTATTTTTGTTAACCAGCCAGATGAAGCAGACCGCTGAGGCCTGGATTTTCAGGCTGTTAAGGAGCCAAGATCCATGGACCTTGCCAGCCTGATAATACCAGGCCACAGCAGTCTGCATATCTTGGCTGATTAACAAAAATAGGGGATCCCCTCGCAAAAAATTGGCGTGGGGTCCCCCTATTTTTGTTAACCAGCCAGATGAAGCAGACCGCTGAGGCCTGGATTTTCAGGCTCTTAAGGAGCCAAGATCCATGGACCTTGCCAGCCTGATAATACCAGGCCACAGCAGTCTGCATATCTTGGCTGATTAACAAAAATAGGGGATCCCCTCGAAAAAAATTGGCGTGGGGTCCCCCCTATTTTTGTTAACCAGCCAGATGAAGCAGACCGCTGAGGCCTGGTTTTTCAGGCTGGTAAGGATCCAATATCCATGGACCTTGCCAGCCTGATAATACCAGGCCACAGCAGTCTGCTTAGCTTGGCTGGTTAACAAAAATAGGGGATCCCCTCGAAAAAAAAACGGCGTGGGGATCCCCCCTATTTTTGTTAACCAGCCAAGTAAAATGCAGACTGCTGCGGCCTGGTATTAAAAGACTGTCAAGGCCCATGGATTTTGGCCCTCAACAGCCTGATAATACCAGGCTACAGCAGCCCCACATTTGGCGCATCAAAAGATGTGCCAATTGTGGCACTTTACCCGGCTCTTCCCACTTGCCCTGTAGCGGTGGCAAGCGGGGTAATAAGGGGTTAATGTCACCGTTGATTGCACGGTGACAATAAGCCCGGTTAATAATGGAAAGGTGTCAATAAGACACCGATCCATTATTAATCCCAAAGTTTTTAAATGTTTAAAAAAAAGACAAAGCAAGAAAAAAGTCTTTTAATGAAATAAAAGAGACAACACAGTTTTCATTAATTTTATTATACTCTCATTCCTGCGACGCCATCGATCTCCTGTAAAAAAAGAAAAAAAACAAACCAACAGTATACCACCTGTCCGACGCAGTCCATAACGACAGTCCCACGACGATCCAGCTCTGCTACATCGCAATGACAGGCAGAGCCTGTCATTGCAACGCAGCACAGCTGATTACCTGCTTCCCCGGCGGTGACGTCATCGGACTGACTGCTTTACGGCCGGGATTACCCAGCAGTCACTGCAGTTATCGCGAGAAACTGCATGTGACCGCCGGGGAAAGAAGATTGCGGCCATGAAGCAGTCCAGCCCGTGACCGCCGGAGATCTTCTGCCAGGTAAGTGCCGCTGACTCCTGACAGACCCGACCGACGGACACTGACAGTGACAGTGACAATCCCGATTCCGGTATCCGATATGACGAAAATATCGGAACTCGGAATCGGAATTCCGATACAGCCAATATCGGCCGATACCCGATATTTGCAGTATCGGAATGCTCAACCCTACTGAAGGCTCTTAAAGAATTTATTGATGAAAACCTAAGCAAAAAATGTATTCGTCCATCATCCTCGCCCGCTGGAGCCCCTATATTCTTTGTCAAGAAGAAGGATGGAACATTACGCCCAGTAGTGGACTACAGTGAGCTTAATAAAGTCACTGTAAAAAACCGTTATCCTCTACCGTTGATCCCGGAACTCCTAGAAAGAGTACAAAGTGCGAAGATCTTCACTAAGTTAGATTTACGTGGGGCATAAAATTTAGTACGTATAAAGCCTGGAGATGAATGGAAAACGGCCTTTCGTACCCGATACGGACACTTTGAAAGTCTAGTGATGCCCTTCGGACTCGCTAATGCTCCAGCTACCTTCCAGCACGAGGCAAATGATATTTTCCGAGACCTATTGGATCAGTTCATGGTCGTTTATCTAGATGACATCCTGATCTTTTCAAACTCTATGGAGGAGCATCAGACGCACGTAAGACAAGTGCTACAATGGTTAAGGGAGAATTCATTATATATTAAATTAGAAAAATGTGAATTCCATCGAGAAGAGATTCAGTTCTTGGGATACGTCATTTCACCTCAAGGATTACGGATGGATGATAAGAAAACGCAAGCTATCACCGAGTGGCCTATCCCTAAAAATGTGAAAGAAGTTCAGCGTTTTGTGGGGTTCGCCAACTTTTACAGACGCTTTATTAAGAATTTTTCAGAAATCGTGCTATCCATCACGCAATTAACAAAAAAAGGAGCAAAATTCATCTGGACACCCCAAGCGCAAGAAGCGTTCTCTCGTTTAAAAACGAAATTCACAACGGCTCCCATATTACGTCATCCTGACCCTGAATTGGCTTTTAACATCGAGGTGGATGCTTCAGACTGTGCGGTCAGCGCTATCCTTTCTCAGAGTACAGGGGAAAAGAAGTTGCTGCATCCATGTGCATTTTTCTCACAACGTATGTCTGTAGCCGAAAAGAACTATGATGTGGGAAATAAAGAATTGCTCGCCATCATATCAGCATTAGTGTTGAGCGATACTGCTCGATATCTAAAAATATCGGATCGGAATGGTATCGCCGATATCACTAAATATCGTCGATATCCGATTCCGATTCCAGAAGTCCCATGTAAGTCTATGAGAACCAAATATCGACATTAAAAAAAAACATTCTTGCCTTGTTGGTTAATTGTACATGAAGGAAAACAACAAAGACTAATGTAGAATGTATTGGGGGAGGTTGAGGAGACAATAAAGGCATACATGTTTAACCCAATGCATTGGAATAGCATTAATATATTTTTTTTTGGAAATACGTTTGGATTGACTAACAAATTGACAATGTTGTTAACCTTTTTTCTATTTTGGCAAATATGTATGTTTCACAACTTCCATGCTCTTCACCTTTTTAACTTTTGCCAGTGCCACACTTTCTCCTTCATAATCTTCAGCAGCAGCATCATCTTTCTCATCAAATTATTCTTCATCTTCACCTTCTTAATCTTCTTCTTAAACTTCTTGCTATTCATGTTTTTGTTTACATTACTCATATTGTTATTATTAAACTAATTAATCTTCTTTATATTCAAATTCTTCATCTTCTTCCTCTTCATCTTCTTCATCATATTCTTATTTGTGACAGAGATTCCTGTACTTGTAATCTGTAAAAGTATGAATTGTTCATCCTTCCGTTCTTGCTGTCACAAAAGATTTAAATTACAACAGTATTTGTCCGTGTTCAGTTTAGCCTGCAGCAGCAGCAGCAGGCATTTTCCAGGGGCACCACGAGGAGGAACGGACTCACCCCCATGCACTGCTTAGTCTTCTTCTGCTTTTTTTTTTTAGAGCATATATTTTGCTCTTCATTTTGGTCTTATACTTCATGTTCTTCTGCTTTTTGATCTTCTGCTTATTGTTCTTCTGTCTCTTGTTCTGTATCTTGTAGTTTGTCTTAACCTTCTTTGTCCTGTTGGTGATCTTCTTCTGGGTAATCTTTAATTTTTTCTTTGTGATGGTGTTCAGGCTGGTTGGCTTCATGCTCGTCGTCCTTGTTGTCGTCATCTTCTTCTGGGTGGTCTTTAAGGTCGTCTAATTTCCGAGAAACAGCTGACGTTACTGGAAACCCTGACGGGTATCAGATGGAGCAAGAGACAATGGAAGTAACGAGGACCAGCTGACTGTGCTGGAACCCGGACGGGTAGCAGAAGGAAAAGAGGCAATGTCACAACCGAGTACCAGCTGACGTTATTGTGACACGGTTACTAAGCAGGAGGTACCTGTGCTCCAAAGCACTACCAAGGACCAGCAGACGTTGGTGGAACTCGGATACGGAGATGTAGGCACCTAGGCCAAAGGCACTGGGGAGAACCACTTGACGGTACTGGACCCTGGACGGGTAGCAGAAGGAAAAGAGGCAATGTCACAACCGAGTACCAGCTGACGTTACTGTGACACGGTTACTAAGCAGGAGGTACCTGTGCTCCAAAGCACTACCAAGGACCAGCAGACATTGGTGGAACTCGGATACGGAGATGGAGGCACCTAGGCCAAAGGCACTGGGGAGAACCACTTGACGGTACTGGACCCCGGACGGGTAGCAGAAGGAAAAGAGGCAATGTCACAACCGAGTACCAGCTGACGTTACTGTGACACGGTTACTAAGCAGGAGGTACCTGTGCTCCAAAGCACTACCAAGGACCAGCAGACGTTGGTGGAACTCGGATACGGAGATGGAGGCACCTAGGCCAAAGGCACTGGGGAGAACCACTTGACGGTACTGGACCCCGGACGGGTAGCAGAAGGAAAAGAGGCAATGTCACAACCGAGTACCAGCTGACGTTACTGTGACACGGTTACTAAGCAGGAGGTACCTGTGCTCCAAAGCACTACCAAGGACCAGCAGACGTTGGTGGAACTCGGATACGGAGATGGAGGCACCTAGGCCAAAGGCACTGGGGAGAACCACTTGACGGTACTGGACCCCGGACGGGTAGAAGAACGCACCCATGAAAATGTAAGTTGACAGGACGCAAGCCGTCCGCAGTTACCGAACCACACAGTCCTACAGTGGGTGCTTGTCCTATTGTCACAATGGAAACCGCCTTTATTTACATATCCCACAGCACACATAGGAATCAACTAAACTGCAGGCACCATAGAGTCGGCTAACCCGAATGCAACACGACAGCACAACTTATTGGAGGATAATTGACGTTCACACTGCCAGGAAACAGCTGTCGTGCTGTAACCAGGCTGGCCAGGAGTCAGTACCCCTGCCAATTACTTACGAGCAACAAATGGCAGTGTTGTAGCCCAGGGAGTAGAGTTCAGGTGGTAGAAAGATGAACATAACAGGAGACATGGAAAACGTTGCCAAACAGTTATTTAATCTGAAAACGGACAGGCAAATTCAGGTGAGATCCATGCCTTGTTCATTTTCAGAAAAGTAAGCCGGTCTACATTCTCTGAGGATAGTCGCATGCGACGGTCTGTTACTACACCACCTGCAGTACTAAAGACACGCTCAGATAATACACTGGCAGCAGGGCAAGCCAGCACCTCCAATGCATACTAGCTAAGCTCTGGCCATGTATCCAACTTAGAGACCCAAAATTTGAAAGGGGAAGAGGCATCTGGGAGTACACTTAAAGGGAAAGCCAAGTAGTCTGTCACCATCTTACGGAAATGTTTCTTCCTGGTGACTGGAGCCGTCTCGGATGGTGTAGACCTTGCTGGCGCTGTCACAAAACTTTGCCACATTTGTAACATACAGTTCTTGCCCTGTGCAGAGGCGCTGCTTCTGCTCCCTCTTGTTGTAGAGGTGTCTACACTGCCTCGACACACAGAGCTGCTTTGTAAAGCAGTAGCAGCAGCAGCAGCTCTCTCGGCTGGAATGTACAACAGTATGGATTGCACCAGTGTGTCTTGGTAATCCTGCATTTTACGGTCCCGGTTCACCGGTGTGATGAGGGTTTGTAAGTTGTCCCGGTAGCGAGGGTCTAGGAGGGTGTACACCCAATAATCTGACGTGGTGAGAATGTGGGCGATGCGGCGGTCGTTTCTCAGGCACTGAAGCATGAAATCAACCATGTGCTGCAGACTCCCAACTGGCCAACAAAGGCTGTCCTCTGGAAGAGGCGTCATCTCTGTCTCCTCTGCATCACCCCACCCTCGCTCTACATACTGACTACAGCGTTGTGTACCTCCCTCTGTAGGGATTTCTTCCTCCTCCATTGACTCCTCCTCCTCCTCATCCTCCTCACAAAGTGAGCCCTGCCCAGCCCTTTGTGAGGAACCACGTTGCGCTGACTGTCCTGAAGGTAATTGAATTTGTGACTCCTCATCCTCCACCTCTTCCAAAACCTCTTCCTTTAGTGCTTTCAGTGATTTCTGAAGCAGGCAGATAAGGGGGACAGTCATGCTGACTAGTGCATCATCTGCACTCGCCATCCGCGTTCAGACATCAAACGCACGCAAAACATCGCAGATGTCCTTCATAGAGGCCCACTCAGTAGTGGTGCAGTGTGAACGGCGCAAATTGCGAGTTGATTGCGCCTGTTGCAGCTGATACTCCATTACTGCTGGCTGCTGCTCACACAACCGCTCCAACATATGTAACGTGGAATTCCACCTGGTGGGTACGTCACATATGATGCGATGTTCAGGAAGGCGAAATCTGACTTGCAGAGCTGCAATGCGCGATCTGGCCATGCTGGAACGTCGCAAGTGAGCGCACTCTAGGCGGACCTTGTGCAGCAGTGCATCAAGATCCGGATAGTCCCTCAAAAAACTCTGCACGACCAAGTTGAGCACATGTGCCAGACATGGTATGTGAGTGAGGTTGCCAAGGCCCAGAGCTGCCACCAGATTTCGGCCATTGTAACCAAACGAATTTGCGGGCACTACAAAAATATATAAACAGGGATCTGTGACCACACACTAAAATACTGATGTGAAACAGGAAGAAAAGCAGTGTGTATGGAATGTCACGATCAACCTAAATAAATGAATGAAGAAATATATAAGTATAAAAGTATATTTAAATTTTATTGGTACAAAAAACATATACTGAAAAACAAGAAACCAGTAAAAACATTAAAAAGGACTGTGAAAAGCCCATAGTAGAAACTTAAAGACCCATGTAAGAGTCCACTTAACAAACTCCCAGAGAAAGCTGACTAAAGCAAGTACACATGTGTAACACAATGAAAAGAATATATATGAATATATATACCAATATAGCTGAACAACACAATGATGTGTGATAGATTGTTACAACATGTAAAATAATGCAAATACTATGACTAAACAATCATATTCTCATGTGTGAACAATGATAATGACTAGCAGAAAATACATTTGTGTTCAAAGATGTAATGAACCTGAATGTTCTAATGCCAAGTTGCGGATGAAGTGGCAAACTTCATACCCGGTAACATTATGCAATGCAATAACCTCTGTAAGCCCTGGTAGAAAAAATGCCCAAAAAGAGATGAAACAAAGTTCGGGCAAAAATAGACCAAATGAGTGCACATGAGAGATAAATCGACCTGGGTAGGAGTGCCACAAAAAAGATCACAACACAGAAACCATGTCCTCACAAATAAGTGAAGACAGGCTGTAAACCTGCAGTCAGCATGGAATGAATCTGGGAGTCTGTGCCCCACGCGTATCGCCACTGGAGAACGTGGCTTCCTCAGGGAAGCTACCAGGGCTTACAGAGGTTATTGCATTGCATAATGTTACCGGGTATGAAGTTTGCCACTTCATCCGCAACTTGGCATTAGAACATTCAGGTTCATTCCATCTTTGAACACAAATGTATTTTCTGCTAATCATTATCATTGTTCACACATGAGAATATGATTGTTTAGTCATAGTATTTGCATTATTTTACATGTTGTAACAATCTATCACACATCATTGTGTTGTTCAGCTATATTGGTATATATATTCATATATATTCTTTTCATTGTGTTACACATGTGTACTTGCTTTAGTCAGCTTTCTCTGGGAGTTTGTTAAGTGGACTCTTACATGGGTCTTTAAGTTTCTACTATGGGCTTTTCACAGTCCTTTTTAATGTTTTTACTGGTTTCTTGTTTTTCAGTATATGTTTTTTGTACCAATAAAATTTAAATATACTTTTATACATATATATTTCTTCATTCATTTATTTAGGTTGATCGTGACATTCCATACACACTGCTTTTCTTCCTGTTTCACATCAGATTTCGGCCATTGTCACACACTACCAAGCCTGGCTGGAGATTAGCTGACAAAAACCACACGTCGCTCTCCTGCTTGATGGCATCCCAGAGCTCCTACGCTGTGTGGCTTCGATTCCCCATGGAAATTAATTTCAGGACGGCCTGTTGACGTTTGGCCATGGCTGTGCTCATATCGGTCGCAACAGGTAAGCGTTCACGGGTCCATGTGGAGGTATACCGTGACGGCTCGTGCAGCGATGATTCTGAGGAACTGGAGTAGGAGGAGGAATCAATGTGTACAGACTGGATTCCTGCAATCCTTGGAGTTGGCAGAACACGTACAGCGCCACTGGCAAGATCTGTACCCGGCTCCACAACATTGACCCAATGGGCAGTGAGGGAAAGGTATCGTCCCTGGCCATGGGTACTGGTCCACGCATCGGTGGTCAGGTGGACCCTGCTACTGACGGCGTTTAGTAGCGCATGTTTAATGTTTCCCTCGACATGTTTTTGCAGAGCAGGGACAGCTTGCCTGCTGAAATAAAATCGGCTTGGCACATTATATTGTGGGACTGCCAATGCCATAAAGTTCCTGAAACTGTCAGTCTCCACCAGCCTGAATGACAGCATTTCAAGGGACAGGAGTTTTGCAAGGCCAGCATTCAGAGCCTGTGCTCGTGAATGGTTTGCCGAGTATGGCCGTCTTTTATCCCATGCCTGTGTTACCGATGGCTGTTTTTTGTTCTGGGAGTGTGATGATGACTGTGAACTTGCTGCTGTGGGTGGAATAACAGTTTGTCTATGGACAACAGTGACAGAGGTTCTTCCATGGAGATCCTGTGAGGAAGCCGAACCAGATGTGTGTGAGCTGGAGGTAGAGGCTCGAACACGACCTAAAGATGTAGGTGCTGCTGTAGGTTGGCCTACATCTCCAGTGTGTCTTTGTAACTCAGCTACGTGCTTTGTCCATACATGTTTCCACATATTTGTGGTATTCAGGTTACTGATATTTTTACCTCTTTTAACTTTTTGCTTACACAGCTTGCATTGAACATAGCAAATATCATCTACAAGTCTGTCAAAAAAGGACCACGCAGTGCAAGTCATGGGAGCGCCAATTTTGACATTTCTAAGAGAACTGCTCCCAACAGGTGCCAAACTGGAGGCTACAGGCAAGCGAGTCTGCAGCCTACCTCTCCCTCCTCTTTGTACCGTTGGGACAATCTCTTCCTCAGAGCTGCTCCCACCACCTTCCTGTTGCTCACGCCATGTTGGGTCTCGGACTTCATCATCTCCACTACCCTCTTCCAACACCTGCTGCTGTTGGATGGTCTGGGCAGCACCATGCTCCACAAAACCTGGCACCTGAGTCTCATCATCATCATAAGATGCGTTCTGCGGTGTGCTGTCCATCGGCACTGGCTCACCCGCCTCTTCAGATTGAGAGAGACACAGCTGTTGCGCATCACTGCATACTCCCTCTTCTTCAAATTGCAGAATGCTGCTTGCCTGTGCCCGTGTTTGCGAGCCAACAGATTCTGAGAACAGAAGCAGAGACTCAGCTGGCTCCTGTACAGAACTCTCTGACTGCCTGGGTAATTTGACAGGCGGTGAACAGACAGATGGTTGCTCAACAGTGTTGTGTTCCTGAGAGGAGGTGGAAGGAATTGAAGTCGATGCATTGGCTGCCATCCAACCAACAACGGCTTCAATTTGTTCTTCCCGCAGCAGGGGGGCACGATGAGCTCCTACCAAAGTGCGCATAAAGGAACGCACATGGGTAAAACTGGTGGATGCTGTGTCACTGAGGGCGGCAGCAGCCACAGAATCCCCACGTCCTCTCCCTGCTGAAACTCCACGGCCACGACCACGTGCCTTACTCACTGACTTCTTCATCTTGGTAGATTGATAAAGAAAGTCAGAAAAGTTATAAGGCCTAAGTGTGGTTATTACGCAGAGACTGAAGTGAACACTGAAACACAACTGTTCACAATCTGTGAAAGGCTACTCCTTTGTCTACTTCTATAGTGTTTGCAACCAATGTATTGTATACGGATGGAAGCGCGTCACACTAATAGATTATATTTTAAATGGAATGGAGCAGAACCAATTGGAGATAAATGAAAAGGATGAGGCACTGAGACACGCTCAGCAGAGTACAAGCAGCAGTGCTTGAACAAGTAACTGGAGCGTGATGTGCACTCAAAAAATAAAAAACACAGACTGAAGTGAACACTGAAGCACAACTGTTCACAATCTGTGAAAGGCTACTCCTTTGTCTACTTCTATAGTGTTTGCAACCAATGTATTGGATACGGATGGAAGCGCGTCACACTAATAGATTATATTTTAAATGGAATGGAGCAGAACCAATTGGAGATAAATGAAAAGGATGAGGCACTGAGACACGCTCAGCAGAGTACAAGGAGCAGTGCTTGAACAAGTAACTGGAGCGTGATGTGCACTCAAAAAATAAAAAACACAGACTGAAGTGAACACTGAAACACAACTGTTCACAATCTGTGAAAGGCTACTCCTTTGTCTACTTCTATAGTGTTTGCAACCAATGTATTGGATACGGATGGAAGCGCGTCACACTAATAGTTAAATTGCATGGAGCTGCAAGAATTACACTGAAGAAAAAAAAAAGAGTCTGTGAGTGACACGTGCAGATGCCTACAGACAGCGTTGCATGCAGAGCAAACTGCAGCGTCACCTGCACTCACACACACCTTGCAGAGCTGTTAAAACAACACTGCAGGCAAAAGGAAGCTTTACACAGCGATTGGTGCTAGCCTGCCTACAGCACAGTACACTAAATCGCAATCTCTAACTGTCCCTCAGAGTCAGCACAGCAGCGTTCTGTCCCTTACTGAATTCACAGCACAGTGACGCTAAAATGGCGGCGGCGCCTTTTATAGTGCATTCTGACATCATTTCAGCATCCAATCACAGCCATGCCATTAGTTAACATGACCGCAGCAGTACAGGATGTGCCCACACTTCTTAGGATTCCTCATTGGCTGACTATAATCACATTGCCTCTCAAAGAATTATGGGAACTTCCGATTCCGGTATACGATATATGGAAAATATCGAAACGAAGTATCGAAAGGCCGATAGAGCTAATATCGGCCGATACCCGATACTTGCGGTATCGTATCGCTCAACACTAATCAGCATTCAAAGAGTGGAGACATCATCTCCAAGGGGCTGCACAACAAATTTTGGTGTTGACCGATCATCGCAATCTAGAGTTTATCAGGTCTGCAAAATGCCTCTCTCCTCGGCAGACTCGTTGGAGTCTGTTTTTGAATCAATTCAATTTTGTAATTTCATATCGACCAGGCTCCCGTAACAAGAAAGCAGACGCATTATCCAGAATGTTTTCAAGCGAAACTAATCTTGTAACAACACCCAAACCCATTGTGGCAGATACTAAGATCTTGGGAGTAATACATGATGGAGATTTGCTGGAAGATTTGAAGGCAGCATACGAAACAGACTCGTTTCTATCACGTCCATCAGGGACGTGCATCTGTTTTTAAAAATCAAGTATGGACTGATGGTCGACGACTATATGTACCAGAAGCAGCTCGGTTAAGAGTCCTACAACTAGTGCATGATTCTAAAATTGCAGGACACAAAGGGACACAGAAAACGCAGGAGTTTTTGTCACGTTTCTTTTGGTGGCCGAACTTTCAAGAAGACGTGAAGAAGTATGTTAATTCCTGTGACATCTGTGCCAGATATAAGACTCCACGTGCATCCCCTATGGGACTATTGCAGCCTCTCGCCATCCCAACACGACCATGGGGATCAATTTCAATGGACTTTATTGTAGATCTACCAGAGTCCAAGGGAAAGACATCCATTCTGGTAGTAGTGGATCGACTTACAAAAGCAACGCATTTCATCCCGTGTTCAGGTCTACCTTCAGCAAAAGATACAGCTGATCTGATAATTTGCAATGTTTTTCGCCTCCACGGAGTGCCGGATGAAGTCGTTTCAGATCGAGGTGTGCAATTTACATCTAAATTTTGGCGCAGTTTATGCTCAGCACTAGACATCAAAGTACGATTGTCAACCGCTTACCATCCGCAATCTAACGGCCAGACAGAACGTACAAATCAGACACTGGAGCAGTATCTTCGTTGTTATATTTGCCATCTGCAAGACGACTGGGTGGATCTGCTGCCATTTGCGGAATTTTCATATAATAATTCACAGAATGCCTCTACGAAACAGACGCCATTTTTTGCAAATCTGGGATATCACCCAAACATCCTTCCCAAAAATCCTGTGGCACCATTAATACCAGCAGTCGCAGAAAGAATCTCTCTGCTACAGCAAAATCTGAATGTTCTGAAAGACACTCTAAAGGAAGCTCAGGAGAAATATAAAAAAGCGGCCGACAGGTATCGGAGACCCACTCCCACATTTAGGATTGGAGATCGAGTGTGGTTATCCACTATGAATTTGAAATTGAAGATTCCTTCTCCTAAATTAGGACAAAAATTTTTGGGACCATACAAAATCAGTAAGATTGTGAGTCCATTGGCCGTACGTCTACAGCTACCAACATCAATGA
This sequence comes from Oophaga sylvatica, assembly GCA_033576555.1. Lineage (NCBI taxonomy): Eukaryota > Metazoa > Chordata > Amphibia > Anura > Dendrobatidae > Oophaga > Oophaga sylvatica. Next base: position 173,104,305 of record JARQOD010000007.1, on the reverse strand, counting down.
AGATTCATCCTGTGTTTCATGTGTCGTTGTTGAAAGCCGCCACAGCCAATCCATTTGCAGAACGATCCCCTTCGCCTCCCGATGCAATTGAAGTGGACGGACAAGAGCAGTTTGTGGTGGAAAAGATCTTGGATTCCCGAATACACAGAAATCGTTTGCAATATTTAATCAAATGGCAGGGCTACGACACGGAGGAAAATTCATGGGAACCAGTAAGCAACATCAATGCTCCTCGTTTGATTAGACAATTTCACCAGCGGTATCCTGCAAAACCTGGACAAGTTGCGTCCAGAGGCCGCCGTTAAGAGGGGAGTATTGTTAGGATTTGAACCTGTGAGCCATGGCTTGCTGGTCTGTTCCCTTGCTGTGGAGCTATTTCGGAACTTGAATAACTTCAGTCTGAAACCATATGAACTTCGTCTGGGATAGAGTTCATCACCTGCCCTGCTGATTGTTCCCTCCCTGATTGAGACTGATTGGATAGAGATCATCACCTGCCCTGCTGATTGTTATCGCCCTGATTAAGACTGATTGGACCTGCTATATATACCTGGCCCTGTGCAGCTTCCTGTTGCTGAGTATATTGTGGTGCTCAGTCTAACTGAGTGAAGCATTATCTGAGCTCCTGATCTGGAAGGTGTTCTGCTGACATCTTCCTATCTCTTGTGGAAACCCTGCTGTTCCTACCTCCAACTCTATTCATCTAAACGGACTTGGTGCTTGTGTGTGATCTCGGCCGGCCCGTGCTCGGGCGGGCTTCGGCCTCTGCCAACATAGTGAACCACCACCGCCATATACGGCACTTCCAGAAGTCCTTCCTTGGTCCGCTCACCTGCACACTTCTGCTCCGGCCACTGACTTCCAGTCCTGTATCTCCAGTAACGTGACAGTGTAGTGGTTTCACATTAGGAACCCTTACTGTGCTGAATGAGTAGTGTCGGCAATGTTACAACCATTCATACTTGCTTTGACTCCGGCTTGAAAAAGAGAAAAAGCTGGCACTTTGTATCTGCTTGACGTCACTTGACTACAGGATCTTTTCATTGGAAAGTAGGTGAGTTAGTATATGCAGCTTTAAACACCGACGTATAGTGGCAGCACAATTGCACAATTAAAATTCATGTCCAATAATATACAGATCTATCTCATGACAAAAGGATTGTATGTGGGTTCACTCTCACATGCAGCGACACAAATCAGCTGAAGGAAATTAACATTTATGACAATCTGTAATTCTGTTTGAGTGAAGAGAGGATGGGAAGATTAAAACTATAAATGGCCATAGACAATTTGCTATAATTTTATAGCTATTAGTGTGAATGTCTAAAAGGTTTTACAAAAATAAACATTATTGCTTTTGATTTTGATATTGTAACCAATCCCAAAACATTGAATGTGAAAAATTTTCCTTGAATCACAACAGTTTTGTGTTTTAGAATTAAATGTTTTTTTTTTCGACCTTATTAATTGAAAGCAAGACCTAAAATTGCAGCAGATTCTATGTCTGTTAGTTTAGTTTTCAAGAAGTAATGTGTTCTATATTGATAATAATACAGCTCCGAATGGATTGAAAGCTGACAAGAAACGTTACTTTGTCTGTCATCTACACCCGACCGACACAACATTTCCGACGGATTCAGTGAACGACGGACGAAACATGAGGCCATCCATTGCAATCCGTCGCTAATACAAGTCTATTGTTCAGTTGCTGGATCCGTTTTTTTCTAAAAATGATGGATTGTGACTGATGGCAAAAAACTGATGTGTGAAAGAGGCCTAAGACTGAAAACAGCTCTGCAAAGTAAGTGGGCATATCATAAGATTATAAATAGGATCCATTGCCAGGTAATTAATTTAGTAAGAACAACACATCCTTATGCTTCATAAATTATGCAGACAACTTCTGTTAGCATGTAAGGGACAGGAAGGAATTGTCTGCCCCAGGCAACAGCCTCTTTCAAAGGTGTGAAAACCAGCAGTTAAGAAAGTAGAATATTAAGACACTTTCAACTGTGCTTTTTAATTGTTGCAAATTCAGAATGGTCATAGCTTTTAATGCTCTGAGGTATTGGCCAAAATTAAATGAAACCCAAGAAATTATTTTAGAACATAAAATAAAAAATAAAATATCCATTTCCTGATGATTTGTTGGAGTGTTAAAATCTAAATTCCAAAAATGTCCATACTGTGTTTATGAAACCTTTGAGAAATCCAGCCTCAAAATTAGAACTTCTTAATCTCATCTATCAACATTAACATATTTGACTGCATGCTTAATGCCAATTTTGACATTCATTGTGAATTTTGAATTAAATTAGACCACTTAGCCATAACATTTAACCCCTTCACCCCGAAGCCTGTTTTCACCTTCCTGACAGGCCAATTTTTACAATTCTGACCACTGTCAATTTATGAGGTCATAACTCTGGAACTCTTCAGCAAATCCTGGCATATCTGAGATTGTTTTCTCATGATATATTGTACTTTATGATTGTGGTAAAATTTATTTTATATGACTTGCGTTTACTTGTGAAAAAAATGGAAATTTGGTGAAAATTTTGAAAATTTTACAATTTTCAAAATTTAATTTTTATGCTCATAAATCAGAAAGTCAAATCACACAAATACTTAATAAATAACATTTCCCACATGTCTACTTTACATCAGTACAATTCTGGAAACATAATTTTTTGTTAGGAAGTTATAAAGGTTAAAAGTTTGACCAGTGAGTCCTCATTTTGCAACAAAATTTCAAAACCATTTTTTTTTTAGTGACCACCACATATTTGAAGTGACTTTAAAGGATCTATATGTTATGGTTCGAGTTCCCACTGCTGCACAAGGGGAGTCTCGAACCAGCCCCGCTGCGGTCTCCCATTCATTTCCGGCCACAGTGGAGCCTGCTCTGCAGAGACGTCGGTCCAAGCGTCTTGCCCACTCCAGTACTGTGCAGTGACTTGCTGCTGCCTTTCCTGGATCTGCTATTATAGCCAGTGCTGGAGCAGACGTCTTTGGGACAAAGTCCTGCGTTTTCCCTTCTGAGCATGCCCAGAGTGAGAGCTCTCATTGGAGATCAGGGGTCACATGCTCAGGTACTGCAGCAGCTCCTATTGGTCTGCCAGGAAGGTCCTGTGACTACTGTTGTTCTGGAACAAGCTTCATTGGTCCTTGTTTCTGGCAGGTCCTGTAGCTGTTACTATAAAAGGGTAGCATGGCTGGGCTGCCATGCGCTAATATCAACCATTGTATGCTATGCGCCAGTGTGGTCATGTGTGTGTGTGGTTAGGGACCCGGCTGAAATAAGCCACTAGAATACCGACTTAATCGGTGAGGAGTTTGGTTTGCTAGCTGGTCAGGGTCGGCGTCCTAGATGCCCTAGATTACCGGCATAACCGGTAAGGAGTTTTGATTGCCGTATTCAGGGTCTGGCGTTCAGACGCCATAGATTGCGGGTGACTCCCGCGAGGACATTAGCACATGATCACGCTTTATGTACGCTTAGCACTTAACTGTGTACCTGAGAGCCTGACAGGACACAGCACATTTTCTCAGCGGCCCTGTGACGTAACAGGGTTCGCTTTCAACGCTAGACAGCGCCCTAGCGTGTTTTCTTTGCGACTCAGTTGTGTTTAGTGAGTTCGCACACATCGCCATATAGCGCTGCGGCTCTCCTTCTAGCGGCTCTGTGGAGTAACAGAGTTCGCACTTATTGCCACAGCGCGTTACGGCGTTTTTGTTGGTGACTCTGCGGGATAACAGAGTTTGCTTCTTATGCCATTTTACTAGCAGCAGGCTCCGCCTGCACGGTGGACCCCGGGCTGCGAACGCACCTCTCCACATCTTATATTTGGTGCGTTCCGCAGACCCTAACATAATATTAGCACCAGGGTCTGGCTAGTAAAATGGCGGATGAACAGCGTTTACAGCTGTACATCCAGCAGCTGGAGGGTAGGTTGGCGGCTCTTGAACGCACAACCTCAGCTGTGGATGTTACCGCAGTTGCTGTTCAGGCTGCTAGCGTAGCTGCAGCCAGTTTGTCCTCTGCCACCTCTGTCCCTACATTGTCCCACCTCCCGCTTCCAGACAAGTTTGCTGGTGACAGAAAGCAATGTCGGGGATTCGTGAGTCAGTGCTCCATACACCTCGAGCTTCTGGCTGCACGTTTCCCCACGGATCGGGCACAAGTGGGCTTTGTGATAGCTCTTCTGTAGGGGCAGAGCATTGGAGTGGGCAACGCCGCTGTGGGAGCGCGACGACCGTGTGGTGCGGAGTGCTTCTCGTTTTCTGGAGGCTCTGAAAAAGGTTTTTCTAGGACCTCAGATCACCCACGATACTGCGCTCAAACTGCTGGCAAGTACTCAGGGTTCGGCTTTGGTCAGCCAGTTTTCTGTCCAATTTCGGACTCTGGCCTCGGAATTAGAGTGGCCAGATAAAGTCCTCATTCCCGTGTTCTGGAGAGGACTGGCGGGTCATGTGAAAGACGCCTTGGCTACCAGAGAGATTCCTGCCACACTGGAGAAGCTTATCGCTATTTCCACCCGCGTTGACCTCCGTTTCCACGAGCGGAGGCTGGAGCGTGCCCAGTGTAGGCAGAGGGTTCGGTTGGCTCCAACCTTCACCACCCCTCTGGAGTCGCCCGTTCAGGCGCCCGACCTTCAGGAGGTTGATCCTGCAGAATCTAAATCTCGGGTCACTCGTCCATCTCCGATTTGTTATATTTGCCAGCAGCAGGGACATTTTGCCAACCGATGTCCACAGCGGCTGAATAAACCGTCGCGCCCAGTAACCGTAGGAACAGGGTCACTGGACGCCATGAGTTTTGCCCCTAAAGTGCTCCTCAAGGGGATAATTACCCACGGTTCTACCACCCTACCCGTCAAGCTGTGTGTGGATTCTGGGGCAGAGGGGAATTTTATGTCATCCTCCTTTGCTTCTCGCCACACCATGCCTTTGGTGTTGCTGGCTGAACCAGTATCGGTACGGGTGTTGAACGGAGTAATTCTGCCCTCACAAATCATCCATCAGTCTGCCCCACTCACCTTGTCTATGTCTCCTTCCCATCAGGAGAATATATCATTTTTTATCCTCCCTGAGGGTATAGATGAGGTTTTGTTGGGATTACCCTGGCTCCGCCACCACTCTCCCCATATTGAGTGGTCTTCAGGGAGAATTCTGGGTTGGGGTAATTTTTGTAAAGGCAGATGCATTAGGGACAGCGTGCAGGTCAACACCACTGAGATACCCATAGACCTCTCTCCTCTTCCCAAGGTCTATTGGTCTTATGCCGACATTTTCTCGAAGAGAGCTGCGGAGACTCTTCCGCCTCATCGCCCCTATGACTGTCCTATCGACCTCTTGCCTGGAGCTGAGCCTCCTAGAGGAAGGGTTTATCCCTCTCTCTTCCTGAGACAGAGGCCATGTCCCAATATATTCAGGAGAACTTGGCAAGGGGATTCATTAGGAAGTCGGTGTCACCAGCGGGAGCGGGGTTCTTCTTTGTGCAGAAGAAGAACGGAGAATTACGTCCGTGCATTGATTATAGGGGTCTCAACGCTATCACCGTGAAAAATAAATATCCTTTGCCGCTATTCTCTGAGCTCTTTGACAGGCTTCGGGGAGCAAGGGTATTTACTAAGTTAGACCTGCGGGGTGCGTATAACCTGATTCACATCCGTGAGGGGGACGAATGGAAGACGACATTTAACACCAGGGATGGGCATTATGAATATCTGGTAATGCCCTTTGGGCTCTGTAACGCCCCAGCTGTCTTCCAAGACTTTGTGAATGACATCTTCCGGGATATGTTGACCACCTCGGTGGTAGTCTATCTGGATGACATTCTCATCTTTTCTCCAGATATGGCCTCCCACCGGAGAGATGTCTGCAAGGTCTTCGACCTCTTGCGAGCAAATTCCCTATATGCGAAGTTGGAGAAGTGCATGTTTGAGCAGGAGTCTCTACCTTTCCTGGGCTATATCATCTCCACCCAGGGATTGGCTATGGATCCTACCAAACTACAGGCTGTGATGGATTGGCAAGAACCCCACTCCCTTAAGGCGGTGCAGCGCTTTATGGGGTTCATTAACTACTATCGCCAATTCATTCCCCACTTCTCTACTTTGGTAGCTCCCTTGGTAGCCCTCACCAAGAAGGGAGCTAATCCCAAGTTGTGGTCAGAGAAGGTCACAAAGGCGTTCTCCTCCATCAAGTCGCATTTCACCAGTGCTCCCATCTTACATCGCCCCGATGTCGATAAAACCGTTTATCTTAGAGGTGGATGCCTCTTCTGTTGGTGCTGGAGCAGTCCTCTTTCAAAAGGATGCCCAGGGTCTGAAGCATCCCTGCTTCTTCTTTTCCAAGACCTTTACACCAAGCAGAGAGGAATTATTCCATCGGGGACAGGGAGTTACTGGCTATGAAGTTGGCCTTCTCTTCTGGAGGGGGCTCGCTTCCCCTTCCAAGTATTCACGGACCACAAGAACTTGGTGTATTTGCAGACAGCCCAGCAGCTAAATTCCCGTCAGGCCAGATGGTCCTTGTTTTTCTCCCGGTTCCATTTCACCCTCCATTTCCTCTCCGGTGACAAGAACATTCGCGCAGACGCTCTATCCCGCTCCGTGGTGTCCTCTGAGGAGGTGGAGGAGGAGCCTCGGCTTATTGTCCCCACAGAAAGCCTAAGAACGGTGGCTCCGGTTTCGCTTGAGTCTGTGCCTCCGGGCAAGACTTTTGTGCCCATCAATTTGCGACCGGAAGTACTCTCTTGGGCACATTCGTCCAGGGTGGGTGGACATTTTGGGACAAAAAGGACTTCTGAGTTGCTGGCGAGAACATACTGGTGGCCGCAGATGGCCCGTGACGTCAGGGAATACGTTCAGGCGTGCGTCTCCTGCGCCAAGAATAAGTCCCCTCGACAACGGCCAGCTGGGTTACTTTTCCCTTTACCGGTGGCAGACAGGCCTTGGGAGATGGTCGGGATGGATTTTGTGGTGGGCTTACACAAGTCTCGGGGCTGCACCATCATCTGGGTGATAACCGACCACTTCTCCAAAATGGTGCACTTAGTGCCGTTACCACGGTTACCGTCTTCACGGGCCTTGGCAGCATTATTCATTAGGCATATTTTCCGCCTTCATGTTATGCCAGACAAAATTGTCAGTGATCGAGGTCCCCAGTTTGCGTCTCGGTTCTGGAGAGAGCTGTGTCGTTTACTCAGCATTGAGTTGAATCTCTCCTCTGCATACCATCCCGAGACGAATGGGTTGGTAGAGAGGGCCAACCAGACCTTGGTCACATACTTGCGACATTTTGTCTCTGCCAGGCAGGATGACTGGGCATCCTTGCTACCGTGGGCTGAGTTCGCTCTAAATAATGCTGTGGCTGACTCCACCGGACAGACCCCATTCCTCCTGAATTACGGTCAGCATCCGCGGGTACCAGTGCCCATGCCCGTGTCTTCTGCCGATTCCAGGGTGGCAGACTGGGCTGTGGAGGCACGGGATATTTGGGACCGCACACAGGATGCCTTTCAGGCCTCCAAAGAGAGGATGACGTCTTCGGCTGATGCCCATCGGCGCCCCGCTCCTACATTTGCTCCGGGTGACCTAGTGTGGCTTTCTGCCCGAAACATCAGGCTACGTGTAGAGTCCACCAAGTTGGCACCTCGCTTTTTGGGCCCCTTTAAAGTTCTTGAGCAGGTGAACCCGGTGGTTTACCGCCTAGCCCTTCCGCCTCGCCTTGGTATCACTGACACCTTTCACGTGTCCCTCCTGAAACCCGTGGCCATTTCCCGGTTTTCTGAGTCATCTGCCGGGATGTCGGGTTCATCTACCGACGATCATGAGGTAAACGCCATTGTTGGGTACAAGGTGGTACGAGGCAAAAAATTTTATTTGGTGGATTGGAGGGGTTATGGGCCTGAGGATAGGTCCTGGGAGCCTGTCGAGCATGTTCACGCTCCGCAGCTCATCGCTGCCTTTGAGCGCAGCGAGGCCCAAAGAAGGGGGGCCCTAGGAGGGGTGGTAATGTTAGGGTTCGAGTTCCCGCTGCTGCACAAGGGGAGTCTCGAACCAGCCCCGCTGCGGTCTCCCATTCATTTCCGGCCGCAGTGGAGCCTGCTCTGCAGAGACGTCGGTCCAAGCGTCTTGCCCACTCCAGTACTGTGCAGTGACTTGCTGCTGCCTTTCCTGGATCTGCTATTATAGCCAGTGCTGGAGCAGACGTCTTTGGGACAAAGTCCTGCATTTTCCCTTCTGAGCATGCCCAGAGTGAGATCTCTCATTGGAGATCAGGGGTCACATGCTCAGGTACTGCAGCAGCTCCTATTGGTCTGCCAGGAAGGTCCTGTGACTACTGTTGTTCTGGAACAAGCTTCATTGGTCCTTGTTTCTGGCAGGTCCTGTAGCTGTTACTATAAAAGGGTAGCATGGCTGGGCCGCCATGCGCTAATATCAACCATTGTATGCTATGCGCCAGTGTGGTCATGTGTGTGTGTGGTTAGGGACCCGGCTGAAATAAGCCACTAGAATACCGACTTAATCGGTGAGGAGTTTGGTGTGCTAGCTGGTCAGGGTCGTCGTCCTAGATGCCCTAGATTACCGGCATAACCGGTGAGGAGTTTTGATTGCCGTATTCAGGGTCTGGCGTTCAGACGCCATAGATTGCGGGTGACTCCCGCGAGGACATTAGCACATGATCACGCTTTATGTACGCTTAGAACTTAACTGTGTACCTGAGAGCCTGACAGGACACAGCACATTTTCTCAGCGGCCCTGTGACGTAACAGGGTTCGCTTTCAACGCTAGACACCGCCCTAGCGTGTTTTCTTTGCGACTCAGTTGTGTTTAGTGAGTTCGCACACATCGCCATATAGCGCTGCGGCTCTCCTTCTAGCGGCTCTGTGGAGTAACAGAGTTCGCACTTATTGCCACAGCGCGTTACGGCGTTTTTGTTGGCGACTGCGGGATAACAGAGTTTGCTTCTTATGCCATTTTACTAGCAGCAGGCTCCGCCTGCACGGTGGACCCCGGGCTGCGAACGCACCTCTCCACATCTTATATTTGGTGCATTCCCTAACACTATATGACAGAAAATACCCAAAAATGACACCATTCTAAAAACTCCACAGCTCAAGGTACTCAAAACCACATTCAAGAAGTTTATTAACCCTTCAGGTGCTTCACAGGAATTTTTGGAATGTGGAAGAAAAAAATAAACATTTGCCTTTCTTTCGCAAAAATTTTCTTTACACCTATATTTTTTTTACTTTTGCAAGGGTAACAGGAGAAACTTGAACATACATTTTGTTGTGCAATTTCTCCAGAGCATGCCAATTCACCACATGTGGTAAAATTTACTGTTTGGGCACACTGCAGGGCTCAGAAGGGAAAACGTGCAATTTAACTTTTTGAATGTAAAATTTGCTGGCATAATTAGTGGATGCCATGTCATGTTTGGAGAGTCCCTGATGTGCCTAAACTGTGAAAACCCCCAACAAGTGACACTGGTTTGGAAACTAGACCCTTTAGCGAACTGATCTATATGTATATTGAGCACATTGAACCCACAGGTGCTTCATAGAAGTTTATAACGTTATGCCTTGAAAATAAAAAAAAAATCACATTTTTCTCAGATAAATCTTTTTTAGCTCAATATTTTGCATTTTCATAACGGTAACAGGAGAAATTTCTCCATACAATTTGATGTGCAATTTCTCCCGAGTACGCAGATGCCCCATATGTGGGAGAATACTACTGGTTGGGCGCACAGCAGGGCTTGGAAGGGAAGGAGCGCCATTTGACTTTTTTAATGCAAAATTTGCTGGAATAATTAGTGGATGCTATGTAGCATTTAAAGAGCTCCTCATGAGCCTAAACAATGGAAACTCCCACAAATGACACCAGTTTGGAGACTAGACCCCTTTGGGACCTTATCTAGGTGTTTATTGAGCACTTTGAAACCCAGGTGCTGAACAGAAGTTTATAACGTTAAGCTGTGAAAATAAAAAAAAAATCACATTTTTACCACAAAAATCTTTTTTAGCTACACATTTTGTATTTTCACAAAGGCAAAGGGAGGAAATGGACCCCAATGTTTGTTGTGCAATTTCTCCTGAGTTCACCGATACCCCATATGTGGTCAAAAACTACTTTTGAGGCTCAGTGCAAAGCTCAGAAGGGAAGTAGCGCCATATTACAGAGTAGATTTTGCTGCACTTGTTTAAGGGTGCCATGTTACATTGGCAGAAAAGCAGAATCCCCCCTCAAGTGACCACATTTTGGAAGTTATTACCCTTTGGGAATTTATCTACAGATGTAGTGATGAGCTTAACTCCATGGGTGTTTTCCAGAAACAGGCAGCAGTGGATGTTGCTGAGTGAAAATTGGAAACTGCCATTGTAGTGACCAGTACATTGTGCCCAGCTCATGTTTCTAGAGACATGCACCTGTAAATTAGGCGGGCTCTCATCACTACAGAAATGCCAAACATGTGGGTGCTATATGTGGTTTAGGCACACTGGGGCTCAGAAGGGAGGGGGGGTATTTGTATTTGGGAGCAGAACATTTGCTGAACTTCTTTTTTGGAACGAGGAGCCATTTAGCTTTTCCAGAGTCTCTGTGCCCCCTATATTTTCGTTAACAGATGACAAACCTGAGTGGGGACTTGCTTTTTTTATGGATTGAGTTGAAGATTTTATTTGGAACATTTTATCTAACGTTTGGAATCACATTTATCCGGCGCTCTACACTGACCACTTACTTTGGAGGTTCCATCTAAATTTCTTTGTGACGTGATTCAGATGAAACCCCCAACTGATCCATTCATTATAGTGAGGCAGCAGTGTTACTCAGGAGACCATCTGGCCTCTATTCAGCGGTGTATTTCTTTTCAGAAGTGCACAAAACTGTGGCAAACAGCACCTGTATGCAATCCTAAAATGATGAACACCCCAGATCACAGGTCAGACAGCGTCCACAGTGTCTCCATCTGCCTCATTATAGGGAATTTTCCGCTGGGGTCCTGTCTGAATCAGGTATTAACCCTTTTATTCCATCTGACGTACTATTCCATCCATGTGACCTGGGACTTAATTCCCAAGGATGGAAATACGTCATATGCGATCAGCTGCGCTCCAGGGGAGAAAGCCTGCTGCAGTGCCTGTCAGATCGCTGGTCTGACAGAGTGCTGTGTACAGTGTCAGACCAGCGATCTGATATTATACAGTGATGTCCCACCCTGGGACAAAGTAAAAACGTTAAAAAAATAAAAATAACGTGTAAAAAAAAAATTCCCCAATAAATTCATTTCTTCATGTAAATAAAAAAATCAAAACAATAAAAGTACACATATTTAGTATTGCCGCATCCGTAACAACCCACCCTATAAAACTGTCCCACTAGTTAACCCCTTTAGTGAACCCCTTAAAAAAAAGGCAAAAAAACAATGATTTGCACAATAATTCTCGGGTCCAATTTCTTCTGTTACCCTTGGAAAAATAAAAAATTGGGGGCAAAAATATAATTTTTGTGGAAAAAATATGATTTTTTTGTTTTTATGGCTCTACGTTATAAACTTCTGTGAAGCACTTGGGGGTTCAAAGTGCTCACCACACATCTAGATAAGTTCCTTTGGGGATCTAGTTTCCAATATGGGGTCACTTTTGGGGTTTCCACTGTTTAGGCACATCAGGGGCTCACCAAACGCGACATGACACCTGCAGACCATTACATCAAAGTCTTCATTACTAAACGTCACTACTTCTATTCCGAGCCCCGATGTGTGCCCATACAGTAGTTTTTCTCCCACATATAGGGTATCAACATGCTCAGGACAAATTGGACAACACAATTTTTTGGTCCAATTTCTCCCTTTACCCTTGGGAAACTAAAAAAAATGGTGACTAAAAGATCATTTTTGTGGAAAAAATATGATTTTTTAATTTTACGGCTCTACGTTATAAACTTGTGTGAAGCACTTTGGGGTTCAAAGTGCTCACCACAGATCGAGATAAGTTCCTTTGGGGTCTAATTTCTAAAATGGGGTCACTTGTGGGGTTCCCACCTTTTAGGCACATCAGGGGCTATCCAAATGCGACATGGCATCCAATCTCCATTCCAGCCAGTTTTGATTTGAAAAAGTCAAATGGCGCTCCTTCCCTTCCGAGCTCTGCCGTGCGCCCAAACAGTGGTTCCACCCCACACGTGGGGTATCAGCCTACTCAGGACAAATTGGACAATAACTTTTATGGTCAAATTTCTACAGTTACCCTTAGGAAAATAAAAAAATTGGTGACTTAATATAATTTTTGTGAGAAAAAAATTGGATTTTTTGCCCGGGCATTATAAACTTGTGTGAAGCACTTGGGGGTTCAAAGTGCTCACCACAGATTTAGATAAGTTCCTTAGATGGTGTAGTTTCCAAATTGGGGTCACTTGTGGGGGGGTTTCCACTGTTTAGACACATCAGGGCCTCTACAAATGCGACATGGCGTCCAGCCAATTCCGCGCTGAAAAAGTCAAACGGAGCTCCTTCCCTTGCGACCTCTGCCGTGCGCCAAAATAGTGGTTTACCCCAACATATGGGGTATCGGCATGCTCAGGACAAATTGCACAAAAACTTTTGGGGTCTTGTTACCCTTGGGAAAATAAAAATTGGGGTGAAAAGATCATTTTTGTGGAAAAAATATGATTTTTTATTTTCACGGCTCTACGTTATAAACTTGTGTGAATCACTTGGAGGTTCAAAGTGCTCACCACACATCTAGATAAGTTCCTTAAGGAGTCTAGTTTCCAAAATGGGGTCACTTGTTGGGGTATCCACTGTTTAGGAACATCAGGGGCTCTCAAAACGCGACATGGCATCCAGCCAATTCTGCGTTGAAAAAGTCAAACAGCGCTCTTTCCCTTGCGACCTCTGCCGTGCGCCCAAAAAGTAGTTTACCCCCACATATGGGGTATCAGCCTACTCAGGACAAATTGGACAATAACTTTTATGGTCAAATTTCTACATTTACCCTTAGGAAAATAAAAAAATTGGTGACTTAATATAATTTTTGTGAGAAAAAAATTGGATTTTTTGCCCGGGCATTATAAACTTGTGTGAAGCACTTGGGGGTTCAAAGTGCTCACCACAGATCTAGATAAGTTCCTTAGATGGTCTAGTTTCCAAATTGGGGTCACTTGTGGGGGGTTTACACTGCTTAGGCACATCAGGGCTCTGCAAACTGAACATGACACCCATAAAAGTCTGCATTCCATAATGTCATTACTTCCTTTCCGAGCCCTGCTGTGAGCCCAAACACTATTTCCCCCCCACATATGGGGTATCAGCGTACTCAGGACAAATTGGACAACAACTTTTGGGGTCCAATTTACTTGGGAAAAATCAAAAATTGGGGACTAAAAAATCATTTTTGTGGAAAATTGTTTTTTTTATTTTCACACCCAAGCATTATAAGCTTTAGTGAAACACTTGAGGGTTGAATGTGCTCACAACAGATCTAGATAAGTTTCTTAGGGGGCATAGTTTCCAAAACGGTGTCACTTGTGGGGGGTTTACACTGTTTAGGCACATCAGGTGCTCTCCAAACGCGACAACATGGCGTCCAGCCAATTCTGCATTGAAAAAGTCAAACTGCGCTCCTTCCCTTCTGAGCTCTGCCATGCCCATGCACCCAAACAGTGGTTTACCCCCACATATTGGGAATCGGCATACTCAGGACAAATTGCACAATAGCTATTGGGGTCTTGTTACCCTTGGGAAAATAAAAATTTGGGTGAAAAGATCATTTTTGTGGAGAAAATATGATTTTTAATTTTACGGCTCTACGTTATACACTTGTGTGAAGCACGTGGGGATTCAAAGTGCTCACCATAGATCTGGATAAGTTCCTTAAGGGGTCTAGTTTCTAAAATGGGGTCACGTGTTTGGGGTTTCCACTGTTTAGGCACATCAGGGGCTATCCAAATGTGACGTCGTCCAATCTCGCTTCCAGCCAATTTTGGTTTGAAAAAGTCAAATGGTGCTCCTTCCCTTCCGAGCTCTGCCGTGCGCCCAAACAATGGTTCACCCACACACATGGGGTATCAACTACCAGGACAAATTGGACAACAACTTCTATGGTCCAATTTCTCTTGTTACCCTTGGGAAAATAAAAAATTGGTGACTTAAATATCATTTTTGTGAGAAAAAAATAGGATTTTTATTTTCATGCCTGGGCATTATAAACTTGTGTGAAGCACTTGGGGGTTCAAAGTGCTCATCACAGATCGAGATAAGTTCATTAGGGGTTCTAGTTTCCAAAATGGGGTCACTTGTGGGGGTTTCCACCGTTTAGGCACATTAGGGACTCTGCAAACTGAACATGACACCCATCAAAGTCTTCATTCCAAAACATCATTACTTCCTTTCCGAGCCCTGCCGTGTGCCCAAATAGTATTCCCCCCCCCACATATGGGGTATCAGCATACTCTGGACAAATTGGACAACAACTCTTGTGGTCCAATTTCCTTGGGAAAAATCAAAAATTTGGGACTAAAATATCAATTTTGTGGAATTTTTTTTTTCACACCCGAGCATTATAAACTTTTGTGAAACACTTGGGGGTTCAAAGTCCTCACAACAGATCTAGATAAGTTCCTTTGGGGGTCTAGTTTCCACAATGGTGTCACTTGTGAGGGGTTTCCACTGTTTAGGCACATCAGGGCTCTCCAAATGCAACATGGCATCCAATTTCAATTCCAGCCAAATTTGATTTGAAAAAGTCAAAAGGCGCTCTTTCCCTTCCGAGCCCTGCCGTGCACCCAGACAGTGGTTTTTCCACACATATTGTGTATCAGCGTACTCAGGAGAAATTGCACAAAAACTTTTTCTGGCCATGTTCTCCTTTTACCCTTGTTAAAATAAAAAATTGTTTGTAAAAGATCATTTTTGTGACTAAAAAGTTAAATGTTAATTTTTTCCTTCCAAGTTGCTTCAGCTCCTGTGAAGCACCTGAAGGGTTAATAAACTTCTTGAATGTAGTTTTGAGTACCTTGAAGGGTGTAGTTTTTAGAATGATGTCACTTTTGGGTATTTTCTGCCATATAGATCCCTCAAAGTGACTTCAAATGTGAGGTGGTACCTAAAAAAAATGTTTTTTTTACAATTTGTTGTAAAAATGAGAAATTGCTGGTGAACTTTTAACCCTTATAACGTCATAACAAAAAAAAAGTTGGCTTCAAAATTATGCTGATGTAAAGTAAACATGTGGGAAATGTTATTTAGTAACTATTTTGTGTGACATAGTTCTCTGTTTTAAGGGAATAAAAATTCAAAATTTTCACCATATTTCTATTTTTTCATAAATAAATACAAGTACTATCAAATAAATTTTACCACTATCATGAAGTACAATAATTCAAGAGAAAACAATCTCAGAATCGCGAAGATCCGTTGAAGTGTTCCAGAGTTATAACCTCATAAAGAGACAGTGGTCAGAATTGTAAAAATTGGCCCGGTTATTAACGTGCAAACAACCCTCGGGTGTAAAGGGGTTAAAGAGATTTACAAGGAAACCTTGATGTAAGCACTCAGCGCAGAGCGCGGGATAAATGTGCCACTACACTTCTATCTCTCACTTCCTCCTTTGGCCTCAATCAATGGTGGTCTTTCGCAGCCACTCACAAAGATGGCCACACATTGGACCTCATCTTCACCCGCCTCTGCTCCCTATCTAAACTCTCTAACTCACCTCTACCTCTTTCTGAACACAACCTACTTACATTCTCTTCCCTCTCCACTCCTTGTCCACAATCCCCACTCAACAAACTTGCACTCCCTCGCAGAAATCTTAAGCACATCAATCTACACTCTCTCTCTGAATCCCTTCTCCCTCTTACAGGCATAAGTTCCCTATACAATGCAGATGCAGCTGCCGCTCTATATAGCACCATAATAGCTGTAGCTCTGGAATTGGTCACCCCTCTCACACATACCAAAACTCACAAAATCAACAGACAGCCCTGGCACATCAGCCTGACCAAAGAACTGAGACGAGCTACCAGGGTTGCTGAGCGGAGATGGAAAAGATCCCACTCCAACTAGCACTTCATCGCATTCAAACAGTCCCTCGCGACGTTCAAGGCCACACTCGCTGCAGCAAAACAAACCTACTTCTCGTCTCTTATATCCTCCCTGTCTCATAACTCCTAAACAGTTATTCAACACTTTCAATTCTCTCCTCCATACCCCAACATCCCCTCCCTCTCCACTCATCTCAGCCAAAGACTTTGCCTCATTTTTCAAGCAGAAGATTGATAACATCAGAGACAGTTTTGGTTGACAATCCCCAGAGCCCTTCCTCCTAACTGTTGAGCCCTCCTCCTCCAAAACCAACTTCTCCACCATTACAGAAGTGCGATTCTCCACTCTACTCTCAAGATCACATCTCACCATTTGTGCACTTTAGCCGATCCAATCCCACTTCATCCCAAACATCACCACAGTCGTCATCCCAACCGTAACCAATCTCTTGAACCTATCACTAACAACTGGTGTTTTCCTCTCAAGCATTAAACATGCTTCAATCACACCTATCCTCAAAAAGCCCTCTCTTGACCCATCCCCTGTATCTAGCTATCGCCCCATATCAATTCTCCCCTATGCCTCAAAACTACTGGAACAACACGTCCATCTTGAACTGCCCTCCCACTTCTCCTCTTGCTCCCTCTTCGACCGCTTACAATCTGGCTTCCGGCCATCTCACTCCACTGACACTGTCCTTACTAAAGTCACCAATGTCCTGCTGACAGCCAAATCCAAGCGACATTACTCTGTCCTCATCCTCCTGGACCTGTCCTCTGCCTTTGACACAGTTCATCATTCCCTATTACTACAGACTCTATCATCTCCCCTGCTCTTCTCCATTTACACCATCGGCCTCAGACAGCTCATAGAATCTCATGGCTTTTAGTATCACCTCTATGATGATGACACACAGATCCATATCTCTGGACCAGATATCACCTCCCTACTAACCAGAATCCCACAATGTCTGTCTGCTATTTCATCCGTCTTCTCTGCTAGATTTCTAAAACTTAATATGCACAAAACAGAATTCATCATCTTTCCCCATCTCACTCTACTCCCCTAACCGACCTATAGATTAAAGTAAATGGCTTCTCACTTTCCGCAGTCCCAAAAGTTCGCTTGCATGGGGTAATCCTTGACAGTAATCTCTCTTTCAAGCCACATATTCAAGCCCTTTCCACTTCCTGCCGACTTCAACTCAAAAATATTTCCCAGATCCGTATATTCTTCAACCAAGAATCTGCAAAAACCCTAGTCTATGCCCTCATCATCTTCCGCCTTGAGTACTGCAACCTCATTCGCTGTGGCCTCCCCTCTAACACTTTCTCACCCCTCCAATCTATTCTAAACTCTGCTGCCCAACTAATCCTCCTGTCCCCCCGCTATTCCCCAGCCTCTCCCCTCTGTCAATCCCTGCACTGGCTCCCCATTACCCAAAGACTCCAGTTTAAAACCCTAACCATGGCATACAAAATCATCCACAACCTGTTTCCTCCATATATCTGTAGGAGTCAGTGATAGGCTGTCATGAAGGAGCGCTTAGGAAGCAATCCCTGGGTGGACGGGCTGCCGGTTCTCCACCGCAGTTCCAGCCGAAAACCTCCGATCGAGGATGGGAGCAATGACAAAATGGAAAACGGTCTTAGGAGTGCAGGAAAGAGACTCAGACGAGACATGGGGTCTCTTTCCTGCGCTCCTAAGACCGTTTTCCATTTTCTCATTGTTCCACATATCTGTGACCTCGTCTCCTGGTACTTACCTGCACGCAACCTCCGAACCTCACAAGATCTCCTTCTCTACTCCCCTCTTATCTCCTCTTCCCACAATCACATATAAGATTTCTCCTGCGCATCACCCCTATTCTGGAACTCTCTACCACAACATATCAGACTCTCGCCTACCATCGAAACCTGAAAAAAGAACCTGAAGACCTACCTCTTCCGACAAGCCTACAACCTGCCATAACCTCCGATCCACCAAAACGCTGCACAACCAGCTCTGCCTCACCTATTGTACTCTCACTCATCCCTTGTAGATTGTGAGCCCTCGCAGGCAGGGTCCTCTCTCCTCCTGTACTACTCGTAACTTGTATTGCTTATGATTACTGTACTTGTTTTTATTATGTATACCCATCCTAACATGTAAAGCACCATGAAATAAATGGCGCTATAATAATACATAATAATAATAAAGTGAGCCGTGCCTTACTACGATCTTTGGGAGGCAGAATGAAAAAATCAACAGCATGTGAAGAATTGGTTTTATTTTTTTTATGCCGTTCCTCGTGCGGTATAACTGATTAGGCAAATATATTCTTCGGGCTGGTATGATTACAACAATACCAGATTTATTTCGGGCTTTTATGCTTGGCAGCTGTCACACACTTAACCCCTTAACGACCGCCGATACGCCTTTTAACGGCGGTCATTAAGGGTACTTAAACCACAGCGCCGTTAATTAACGGCGCTGTGGAAAAAGTGAATAGCGCCCCCCAGAGGCGCATTTTCTCCGGGGTCTCGGCTACCGGGGTAACCGAGACCCCAGAGAACATGAATCTGATCGGTTTTTACCGACCCGATGTTGCAATCGCCGTTATTAACCCTATAACGGCGATCACAACAACAAAGAAAAAAATCTGATGTGCCGTTTCATTTCTCTGTCCTCTGATGTCATCGGACATCAAAAGACAGAGAAAAAGGGTCCCCGGGACCCCCCTTGTGTCCTTAATGTGCCCCTTGTGGCCCGAGGGCCCACCTGCTTCCTCCGGTGGGCGCCGCCATCTTGAATGGCGGGCGCATGTTCAGTGCGCCCGCCGCGTTCTGCCGGGGGGGTAGCCGAGACCCCAGAGAACATGATCCGGGTCGGTAGTTACCGCAAAAAAAAAAAAATGATTTCTCTCCCCTCTGATGTGATCGCACATCAGAGGGGAGAGAATGAGGGTCCCCAGGTCCCCCGATCGCCCCCCCCTATACCTCCCGGTGTCCTTCGTCCTCCTCAAGGCCCCGGGATCCCGGCGTCTTCTTCCTGTACAAAAAAAATGGCGGGCGCATGCGCAGTGCGCCCGCCGGTCTGCTTGGCGGCAGATTCAAAACAAGTTTCATTCATTCTCACAAAAGTACATTTTGATCACTGTGATAAACTATCATCAGGGGGTCTCCAAACATGACGTGGCGTTCAAAAAGTCAGATGGCACTCCCTCCCTTCCGAGCCTTGCCGTGCGCCCAAACAGTGGTTTACTCCAACATATGGGGTATCAGCGCACTCAGGACAAATTGCCCACCAATTTTGGGTTCTAATTTCTCTTATTACCCTTGGGAAAATAAAAAATAGCTGGTTAAAAAAATAATTTTTGAGGAAAAAAAAATTGTTTATTTTCACGGCTCTGCGTTTATAAATTTCTGTGAAGCACTTTGGGGTTCAAAGTGCTCACCACACATCTATATAAGTTCCTTAGGGGGTCTAGTTTCCAAATGGGGTCACTTGTGGGGGTTTTCCACTGTTTAGGCACATCTGGGGCACTGCAAACGGAACATGACACCCATCAACGTCTGCATTCCAAAACGTTATTACATCCTTTCCAAGCCCTGCTGTGCGCCCAAACAGTTCCCCCCACATATTTGGTATCAGCGTACTCAGGACAAATTGGACAACAACTTTTGGGGTCCAATTTCCTTGTGAAAAATCAAAAATTTGGGACTAAAAAATCATTTTTGTGGAAAATTGTTTTTGTTTTTTTTTTCACACCCAGGCATTATAAACCTTTGTGAAACACTTGGGGGTTTAAAGTGCTCACCACAGATCTAGATAAGTTCCTTAGGGGGTCTGGTTTCCAAAATGGGGTCACTTGTGGGGGTTTTCCACTGTTTAGGCACATCTGGGGCACTGCAAACGGAACATGACCCCCATCAACGTCTGCATTCCAAAACGTTATTACTTCTTTTCCAAGCCCTGCTGTGCGCCAAAACAGTTTCCCCCACATATTTGGTATCAGCGTACTCAGGACAAATTGGACAACAACTTTTAGGGTTCAATTTCCTTGTGAAAAATCAAAAATTTGGGACTAAAAAATCATTTTTGTGGAAAACTGTTTTTTGTTTTTTTTTCACACCCAGGCATTATAAACCTTTGTGAAACACTTGGGGGTTCAAAGTGCTCACCACAGATCTAGATAAGTTCCTTAGGGGGTCTGGTTTCCAAAATGGGGTCACTTCTGGGGGTTTTCCACTGTTTAGGCACATCTGGGGCACTGCAAACGGAACATGACCCCCATCAACGTCTGCATTCCAAAACGTTATTACTTCCTTTCCAAGCCCTGCTGTGCGCCAAAACAGTTTCCCCCGCATATTTGGTATCAGCGTACTCAGGACAAATTGGACAACAACTTTTGGGGTCCAATTTCCTTGTGAAAAATAAAAATTTGGGACTAAAAAATCATTTTTGTGGAAAATTGTTGTTGTTTTTTTTTTTAACACCCAGGCATTATAAACTTTTGTGAAACACTTGGGGTTCAAAGTGCTCGAAACAGATCTAGATAAGTTCCATAGGGGGTCTAGTTTCCAAAATGGTGTTACTTGTGGGGGGTTTCCACTGTTTAGGCGCATCAGGGGCTCTCCAAACGCGACATGGTGTCCAATCTCAATTCCAGCCAATTTTGGTTTGAAAAAGTCAAACAGCACTGCTTCCATTCCAAGCCCTGCCGTGCACCCAAACAGTGGTCCCCCCCATATATGGGGTATAAGCATACTCAGGACAAATTGGACAACAACTTTTGTGGTCTAATTTCTCCTGTTACCCTTGGGAAAATAAAAAATTGGGGACTAAACGATCAGGTTTGTGGAAAAAATATGATTTTTTATTTTCACGCCCGGGCGTTATAAACTTCTGTGAAGCACTTGGGGGCTCAAAGTGCTCACCACACATCTAGATAAGTTCCTTAGGGGGTCTAGTTTCCAAAATGGGGTCACTTGTGGGGGGGTTTCCACTGTTTAGACACATCAGGGCCTCTACAAATGCGACATGGCGTCCAGCCAATTCCGCGCTGAAAAAGTCAAACGGAGCTCCTTCCCTTGCGACCTCTGCCGTGCGCTCAAATAGTGGTTTACCCCAACATATGGGGTATCGGCATGCTCAGGACAAATTGCACAAAAACTTTTGGGGTCTTGTTACCCTTGGGAAAATAAAAATTGGGGTGAAAAGATAATTTTTGTGGAAAAAATATGATTTTTTATTTTCACGGCTCTACGTTATAAACTTGTGTGAATCACTTGGAGGTTCAAAGTGCTCACCACACATCTAGATAAGTTCCTTAAGGAGTCTAGTTTCCAAAATGGGGTCACTTGTTGGGGGTATCCACTGTTTAGGAACATCAGGGGCTCTCAAAACGCGACATGGCATCCAGCCAATTCTGCGTTGAAAAAGTCAAACAGCGCTCCTTCCCTTGCGACCTCTGCCGTGCGCCCAAAAAGTAGTTTACCCCCACATACGGGGTATCATCATGCTCAGGACAAATTGCACAAAAACTTTTGCGGTCTTGTTACCCTTGGGAAATTAAAAATTGGGGTGAAAAGATCATTTTTGTGGAAAAAAAAAATTTTTTTTTTCACGGCTCTACATTATAAACTTGTGTGAAGCACTTGGAGGTTCAAAGTGCTCACCACAGATGTAGATAAGTTCCTTAAGGGGTCTTGTTTCCAAAATGGGGTCACTTGTGGGGTGTTTCCACTGTTTAGGCACATCAGGGGCTATCTAAACGCGACATGGCATTCAGCCAATTCTGCGTTGAAAAAGTCAAACGGCGCTCCTTCCCTTGCGACCTCTGCCATGCGCCCAAAAAGTGGTTTACCCCCACATATGGGGTATCGGCGTATTCAAAAGAAATTGCTCAACAAATTTCGTGGTTAATTTTCTCTTTTAACACTTGTGAAAATAAAAAAAATTGGTTCCGAAGTAAAGCTTTTGCAAAAAAAGTTAAATGTCAATTTTTTCCTTCCACATTGCTTCAGCTCCTGTGAAGCACCTGAAGGGTTAATAAACTTCTTAAATGTGGTTTGGAGCACCTTCAGGGGTGCAGTTTTTAGAATGGTGTCACTTTCGGGTATTTTCTATCATATAGACCCCTCAAAGTGACTTCAAATGTGATGTGGTCCCTAAAAAAATGGTGTTGTAAAAATGAGAAATCGCTGGTTAACTTTTAACCCTTATAACTTCGTAACAAAAGAAAATTTTGTTCCCAAAATTGAGCTGATGTAAAGTAGACATGTGGGAAATGTTATTTATTAAGAAATTTGTGTGACATATCTCTCTGATTTAAGGGCATAAAAATTTAAAATTTGAAAATTGCTAAATTTTCAAAATTTTCGCCATATTTCCATTTTTTTCATAAATAAACACAAGTCATATCAAAGAAATTTTACCACTAACGTGAAGTACAGTATGTCACGAATAAACAGTCTCCGAATCAGCGGGATTCGTTAAAGCGTTCCAGAGTTATAACCACATAAAGTGACAGTGGTCAGAATTGTAAAAATTGGCCCGGTCATTTAGCTGCAAAATGGCTCTGTCACTAAGGGGTTAAAAGACGCTTTTTATTGCAAAAACTAGTTTTTGCATCCTCATCTTTTGAGAGCTATAATTTTTTAATATTTTAGCCAACAGAGTCATGTGAGGGCTTGTTTTTTGCAGGACGAGCTGATATTTTTATTGTTACCATTTTCGGGCACATGACATTTTTTGATCACCTTCTATTTTGATTTTTGGAGACAAAATTAACAAAAACCAAGAATTCAGGAATTGTTTTTTGTTATTTTGTTTATTTTTTACTGTTCTGTGTGTAGTAAAATTGATAAGGTAGTTTTATTCTTCGGGTCAGTTTGATTACAGCAATGCCTCATTTATATCGTTTCTTAATGTTTTGGAGCTTTTAAACAATAAAAACTCTTTTATAGAAAAAATAATTATTTTTGCATCATTTTATTCTAAGAGCTATAACTTTTTTACTTTTCTGCTGATATAGCTGTGTGGTGGCTTGTTTTTTTGCGGGACAAGATAACGGTTTCAGCGGTACCGTTTTTTTCACATCCGTCTTTTTGATCGCGCTTTATAGCACTTTTTGCTTGGCAGTATGATGATAAAGCATTGTTTTTTGCCTCGTTTTTTGTTTATTTTTTTACGGTGTTCACTGAAGGGGTTAACGAGTGAGACATTTTTATAGAGAGGGTCATTATGGGTGCTGCAATACCAAATAGTTATTAGAGATGAGCGACTTTGCCTTTTTTAGGGTCGAGTCGGGTTTCATGAAACCCGACTTTCGCAAAAGTCGAGTCGAACGAAATCGGCCGACTATCGGGAAAAGTCGGCGGTCCGACTGAAACACGAAACCCAATGCGAGTCAATGGGGAAGCAAAGTCGGCAGGGAGTGGAGGACAGTAAACACACCTACAGTGCCCATTTCAATGACAATTCTTATTACTTAAGCTTGGCAACCTTTATTAACTTTATAATAATAGTTACGCATTGAAAATTGGGGGTTATTTGGCTAAACTTGTGGGGGGCGGTTGGGCTGGCTCCCGGTTTTCGTGTGCCCCGGGCCAAGGAGTGTCAGTGGGCCCCTTTAACACATACCACAATTCATGATGCTCCGATACGGCACAGAAATATAGGTATAGTACAATGAAAAATACTTCACTTCTTACATGACATGACTGATAGCTATGTTAAAATCTGCAATAGCTCAAAAACTGGACAGTATATTCCTCCATACAGTATTATGGCCACCACATAGTGCGCCATACAGAATAATGAGCCCCATATATTACATAATTGGTCCCATATAATGTTCCATACAGTATACGATGAGCTCTACACACTGCTCCAGTATATGATAGTCCCCATATAATGTGCCATAAAATGTAGGACGGTCCCCATAGAGTAGATTGAGCCACACACATTGCTCCATACAGTATAATGAGTCGCATATAAAGCTCCATATAGTATTAGATGGGCACCATATATTGCTCCATACAGAATGTGCTCCATATAATGCTCCATACAGAAAAGGCCCCATATGTGCCCCATATGATGCTCTATACCCTATATGATGCCCCAGTATATGATGGGCCCCATGGATGATGCTTCAGTGTCTAATGGGCCAAAATAATGCTCCATATATTATGGGCCCCCTTTATAATGCTCCATTGTATAATGGTCCCCATAAATGCTGCTCCAGTGTCTGTTTTCCCGCTTTTAGAATGCTCCAGTATATGATGGCCCCCATGGATGCTGCTCCAGTGTCTGATCTGCCCAATTTAGAATGCTCCAGTATATGATGGCCCCCTTGGATGCTGCTCCAGTGTCTGATCTGCCCCAATATAGAATGCTCCAGTTTATGATGGGCCCCATGGATGATGCTCCAGTGTCTTATAGGGGGGGCGAAACTTCTAAGTGGGTCCCTAACCAGAGAACCTCAGCAAATGACCGCGCTGTCGCCAAAAATTATCTATATATAAAAAGACCATTATTGATATCACCGCCATATGGTCAGCGGTAAATAATACCAGTCCTACAGAACATATAATAGATTCTGATAGAATCGTTCATTTTTCATGTCTTTTCCATCTGGCCCAGACCTACATAACGACTCCTCCAGCCAGGACTCGACTACAGAGAATACAACAAAGACACGTTTCACTTCTCATATTTTTAGCACTGTCACGGTCACTGATTGGACTATTCTCAACCTGCACAAACTCCTCATCCTGCTGATATCCCAAAACTGAGCCGCTGCTGCCGTATGTGTCCCTATTACTGCTCCTGATACCCTAATGCTGAGCTGATGCTGCATGTGTCCCTATTAGTGCACCTGATACCACAATACTGAGCCGCTGCTGCCTTATGTGTCCCTATTACTGCACCTGATACCCCAATACTGAGCCGCTGCTGCCATGTGTCCCTATTACTGCACCTGATACCCCAATACTGAGCAGCTGCTGCCATATGTGTCCCTATTACTGCACCTATTGTGTGGTTCTCTGAGCCCTCTAAATTCTAAAGCAACTCTCTAGAATATAGTAATCTCAGGTGCAAGTGCCGTAGAAAACAGAGCCCAGATTTTGTCCCCTAGAAAGTAATAATGCCCCGTGTGCCCCTTTGACAGTCACAGTAACCCAAGTTCCCCTATAACAATAAGTGCCCACTTTACACTTAATATTGTCCCAAGTCTCCCCCCTGTACAGCTCCCCTATAAACCATATAATGCCCCTCACTGGATATATACTGACCCCTTAATATCCCCAAACTATTTATTGGCTCCAACACTGTATGATGGCCCCTAGATAGCATCCATATAGCATAATACACCAGATAGTCCTCAATATAGCTTAATGCACCCCCATAGGCAGCCTCTATATTATAATGCACCCCACAGAGACAGCCTCTATATTATAATGCACTCCCATAGGCAGCTTCTTTATTATAATGCACCCCCATAGGCAGCCTCTGTATTATAATGCACTCCCATAGGCAGCTTCTATATTATAATGCACCCCCATAGCTTATAACCTGACGTTAAATTCATCCATTGGTTGTATAAATTATTCTTTTGAAAGCTGAAACCCTCCGAAATGTGGTTTAGGTTAAGAAAATAAATTGGCATCAATGCAGAAATATTGATCATTTAATGGACACAGAATGGTCAGATTTTGGCAAGACAAAGGTTTTGTTGCCTGGTCATATAATGCACCCAATCCTAGTTTACATCCTCACCTGTGCTCAGTAAATGATCGGATAATTAGTGGGTGTGTATAAAAAGAAACCCAGCACCCCAGACCTTCACTTGAACTGCAATCTGAGCTCTGACAACATGCCAAAAATCCACCCTGCGACCAAAGCCTGGATTATCAAGAGGCTGAAGACCAGATCCACTGCAGAGGTGGCTGGCACCTTTAATGTATCTCAGCGTCAAGTACAAAGAATTAAAAAAAGATTTGAAGAGACTGGAGATGTGTTTGACAAGCCCAGGTCCGGCAGACCCCGCAAGACAACTGCTCCGGAGGAACGTTTGTTGGTTAGAAATGTGAGGAAAACGGCACCCGACCGCCACACGGTAGCCTGGCGTATCACGGCTTATGATCCCACCGCTGCCACCAAGGTAACGATAAAACACACACGACGGCTGCTGCCGTCCGACCCAATGTGTCAGGAATAATCTGCAGGGATTTATATTTATTCCACTACCCAGTTCCACTTAGGAACTTGCCGTTCTCCGGCGCCCCACTTACCCTCAGGGCAGTCAGGGAACTGCACCTAGGATAATTAGTTGCCGGACGGGCCGCTTGGACGTGTACTGGCTATTGGGCACGCTGCAGTGAGGGAATTATAATTACTCCGGGCCGCAGCCAGGCAATACTCTTATAAAACCCACTCCGTCACTGCCAACGCCACCCAATAGGTCAGCCCTTTACACACTAACTGCCACCAGCCTCTGGGTCTAGAATGTGGGGCAGAGGCCACTCCAATTTAGTAGCATAGTTACTTCAGGCACGTGCTGATTCGTTTATAGAGCAGGAGAAACAAACTAGTAAATTTTATATTTTTACTCCAAAAAGGTTTGACAGTGTTTATAAAGTTTTAAAGCAAGATTTTACAAAAGGGGAGACAATCGAAATATGTACAATACGGTTACAGAAAATAAAAGGGCTGTACGCGCCTCACACAGTACCGTGTACCAGCTGGTATCACGTAGAAAAGCCTGCTATCTGTGTGTGAGTCTGTAAAACCAAACCTGTTTTTTTTTTTTTTTACCAAAAGTATATACAACTGGTATCTTTCGATACAGTTGTGTTTTACTGCCGTCTTTGTGTGACTACGGAAATCTATACAGAGATTACCAAATATCCCAGCTTTGTATACAGCTGTGCTCTACTGCTATAGTACACTTATCCTGATTCCTGATCTTAGTATTGTGGTGTACTCCATACTGCGGCTGTGAGCGTGTGTGTTACCCCAGAAATATTTAGGGAGATTTAAAATTACACCCACACTGATTCTAGCTGTACGCTACTTATATAGTACAGTTTTGTTAATTTTAAAATTCAGGTCTCCTCCATAGTGAGACTCTGTACCATATATCTACGGATATTTCTAATTACACCAACACTGTTCTCAGCTGTACGCTAGTGATATACTACAGTTTTCCTCATTGTAAAATTGGGGCCTACTCCATCCTGAGACTCTGAGCACCTTTGTTCCTACCAAATATCTACGGATATTTCAAATTACACCAACACTGTTCTCAGCTGTACGCTAGTGATATACCACAGTTTTCCTCATTGTAAAATTGGGGCCTACTCCATCCTGAGACTCTGAGCACCTTTGTTTCTACCAAATTTCTACGGATATTTCTAATTACACCAACACTGATCTCAGCTGTACGCTAGTTATATACCACAATTTTCCTCATTTTAAAATTGGGGACTACTCCTTCCTGAGACTCTGAGCACCTTTGTTCCTACCAAATATCTATGGATATTTCTAATTACACCAACACTGTTCTCAGCTGTACGCTAGTGATATACCACAGTTTTCTTCATTTTAAAATTGTGGCCTACTCCTTCCTGAGACTCTGAGCACCTTTGTTCCTACCAAATATCTACAGATATTTCTAATTACACCAACACTGTTCTCAGCTGAATGCTAGTGATATACTTCAGTTTTCATAAAATTCAGATTGTGTTGGACTCCATACTGACCCTGTGAGCGCCTGTGTTACTCGACAAAGATGTCCTCAAATTTCCAGAATTATCATTCACCTTATGTGATGAAACGTGCACACGGTCCGCCACACGGTAGCCCGGGGTATCACGGCTTGTGATCCCTCCGTGCCGCAAATGTGAAGAAAACGCGCACACACACGATGGCTGCTGCCGTCCGACCCAGTAAACTGCAGGGATTTATAATTATCCCACTTCCACTTAGGAACTTGCAGCTCTCTGGCGCCCCCCCTTACCCTCAGGTCAGTCAGGGAACTGCACCTAGGAAAATTAGTCGCCAGACGGGTCACTTGGATGTGTGCTGGCTATTGGGCATGCTGCAGTGAGGGAATTATAATTACTCCGGGCCGCAGCCAGGCAATACTCTTATAAGACCCGCTCCGTCACTGCCAACGCCACCCCATAGGTCAACACTTTACACCCCTTCTTTTAAGCTGCCACCAGCTACGATTTACTTAAGGAACAATTTATCAAGAGGGTCCGTAGCAACCCCAAATCAGTAGCGTAGTACTTCAGGCACGTGCAAATTCGTTTATAGAGCAGGAGAAACAAACTAATAATTTTATAGGTTTATTCCTTAAAAAACAGGCAGTGCTTATACTTTAAAAAAGATGTAACAAGATGAGACAATATCGTTATGTACAATACAGTTACAAAATAAACGGGTTTAAAAAGTGAAAGACTTACATGATAGTTACATAGGTATAGGCAAGACTGGCTGGGGGAGGAGCCACACGTCATAGTTCATTTGCAGATCTCTTAGTCAGGTCATCACAGCATGGACTGACCAAGGGTGGCTTAACTGCAAGACTTATACCTGTGGGCTGCTGACCTCACAAAAGGGGATGGTTTTTCTGGCCACCTCCCAGGGATAGAAGTCCTAGTTTTTAGTTCTGGAAGATTATCAGGAGCAAACTGCATCCTGAGAACCTCGCAGAAGAATGGCAGACCTATCAATGATCTTACTTTAAAATGACGGTTCGAATGAGCCCAAAATTGGGTGCGATAGTTCATGGGGCATCCGAGAATTCCATTTCTCGGGTTCTGTTGGAGTTACGGGTTCACCAGTACCACGGGAACGATGCCTGTCGGCGCATGTTTCAAACCAGTGACTTTCGTGTTTCTGACGCAGCTTCCCACCGTGTTATAAGCCAAAAGAATGAATCCTCATAATGGCTGCTATGGCAGGAAAGCACATGTGAAGACAATGGGGACCTCCTGCGGTGAGGCGGGAAACTCCAGCACTGGTAGCTCAAATTACACTACTTGTGTGCAGGCTGGGGTTGATGAGCAGTGTGAGAGAGGGAGGGGGGACTTTGCTCTGTGGGCTGTCAGCAGTAAAAAAAAAGAGGAGGACTGTAGTTCTAGCACAGCACAAGACATGGAGCTTCCAGTATCATCACACCTTATACAGCTGCACTCTTCTGAGACAGTATCATATATCTGCTGTTATTTTGGGAACATTTTCACAAACATGAGTAGGTATGGTCTCAGACCTCATAAAGGTGGGCGGTGGGGGCCAGCTAGTACAGATGGTGGTGGTGATGCATGTGCTGGTACTGCCAAAAGCACTAAAGCTCCTAAGGCAGGAGGTCTTGATCCGGCGGCATTGTCTGGATCCACAAGCCCTCGAAGGCTATCTTTTCTGGGAGTAGGTAAACCTCTTTTAAAGCCGGAGCAACAGGAAAAGGTTTTGTCTTACCTTGCTGAAGCAGGCTTCAGCTCTATGTCCTCCTCTTCTCAAGTTTCAAAAAGTAGAAGCACTCAGTCCTCATTTGGTGCTTCTGGTCAGGAACAACCCCTTTCCTTTTGTCCTTCACCCCCAAGTAAAGTGAAGGATGCGGCAGCCCGCAGTGCTGGTGATTACTCCATGGAGCTGTTTTCACATACCATGCCAGGGTTAACAAGTCAAATCATGAATTCACCAGTCCGAGATGAATCTGACATGGAGTGCACTGATGCACAGCCACTGATAGATGATTCTGCTGGTACATTCCCACAGAGCACTACACTGCCTTCGCAGTGTCCAGAGCCAGAAGCTGACCCTGATGAAACTCAGGTGCCCCTTCCTGCATACTATAGCACCGTACACGGTCACACAGAGGAAGGTGCAGATGAAATAGAAGAGGAGATGATGGATGACCCAGTTGTTGATCCAGATTGGCATCCAGTGGGGGAAGAAGTTGATTGTGGCAAATATAACTCACAAGCTGAGGAGGATCCGCAGCAGTTGCCGACATCGCAGAAGGGTTTATCTGTGAGTCCCGCAGCTGTAAAAAAACGTGTTACAAAACCCCACAAAAAAAGTGGCAGGACAGCTTGGACAGACGGTCCAAGTATCACAGCGTGCAAGCTCTGAAAATTTATACAATAGTAGGAAAAGTGCAGTTTGGCACTTTTTTGAGCAAAATCCTATTGATGATGTCAAGGTTACATGTTAAAAGTGCGGAAGGAACTTTAGCAGAGGTAAAAATGTCAAAAATTTGAAAACCAGTTGCATGCTTAGACATTTAAATACCATGCACTTTCAAGCGTGGACGGACTACAAAAGCTCAGTGAGCACATGTGCACCTGCTCCCACTGAAGTTAGCCACCAACGCTCCATCGCTTCCCCTACTGTAACACCACCGGTTGGCACATCAGCAGCAACAAGTATTGAGGTGTCGGCGCAAGGCCAAAGCAGTCAGGGAATCAGTCATTTTTTTAAACGAAAGAGTGCATTTAGGCCATCGCCATCACCACCAGCAACACCACTACCATCATAATTGTAGCTGTCTACAAACATCTCAAGGGCTGTCACATTGTAGAAGGATCATCTTTATTCTCATTTGCACAAGGAAAGACTAGAAGCAATGGAATGAAACTGAATGGGAGGAGACACAGAGTAGATATTAGAAAAAACTTTTTGACAGTTAGGGTGATCAATGAGTGGAACAGGCTGCCACGAGAGGTGGTGAGTTCTCCTTCAATGGAAGTCTTCAAACAGAGGCTGGACAGACATCTGTCTGGGATGATTTAGAGAATCCTGCTTTGAGCAGGGGGTTGGACCAGAAGGCCCAGGAGGTCCCTTCCAACTCTACCATTCTATGATTCTATGAACATTACCAACCCCCTCTCAGTCCGTCATGTCCACCGGTTGTTCCCCCATATGCAGCTCTCAAGTACAGCTCACCCTACCAGACACTATGAGTAGGTCCAAAAAGTACTCACCCTCTCATCCGCGCACACTGTCTTTGAACGCCTACATTGGCAAACTAATCGCATTAGAAATGATGCCCTTCTGTTTAGTTGAAAGCGCTGCATTCAGGGACCTCATGGCCTACGCTGTCCCTCGCTATGACCTACCTAGTCGGCACTTCTTTTCTCAAAAAGCCATCCCTGCCCTCCACCAGCATGTGAAAGACCGCATTGTCTATGCACTCAAACAATCAGTGAGTGGAAAGGTGCACCTCACAACAGATGCATTGTCCAGTAAGCATGGCCAGGGGTGTTACGTGTCCATCACTGCGCACTGGGTGAATGTGGTGGAAGTAGGGTCCACAGGGGACAGCGGCGGTGGGACAGTTCTGCCTAGCCCACGGTATAGGAAACAGTTGGCTGTAGGCAGACAGCATTGAGAGCAGAAGGGCCTAATGTCTCTCTAGTTTAAGCACTATAGCACTTTTATACAAGCTAGTCCTCTGATGAATATGCTTGAAGGAAACGCGTCGGGACACCCATCTAGGGAAAGTGCAGGGCGTATGTTACCATAGGGCTAGTTGTGGACTGCCCTTGTGAGGGCAGGAGCTTGGGGGTTAGTCTATTGATAGCCCCTTAGGGAGTGACAGGGAATTATCCTCCTGTTGGATATATTACCGGTGCCTTACATCTGGTTCCTGAGAAAGGCTCCTGCTCCCTCTTCATATGAATGGTGAGATCGTTCCATATATAATTCTTTTGTCTTCTCCCGTTATATTCACACTCATAACATAATCGTGTGTTATATATATGTGCTTCCATGGTGACTCCCTTCAACACTTGGAGGTTGTTTTGTATATACCCCTCCTAATGGTTGCACCTCGGTATGTAATTACCACCTAAGGAATACAAGTGGTTAATTTATCCTGCATCAAGTTGCTGGTCTCAGCCTTTATTTATAGGAGAGCTTACTCCTCTGATATAATTACCAGCATCTTCTACTGATTTTATTGGGTGACATATAATTTTTTCACTAATATTTTATATCAGTTCTAATAAAAGTTATATTTTAGGTTCACTTTTGCTGTATATCCCTGTAGGCGTTACACCCTCCTCCTCCTACTTCTCCAGATGCGAAAGCTCGGAGTCGTCAACAGAGCGCTGTCGCACCAGACCTCCATTCGCAGCTGCCAGTGTTGCACGGGAGGTGTCACAGTATCAAACAGCTGGTGGTAAGCGTCAGCAGGCTGTTTTACAAATGATGTGTTTGGGTGACAACAGACATACCGCGGAGGTACTGGCCGACTACTTGCAGCGAGAAACTGAGTCATGGCTGGGCAATCTACATCTTGAGCCAGGCAAGGTAGTTAGTGATAACGGGCGTAATTTTGTGTTGGCCATAGCCCGGGCAAAACTCCGACATATACCTTGCCTGGCTCACACCTTGAACCTGGTGTTGCAGTGCTTCTAAAAAAATTATCATGACTTAGCAGCCCTGCTCAATAAGGTGCGAAGACTGTGCTCGCACATCAGTCGATCGCCCGTAGACTCCAGTCAGATGCAGAGTTGGCAGCGATCGCTACACCTCCCCAAGCACCGCCTAATCATAGACGTTGCAACAAGGTGGAACTCCACCATGCACATGGTTGAAAGGCTGTGCGAACAGAGGCAGGCTGTAATGCATTTGTGGCAGGATACATGGGCAGGCAGTACGAGGGCAGACATGGAGTTGTCGGGTGTGCAGTAGTCGAAGCTCAAAGATCTCTGTAAAGTCCTGCAGTGTTTTGAGGAATGCACACGGCTGGTAAGCGCAGACGACGCCATCATAAGTATGAGCATCCCACTTATGCGCCTGCTCATGCAAACTTTGACGCACATGAAGGTTCAGGTGTCTGCAGCGCAGGAGGAAGAGGAGGAGCAGGAGGGAAGCCTTGATGACAGTCAGCCATTGTCTCCTCAGGGAAATGTCCAGGACGATGGGGAGGAAGAAGAGGACGAGAAGGAGGAGGATGAGGGGATGATTATTTGGGGGAAGAGGAGCCTTCTCAGGGGGCAAGATCAAATGTTGGCGTGCCAACGTCAGGTACAGGGTTTGTGCGGGACTAGAGGGATGTGGATATTTCAGATAGTACTCCTCCACCCACCAGTGTCAGTGCATCATTGACACCTGGAACATTGGCCCACATGTGTGATTATGCCTTGCGCATCCTAAAAAGGGACCCCCGCATTGCCAAAATGATGAAGGATGATGACTACTGGTTGGCCAGCATCCTTGATCCACGCTATAAAGGAAAATTACAGAACATCATGCCACAGGAGAACCTAGAGCTAATATTGGTGAACAAACAAGCAACTGTTGTAAACCGTTTGTTAGAGGCATTCCCATCACACAGCAGCATTGCTGGTTCTACCATGAGCCCTAGTGGGCCGAATGAAAGAGGTGTTCGTGCTACACACAGCCGAAGTGGGGTTGGAGACAGGGGTTTCATGACCATGTTGTGGACTGATTTCTCAACTACCGCTCACACTACAGGTCATCATCAGGAATCTATGGCAACTGACAGGGGACAGCAGTTGTCAACTATGGTAAAAAACGACTTCTCCTCTCATATTGATGTTCTCCCTCACGGGTCATTCCCCTTTGACTACTGGGCCTGTAAACTGGACACCTGGCCTGAATTGGCGCAATATGCCTTACAGGAGCTCGCTTGCCCTGCTGGTAGTGTGTTATCTGAAAGAGTGTTCAGTGCTGCTGGATCAATCCTGACAGAAAGAAGGACACGTCTGTCCAACCAAAATGTGGAAGATCTAACCTTCATTAAAATGAACCATGCATGGATTTAAAAAGATTTTGTCCCACCTTCCCCTCATGACACATAGGTTGGCAGCATAATGGCTCACTTTCTCCGCCTCTTGATCATATTCCTCCAATTCCTCCATTTGCAGCTGCTGAAACTCCAGCCTACAGGTCAACATATGCAATTTTTGGAAACCAGTCCATAACTGTCCTAACCCCCCCAGGTCTGGTTTAAACAACTTGTGCACCCTGCCAAGTGACGGTGCTCTGAGCAGGTGGTGGGGCCCACTGTTGGGCGACCGCACTGGCATAGGGCCCCTCATAGTACAAAAAGTGTGTCTGACGGTGGGGGTGCACACTCGCTGTTAGACACAACTCCGTACTAGGAGGGGCCCTGTGCCAGTGCCATCGGCCACAAGTGGGCACAACATGCTTGCTCTGGGCAACATCACTTAAAAAATTTATCTATTTTTGTCTTACAACTACATGTCCACCAAAAGCATAAAAAGTTTGGCAATTTGCCCTATAGAGTCCTGCAAGTGGATCGACCGCCAGGGCACTGTGGTCTTGGTAACGGGAAGGTCTGTTAAAGGGATGTGTCACGTGAGCAGTGACACGGTACGTGGCCTTGGGCATCCAATGAAAAGGGGAAATATTTTCATGGAATATGGAGATTTTGTATTGAACTGTTGATGCCACCTTTGCTTTCTGTTGAAAGTTGACCAGCGCTGCAGTGCAGAGCCTCAGAGACAGGTGTTGATGCAGCAGAGTTAGAATATCTCTCCACAGGCCACGCTTGTTGGATCAGGGCAGAATTATGTATTGGAAGGAACATGAATGGTGCTGTTAGATGTAGCAGTGTGTACTAGGTGCTGCAGGCAGAAATTAAGATCACACATTCAGGTGCAGTTTCCAAGGCTTTACTCGGAGTTAAGGTGTGCACACAAGCCCGCTAAATGGAAATATGTCAAAGGCAGTACACTAACGTCAAGCCTAAAATCAATAAGGCATAGATATGACTCGCCAATTTGCATTTGGACTACCCATTTGATTATTACTTTTCAGTTAACAAATAGTCACACTAAATTTCATTCAAAATCCGTATCTGTTTAGTGCTGCAATATAAGCCACCCCAAAATATCCTTGCATTAAAAATTACCTACTGTTCTCCAACTACACCAACAGCTATACAATTTTTTTAGTCACCATTTACTGTGCGATGAGGATTCGCCTGTGAATGTCAGTGGATGAAGGTGCAAAGAGTCATCATCAGGGATCTTAAAGGGATGTACATTTTCCAAGGTTTTGCTCGGAGTTGAGGTGTGCACACAAGGACGTTCGCTACATTGTCCTCCAGGTGAGGGGCTCAGCAAAGTCACTGGTACATTGTGAACACACCTTTCCAGGACTCCTTAAAATATGTTCCTTTCTCTCTCGTCTGATGTTGTACAATTACTTGGCTCTACATCCTGTCAACACCACAAAATCATTGTCCCAAGCCAGTAGCCGTGTAACTTCTGTGACAACGTCTGCTCTGCTGTATCTTGCTATTATATAGACACGCTTTCGGCAAAGAAAATCGAGGTTCAGTAGATGAGGCTCCTACAGATGAAAATGACTCCGGATTCATAGCTGTGTCGTAAAGTTCACCAGTAGGCTAAATGGCCGCTGTCCCTTCTGCGCCCTAGTCCCTCAACAATTGGATGGTGCCGCAAGGATGTCTTACTCAGTATCCATGCCCCTAGTACCCCTTCTTCCTCATGTTCTGGGCCTGTGGACGAGCTACTACCAGATCCTTGTCCCCTCCCAGACTGTGTGAGTACACTGGGTTTCGCGCTCTCTAAAGCTTCACTGCACCTTCTTCTTAGTTTCTTCAGCCCCCACTCAGGCACTGTTTAGTAACCAGCCAGAGCGGATAATATCCTCCCTTAGGGTACGTCCATGCTGCCCTGCTGCTGTAGTCTGAGGTAGGTGCAGGTGTTACAGTCCTGTGTGTTGCTCCCTCCTTACCTGAGAATGTTATATCACACCTCTGTGTGAGATTCAATCCCTCTGTTTTGACTGAACCCTCATGGGCAACACACATGGCCCACTCGTCATGTACAAGGTCATTCCGTCTCAATCGGTGCACACTGGGTTAATGTAATGTATGCAGGGTACACAGGGGACAGCGGGTTTGGGACAGTGCTGTCTAGGCCACAGTATAGGCAACAGTTGGGTGTAGGCATTATACCCTCCTCCTCCTCTTCCTCTACCTCCAGAAGCAAAAGGTCCTCGACATATAGCCATTTAATAGGATGATGTTGTAACACTTTGTCTAATGATATTGTGGTGTTACCCAGACTGACCCTCTGAGAGTCTGTGTGCCTCATGAAATATATACGGAGTTTTAAATTTTGACCCTTAAAAAGATAAACCCCTTTCATGGGATGATGCTGGAACAGTTTTTCGAATGATATTGTGGAGTTAGCAAGACTGAGCCTGTGAGAGTCTCTGTGGGCCTCATGAAATATATAGCTCGATTTAAATTTTGACCCTTAAAAAGATAAACCCCTTTCATGGGATGATGAGTGAAGCGTTCTGCAAATGAGTGATATTGTGGAGTTAGCGGGACTGAGCCTGTGACATTCTCTGTGTGCCTCATGAAATATATACTGAGATTTAAATTTTGACCCTTAAAAAGATAAACCCCTTTCATGGAATGATGCTGGAACAGTTTTTCGAATGATATTGTGGAGTTAGCAAGACTGAGCCTGTGAGAGTCTCTGTGGGCCTCATGAAATATATACGGAGATTTAAATTTTGACCCTTAAAAAGATAAACCCCTTTCATGGGATTATGCATGAAGCGTTATGCAAATGAATGATATTGTGGAGTTAGCAGGACTGAGCCTGTGACATTCTCTGTGTGCCTCATGAAATATATACGGAGATTTAAACTTTGACGCTTTTCAAATCTATACCCCTTTAATGGGATGATGCTGGAACAGATTTTCGAATGATATTGTGGAGTTAGCAAGACTAAGCCTGTGAGAGTCTCTGTGGGCCTCATGAAATATACAGCTCGATTTAAATTTTGGGCCTTTTCAAATCTATACCCCTTTAATGGGATGATGCTGGAACAGTTTTTCCAATGATATTGTGGAGTTAGCAAGACTGAGCCTGTGAGAGTCTATATAGGCCTCATGAAATATATACGGAGCTTTCCAATTAATTACCCCAAGACTCTATACACCTGGCTGGTGATACAGTACCCTTTGTGTACCATACAGTACAGTACCCTATACAGTACCCAATACAGTACGCTAAAATACCATTTTTCAAATTATTATATTCTTGTGTAATCAATGCTGAGGCTGTGAGCGTATGTCTGTTATTACGGAAATATATCCGAAGAGTTACCATTACCCCTACACTGTATACAGCTGTAGTCTTCAAATACATTACGCTTTTACTTCTTTTTATATTGTTGTCTAATCCATACTGAGCCTGGGAACGTCTGTGTCTGACTCATGATATATATACCCACACTTCCAATATTTACAAAATACTAGATATACCTGGTATCTGGAAGATACAGTACACTTTTTCAGCTTTTCAAATTTTAACCTACACTGTATACAGCAGTACAGTACTCATACAGTACCGTATATCCACTTTTTGTATTAGGCTCAAGTACATATAATGAGTGAGCGTCTGTGTGTGAGTCTACAAATTACATTTCATCTCCTATCGATTTTCGCCCCCACTATTCATTCCCCTTTCACTACTGGCCCTGTAAAGTGGACACCTGGCCTGAATTGCCACAATATGCCTTACAGGACATTGCTTGCCCTGCTGCTAGTGAGCTATCTGAAAGAGTCTTCACAGAGTACTGCTGGATAAATCCAAATCCAAAACAGGGCCCGCCTGTCACCAAAAAATGTTGGTGACTGAGCTCACCTTCATAAAAATTTGCCATGCCTGGGTTTGTAAGGATTTGGTACCACGTTCCCCAGATGACACATACAGGGTTTTGCGGAAATAATGGAAACACCTTGAAACTGCAAGCAAATGGTGTTGTTCCACCTTTTGCAGCGATTACAGCATCAATACTACAAGGTATGGATTCAGACAAGGTGTGAATTGTTTCACAAATAAATTTTTGCCCATTCTTCATTTTAAAGACCCTACACAGTCATTACAGTGATGATGGCAGCTGAAATAGACGTTTAAGTTGAATCTGTTAAATCGACCATAAATGCTCAATAATGATTTGGTCTGCGGATTGTGGGGGCCAGATGACATGCTCAACTTCATTGCAATGTTCCTCGTGCCATGCTTTAACACTTCTAGCTGTATGAATTGCTGCATTATCATCCTGAAAGATGGCGTTCCCCTCCAGAAACAGCTTAAGCCATAGAATGCACTTGTTTGACCAAAATAACAAAATAATCGCCTGCGCCGCTAATGATTCTTCCATGAAGGGATATCATTGGCTCAGCGGATGTACACGAAATTGCACCAGAGATAATCACAGAACCGAAAACTTTTTTTACGGTTGGGAGAAGGCAGTCTGGATGGAATGCTCCTTTCGGCTGGCTACAAACGTTGACTAGTACGGAGGTCGGACATAGGGTAAACTATGATTCATCTGCGAATATCACAGATTTACACTGCTCGAGGGAACAATTAAGGTGGTTTAATCACCACTCTAACCACTTGGAAACATTTGCCAGTGAGAACAGCGTTTTTCAAATTGCAGCTCTTCCATGGAATCCAGATTGTGCACACAGACAAGTGACGTTGCCCTGAGCAGTTGGGGGGCCCACTCTTGGGCAACGGAACTGGCACAGGGCCCCTCATTGTACAAAAAAGTGTCTCTGATGGTGGGAGGCATTTCATGACAGTGACAATCAGGTTAGAGAGCGCGATGACATCACGTCTGTACGCCATCTGCCGAAACAGTCCAAGTGCAGGGAGCTGCAAGATGGCGATGCTGAGGAGTCCAGAGTACAGTAGTGCCCATCGAGGAGAGGTATTTCCTTTTTTGAAAATGTTTGGAGTAGCATTATATGTTATGGGTAGCATTATACACTGGAGAATGATAAATGGGGCCCATCATACACTGTAGCATCATCCATGGGGCCCACTGACACTTTTTGGCAAGGGGCACACGAAAAACCTGAGCCAGCCTTGGAACCAACCCACAACTTTAGCCAAATAACCACCAGTTTTCAATGCGTTACTATTGTTATAAAGTAACTGAAGGTTGACAAACTTAAGGAATAACAATTGATGTTGTTGGCATTGAAATGGGAACTGTAGGTGTCTTTCCTGCTCCCCACTGCATGACGACTTTGCTTCCCCATTGACTTCAACGGGGTTTCGTGTTTTGGCCGAAACCACGACTTTTCAGCTAAGTCTGGCGATTTCGCTCGACCCGACTTTTCAGAAAGTCGGGTTTCGCGAAACCCGACTCGACCCGAAAAACGCCAAAGTCGCTCATCTCTACTGATGACTTCATTAATAAATTGTATGAATTATTGTTGAACCGCATGGATGCAGTCCTTCAAGCTCATGGAAGTCACAGAAAATTTTAAATATGACTCTAATAGCATCACAACTTCATTCACTAATGTTATGCAACATATATTTGCATTTTAAGTTAATTATTTGTTTAAATATCACATTACTTTCTGTGGGCGACAAAACTTTTGTCTTGCCAAAATCTGACCATTCTGTGTCCAATAAACGATCAATATTTCTACATTGATGCCAATTTATTTTCTTAACCTATACCACATTTCGGAGGGTTTCAGCTTTCAAAAGAATAATTTATGCAACCAATGGATGAATTTAACGTCAGGTTATAAGCTTTTATTTACATAACATGGATAAGCGACATAACTTCTGTCAGGGAGTGTATATTATAATGCAGGAAAAAACGGATATAGCGGCGCTAGTGCGTGTATATCTCCAATAAGCAGCAAGTAAAAATAGGCTTTCTACCACAGAGAAATCAAGAAGTGGAAATATATATACTATAGGTATACTCGCGCTACAACTGGAGGATATAGCCACACTGATGAACCCTTACCTTAAAATATAGAAGAGGATTTGCAGAATAAATTCAGGTGTAAATGCGCCTTTTTTGTCAGCAAGCTTGAAATATAGAGGAGGATTTGCAGAATAAACTTTAAGTGTAAATACCCCTTTTTTGTCAGCAAGCTAGAAGAAAAAAATATATTTTAAAGGAATACATCCAAAAAAAAAAAATATATATATATATAATATAGTATAAAATAGTCGTGTGACACTAGTATTGTATATGGGTATAGCTGCCCCCGAAAAATAAAATATATATTGTATCAAATATACATAATATATAGTATAGTCAAAGGTGTATATAGATCCTGCATGTGAATATCATTCGATAAATGAATATACACATATAGTGCGTGCTTATCTAAAATACATAAATGATGATCCGATGATATAATAGGTCAAGGGATCCCTGTGAGTGTGAAGAACGATAAACTGTATACAAATGACCAGATGTTCTTATACATATAATGCAAAGAGGACCAATAATGCAATATGATACAGCTATAGCATGTATGGGGATAAGTG
The DNA here is from genome assembly GCA_033576555.1 of Oophaga sylvatica. Classification (NCBI taxonomy): domain Eukaryota; kingdom Metazoa; phylum Chordata; class Amphibia; order Anura; family Dendrobatidae; genus Oophaga; species Oophaga sylvatica. The sequence goes on along the minus strand of JARQOD010000007.1, from coordinate 173,063,890 downwards.
GCTAAAAGAGTATAACCAGAAAGAAAGAGACACAATGCGTGCTCTTTAAAGTACAATACAATAGCAGTCCGGTATACGTCACTGACACGGCGTTGTGTTGGTGCCTGGGAGACCAACACAAACGGCGGTTGTAAAAGAAGTACTTATCTGAGGGAAGAAAAGATGATCGTAATGCCGTAGTGAGGGGGATCTTGACAACGCAGCGTGGGTTCCAGAAAACGGCCCCGGCCGGTGGCACGCTTCCGGTGTACCCAGATGGAAGACGCTGATCACGGCAGACGGAGGTGCAGTAAAGCAATCTGTGATGACGTCGGTGGAGCTCGACAAGATTCGGGTCACGTGACCCTGGCGGTTACGTGGTGCCCAGGGAACAAAATACGGTGTCCTCCACCTGCAGAGCCGCATATATATATTAGGCTTATATGTATTGTACACCTGAATTTATTCTGCAAATCCTCTTCTATATTTTAAGGTAAGGGTTCATCAGTGTGGCTATATCCTCCAGTTGTAGCGCGAGTATACCTATAGTATATATATTTCCACTTCTTGATTTCTCTGTGGTAGAAAGCCTATTTTAATTAGGCTATATATTAGGCTATGTATTGTACTTTAAAGAGCACGCATTGTGTCTCTTTCTTTCTGGTTATACTCTTTTAGCCACTTATCCCCATACATGCTATAGCTGTATCATATTGCATTATTGGTCCTCTTTGCATTATATATGTATAAGAACATCTGGTCATTTGTATACAGTTTATCGTTCTTCACACTCACAGGGATCCCTTGACCTATTATATCATCGGATCATCATTTATGTATTTTAGATAAGCACGCACTATATGTGTATATTCATTTATCGAATGATATTCACATGCAGGATCTATATACACCTTTGACTATACTATATATTATGTATATTTGATACAATATATATTTTATTTTTCGGGGGGCAGCTATACCCATATACAATACTAGTGTCACACGACTATTTTATACTATATTATATATATATATATTTTTTTTTTGGATGTATTCCTTTAAAATATATTTTTTTCTTCTAGCTTGCTGACAAAAAGGGGTATTTACACTTAAAGTTTATTCTGCAAATCCTCCTCTATATTTCAAGCTTGCTGACAAAAAAGGCGCATTTAAACCTGAATTTATTCTGCAAATCCTCTTCTATATTTTAAGGTAAGGGTTCATCAGTGTGGCTATATTATAATGCAGCCTCTTTATAATAATGCAGCCCCCATAAGCAGCCTTTGTATTATAATGAACCCCCATAGGCAGCCTTTGTATTATAATGCAACCCCCCCCACAGGCAGCCTTTGTATTATGATGCAGCCCCCCATACACAGCCTCTGTATTATAATGCAGTCCCCCATAGACAGCCTCTGCTTTATAATGCAGCCCCCATAGGCAGCCTCTGTATTATAATGCACCCCCATAGACAGCCTCTGTATTGTAATGCACCCCCATAGGCACCCTCTATATTATAATGCAGCACCCCATAGGCAGCCTCTGTATTATAATGCACCCCCATAGGCAGTCTCTATATTATAATGCACCCCCATAGGCAGTAGCTATATTTATAATGCAGCCCCCATAAGCAGTCTTTGTATTATAATCTCTCCTTCACCTCCCATATACAATCTCTTACCCGCTCTTGCTGCCTACACCTAAAGAACATCTCTAGAATCCGCCCTTTTCTCACCATGGAAACAACAAAAACCCTCACTGTAGCATTGATCCACTCCCGCCTGGACTACTGCAACGCTCTATTAACTGGCCTCCCCATTACTCGACTATCCCCTCTCCAGTCCATCCTTAATGCAGCAGCCAGGGTCATCCATCTGGCTAATCGGTACTCGGACACATCCTCTCTTCGCCAGTCCTTACACTGGCTGCCCATTCATTATAGGATCCAATTCAAAGTACTGGTTCTCACCCACAAAGCTCTCCACAGTGCAGCACCCCCCTACATCTCCTCCCTTATTTCTATCTATCGGCCTAACCGACTGCTGCGCTCTGCAAACGACTTTCGACTAACCTCTTCACTAATCTGTACCTCCCACTCCCGACTCCAAGACTTCTCCGTGCTGCGCCAATCCTCTGGAATGCTCTACCCCAAGAAATTAGGACTATCCACAATTTGCATGCTTTCAGGCGCTCCCTCAAAACACATTTGTTCAGAGCGGGCTATCACATTCACTAATCAAAGTCATTCTATGTGTAAGTGTGTATGTGTAGCCCATTCACTATCTCCATCCATCCCTCACTCCCTCAAGATGGCTGGACCATCATTGTAAATGCACTATTGTATATACACACCTGTACTTTGTGTCTCCCCCACCTCATCGTAGATTGTAAGCTCTCACGAGCAGGGCGGCTTATTTTGCTTTAATTATTGTATTGTTAACGTTGTTACTTATGACTTGTGTTTTGAAACTGTTAAACTGTAAAGCGCTGCGGAATATGTTGGCGCTATATAAATAAAGATTATTATTATTATTTATTATTATAATGAACCCCCATAGGCAGCCTTTGTATTATAATGCAGTCCCCCATAGGCAGCCATTTTATTATGATGCAGCCCCCCATAGACAGCCTCTGTATTATAATGCTGCCCCCCATAGACAGCCTGTGTATTATAATGCAGCCCCTCATAGACAGCCTCTGTATTATAATGCAGCCCCTCATAGACAACCTCTGAATTATAATACAGCCCCCCATAGGCACCCTCTATATTATAATGCAGCCCCCCATAGGCAGCCTCTATATTATAATGCACCCCCATAGGCAGTCTCTATATTATAATGCAGCCACCCATAAGCAACCTTTGTATTATAATGAACCCCCATAGGCAGCCTTTCTATTATAATGCTGCCCCCCATAGACAGCCTCTGTATTATAATGCAGCGCCCCATAGACAGCCTGTGTATAATAATGCAGCCCCCCATAGACAGCCTCTGTATTATAATGCAGCCCCCATAGGCACCCTCTATATTATAATGCAGCCTCTATATTATAATGCAGCCCCCCATAGGCAGCCTCTATATTAAAATGCACCCCCACAGGCCGCCTCTATATTATAATGCAGCCCACCATAAGCAGCCTTTGTATTATAATGCACCCCTATAGGCAGCCTCTATATTATAATGCAGCCCCCCATAGGCAGCCTTTGTAGTATAATGCACACCCATAGGCAGCCTTTGTAGCATAATGCACCCCCATAGATAGCCTCTGTAGTATAATTCTATGGGGGGATAGGCAGCCTTTGTATTATAATGCAGCCCCCCATAGACAGCCTCTGTATTATAATGCTCCCCCATATGGAGCCTCTGTAGTATAATGTACCCCTATTACAAAAAAAATCAAATCCAGTACTCACCTCTCTTCCTCCTGGCTCCTGCGCTGCTCACTGCTCTCCCGCTCATCTGACAGCGGGCGCCGGCAGGTGACGTCATCGCGCCCGCTGGATGCCGATACAGCTGACCCTCCGATGACGGGCGGGGGACCCACTGCTGGCACCGGGCCCCCCTCCACCTGTTCAGGCCCCATAGCGGCTGGGCGGCAGAGCAGGGAGAGCGATTCTCCCTGCTCTGCCACAGAATGTAACTGTATCGGCGCGCTGTGCACGCTGATACAGTTACAGTAGCGTAGCTCTGGGTGGGCCCCCTCAGAGCGCGGGGCCCGGGGCCAAAGTCCCCTCTGCCCCCCCGGTAGCTACGCTACTGATCCCCGTAAATGCTGCTCCAGTGTCTGTTTTCCCCCTTTTAGAATGCTCCAGTATATGATGGGCTCCATGGATGCTTCTCCAGTGTCTGATCTGCCCCATTTAGAATGCTCCAGTATATGATGGGCCCCATGGATGATGCTCCAGTGTCTTATTGGCTAAAATAATATGCCATATATAATGGGCCCCATGTATAATGCTCCAGTGTATAATGGGCCCCGTAAATGCTGCTCCATTGTTTGATGTCCCCCATTTAGAATGCTCCAGTATATGATGGGCCCTATGGATGATGCTCTAGTGTCTTATGGGCCAAAATCATGCTCCATATATAATGGGCACCATTATTAATGATCCAGTGTATAATGGGTCCCGTAAATGCTGCTCCAGTGTCTGATGTCCCCCATTTAGAATGCTCCAGTATATGATGGGCCCCATGGATGAGGCTCTAGTGTCTTATGGGCCAAAATAATGCTCCATATATAATGGGCCACATGTATAATGCTCCAGTGTCTAATGGGCCCTGTAAATGCTGCTCCAGTGTCTGATGTCTCCCATTTAGAATGCTCCAGTGTATGATGTGCCCTATCTATGATGCTCAAGTGTATGCTGGGCGCCATATATAATTCTCCAGCGTATAATGCTCCCCATATATTGCTCCAAACATTAAAAAAATGAAATACCTCTCCTTGCTGTGCACTGCTCTACTCTGGACTCCTCAGCGTCACCATCTTACAGCTCTCTGCACTTGGACTGTTTTGGCAGAGGGCGTACAGACGCGACGTAATCGCGCTCTCTAACCTGAATGTAACTGTCAGGAAATGCGGAAGATGTCACAGTGGTGAAGCATGGAGAGGTAAGTACTGCAAGTGCTGGGGCACTGAACAAGCAGGGTATGCCGACTTGTGGTCGACGGCACTGGCACAGGGCCCCTCATAGTATGCCACTGTGTCTGACGGCGATTGGGCCCTCCCACCGTCTGAGACACTTTTTTACTATGAGGGGCCCTGTGCCAGTGCCGTCGCCCACGAGTTGGCCCCCCCACCTGTTCAGGGAACCCGCACTTGCCCGGGTGTGCTAGGTACTGACGCCGGCCCTGGGGGGATATTTGTAGGTTTTGTAGTCCGTCCACGCTTGCAAGTGCAGGGTCATTAAATGTCTAAGCATGGAACTGGTATTCAAATTTCTGAGATTTTTCCCTTGGCTAAAGGTCTTTCCGCACTACTTACAGATAACCTTTGCCTCATCAATAGGATTTTGGTCAAAAAAGTGCCACACTGGACTCTTCATACTATGGTATAAATTTTCAGGACTTGCACGCTGTGCTAATTTGATCGTCTGGCCAAGCTGTCCTGCAACTCTTTTTGTTTTTTTAACACCTTTTTGGACAACTACGGGCCAGCCAGATAACCGCTGCTGCGATGTTGATGCCTGCTGCGGATCCTTCTCTTCTGAGCTATTGCCAGCGGCACCCTCTTCCCCCAATGGATGCCAATCCGGGTCAACAACTTGGTCATCAATCACCTCCTCTTCAATTTCATCTGCACCTTCCTCTGTGTCACCGTGTAAGGTGATAGATATAGTATGTGGAAAGGGGCTCCTGAATTTCATCAGTGTCACATTCTGGCTCAGTAGACTGCGAGGGAAATGTAGTGCTCTGGGTGAATGCACCAGCAGAATCATCTAGCAGTGACTGTGCATCAGTGCACTCCATCTCTGATTCATGTTGGACTGGGGAATTTAGGATTTGACTTGATAACCCAGGCATGGTATTTGAAAAGAGTTCCATGGAATAATCTGAAGTGTGGGCTGCCGCATCCTTCACTTTTGGTGGGGGTGAAGCACACAAGGAAAGGTGTTGTTCCTGACCAGGAGCCTGCACTGACGACTCAGTGCTTGCATTTTTTGAAACATCCGAAGAGGAGGCGATATAGCTGGAGGCTGTTTCGGCAATGTAAGCAAAAACCTGTTCCTGATGCTCCGGCTTTAAAAGCAGTTTACCTACTCCCAGAAAAGGGAGCCTTCCAGGCCTTCTTGAGCCAGATGATGACTCCGGTTCAACATCTGCCTTAGGTGCTATTGTGCTTTTGGCACTTCCAGCAGATGCACCACCACCACCATCAGTACCAGCTGGCCCCCACGCCCATGTCCGCGGCCTCTTCCACCATACTTCCTCATTTTTATGAAATTGTACACAAAATACCAGCAGATATATGTTACTGTATCATAAGCATACTGCTGTATACAGTCTAGGGATAATTGTAAATCTCCGTATATATTTCAGGAGTCACACACAGACGCTCTCAGGCTCAGTATGGATTACACCAGAATATAAAATGTAGAAAAAGGGTAATGTATTAGAAGTGTACAGCTGTATACAGTGTTGGAGTAATTGTAAATCTCCGTATATTTTGCCAGAGTCAAACACAGGCTCTCACAGGCTCAGTATGGATCACACCAGAATATAAAAAGTAGAAAAAGGGTAAGGTATCAGAAGCATACAGCTGTATACAGTGTTGGGGTAATTTTTAAATCTCCGTATATATTTCCGGAGTAACAGACAGACCCTCACAGGCTCAGTATGGATCACACTAAAATACAAAAAGCAGATCAGCAAGAAATAATCACACATGTGGCCAATGTTCAAGGTGCCAATGATGCACTTAGAGTGGTGTGTGGAGTAGGACTTTCTGGCAAAAAGGGTACTGTATCACCAGATACCAGGTATATAGTATAGTTAAATTATTGGAAATCTCCGTATATATTTCAGGAGGCAGACACAGATGCTCTCAGGCTCAGTATGGATTACACAATGATATAAAAAGATGAAAAAGGGGTACTGTTGTGAATAGGCTGGAAATGAGTTCTGAGCAGAAGCTCCCTCTGGTGGTTACAAACGGTACTGGACTGTCCAGTGAAGATTGTGAGGATTGGGAATCAGGTGTTACTGACTGGTCTTATATAAGGGAGTCGCCTTCCCATCAGGGTTGCCGGTGATCAATTGTTCTGGTCTCAATCCTTGATTCCTGTTTCCTTGGTAGCCTGCTGTGTCGTGTCTGAATCTCCTGCTAACAGATAAGACATTTTCTTCTTTTTGTTTTTGTGCTTGATTTTTGCATTTTGTCCTGCACTTCTGTGGGGGCCTTCAGGGTCCCCTTGGGGGGCTTTTGCCCTCTCAGTTCAGTTCAGCCACTGATGTTTGTACATTTGATTTTTCCAGTTTTTTCAGTGGCTGCTGTTTTGTTTTTGGTTACACCAGAGAACTAATTTAGGTGGTAGAGGTCGTGTGATCTCAGGTGTTTTTGAAATTAGTAGAGTTGGTGCTTTTCAGGGTTTTTTGAGATTGCAGTAAGTGCCCTTCCTATCCTTTTCTATTTAGTAAGTTTGGGCCCCAACGTTTGCTCATACTATTTTCTGTGTGTGTCAGTATTTCTTCTTGTCTAACCGCCATTACATGTTTGGGGGCTTTTTATGTTCTTTGGGGATCTGCTCTGGGAAGATAGCTTTCCTCTTTCTATCTTTAGGTGTAGTTAGATTCTCAGGCTGTGACGAGGCGTCTAGGACCAACGTAGGAACGCTCCACGGCTGCCTCTAGTTGTGGTGGTTAGTCAGGGTACTGCAATCTCATAGTTTCCAACTGCTCTGGTGTATTTCCTTTTTTGCCTGCTCTCCTCAGCTACCAAATCATAACAGTATCACCGGCCTAAACTAAAAATTATATGGTACTCACAGAAGGGAAAAATATCGTGGAAAGAAAAAAGTTGTCAGATTTGTCTGAGATTTTTTTTTTTTTTTTTCTGTTTGTTGCATTTTTTTTTCCCTCTGTATCTCTGGGTGCTGAGGAGGATTTTTTTTCTCTCTCAATGGAGTTTGCACAGTTGTCTGGCCGTGTGGATCAGCTTGCCACTGAGGTTCGGAGTATTGCTACCTATCTTGCTAGGTTGCCTGTTGTGGAACCTAGGATTCCCATGCCAGATTTGTTTTTAGGGGATCGAGCTAAGTTTCTGAATTTCAAAAATAACTGTAAATTGTTTTTTGCCTTAAAATCTAAGTCCTCAGGGAACGCAGCGCAGCAGGTTCAAATTGTCATCTCTCTCCTGCGCGGCGACCCTCAGGATTGGGCTTTTTCCCTGACACCTGGGGATCCTGTTTTAAGTGATGTTGATGCGTTTTTTCAGGCTTTGGGGTTATTGTACGATGAGCCTAATGTCACTGATCAAGCTGAAAAAACTTTGCTGGCATTAAGTCAGGGGCTTGAGGATGCTGAGTTATACTGTCAGAGATTCCGTAGGTGGGCAGTCCTGACCAAATGGAATGACGACGCTTTGGCAGCTCTTTTTCGGAAGGACTGTCAGATAATGTAAAGGATGTTATGGTGGGATTCCCTGTTCCCTCTGGTCTCAATGATTCTATGTCATTAGCGATTCAAATTGACAGACGTTTGCGTGAGCGGAAAGGTATGCGTGGAATAATGTTGCCTTGTGAACCTGCTTCTGAATCCATGCAGTGTGATAGAGTGGTTTCTGGGGCACAGCGTCATGAATTTCGAAAGCGCAATGGGTTATGTTTCTACTGTGGTGATGCCTCTCATGCTATTTCAGTCTGCCCTAAGCAGGGAAGACGTTTTGCACGCTCAGTTGTCTTGGGTAGTGTTCAGACTAAGTTTTTATTAACTGTTACCCTGATATGCTCTCTGTCCTCATTTTCTGCTCAGGCTTTTGTTGATTCTGGAGCAGCTATTAACCTGATGGATTTTGATTTTGCTAAACGTTGTGGGTTTCCCTTGATACCCCTACGGAAGTCTATTCCACTACTGGGGATCGATTCTACCCCTTTGGCTGAGAATAAACCTCAGTTCTCTACTCAGGTGATAATGAGGGTAGAACCTGATCATCAGGAGAGTTGCAAATTTTTGGTTCTGTATAATCTGCATGACATTATCGTACTGGGTTTCCCTTGGTTACAGTCTCATAATCCTGTTTTGGATTGGAAATCTGTGTCTGTTACCAGTTGGGGCTGCCAATGTGTTAATACCAACACTCCTGTTTTTTTCTGCCTCCCCCCAGGCTCAGGATGTTTCTGACTTTTTGATTGATTTTTCTGATGTGTTTAGCGAAAGTAAATCTGCATCCTTACCTCCCCATAGGAGCTATGACTGCGCTATTGAATTAGTGCCTGGTAGTAAATTCCCTAAAGGTCGCCTTTTTAACTTGTCTGTACCTGAACATGACGCTATGCGGTCTTATATCAAGGAGTCATTGGAGAAGGGTCATATCAGACCATCCTCTTCACCCTTAGGTGCCGGTTTTTTCTTTGTGGCCAAATAGGATGGTTCATTAAGGCAGTGTATTGATTATCGTCTCTTGAACAATATTACTGTGAAATATCAATATCCTTTACCCTTGATCTCTGATCTGTTTTCCAGGGTGAAAAACGCTACTTGGTTTACCAAGCTTGACCTCAGGGGGGCATATAACCTTATTCGCATTAAGCACGGGGATGAATGGAAGACGGCATTTAATACCCCTGAAGGGCATTTTGAGTACCTTGTGATGCCCTTTGGGCTCACTAATGCTCCTTCTGTCTTCCAGTCCTTCATGAATGACATTTTCAGGGATTTTGTGGATAAATTTCTGATTGTTTATTTGGATGATATCTTGATTTTTTCCAATGACTGGGACTCTCATGTAAAACATGTTCGGACTGTGTTCCAGATTTTGAGAGAGAATGCTCTGTATGTGAAAGGATCAAAGTGTCTTTTTGGCGTTCAGAGGATCTCATTTCTGGTATTCATTTTGTCCCCATCTGTTATTGAAATGGACCCGGTCAAAGTTCAGGCCATCTGTGATTGGGTCCAACCTACTTCATTAAAGGCTCTTCAAAGATTCTTGGGTTTTGCCAATTTTTATCGTAAATTTATTGGTAATTTCTCTGTTATTGTTAAACCATTAACTGATTTGACCAAGAAGGGTTCTGATGTGGTGAATTGGCCTCCTGAGGCAGTCTCTGCATTTCAGGAACTTAAGCAGAGATTCACTTCTGCTCCTGTTCTACGGCAGCCTGATGTTTCTCTACCATTTCAGGTGGAGGTTGATGCCTCTGAAATTGGGGCAGGTGCCGTTTTGTCCCAAAGAGATCCAGAGACCTCTAAAAGTAACCCTTGTGCCTTTTTCTCTCGAAAATTTTCTCCCACTGAACGTAATTATGACGTGGGTAATCGGGAGTTATTAGCCATGAAGTGGGCTTTTGAAGAGTGGAGACATTGGCTGGAGGGAGCCAAACATCAGGTGGTGGTCCTTACGGACCATAAGAATCTAGTTTATCTGGAATCTGCCAAGCGACTTAATCCTAGACAGGCCAGGTGGGCCTTGTTTTTCACACGTTTTAGTTTTGTGGTTTCATTTCTTCCTGGCACTAAAAATGTTAAGGCGGATGCCCTCTCGAGGAGTTTCCTGGCGGACTCTCCTGAGTTATCTGATCCTTCTGTTATTTTGAAAGAGGGTGTAGTTCTTTCCGCCATCTCGCCCAATTTGAGACTGGCTCTGGAGGGGTGTCAGGAGGATAAGCCCGAGCGCTGCCCTGTTGGGAAATTGTTTGTCCCGGACCAGTGGAAAAAGAGTGTAATGTCTGAGATTCATTGTTCAGCGTTGGCTGGTCATCCGGAATTTTTGGTACCAGAGACTTGGTTAGTCGGTCCTTTTGGTGGTCTACCTTGTCTCGTGATGTCAGGGAGTTTGTGCAGTCCTGCGGGACTTGCTCTCGCTCCAAGCCTTGCTCTCGTTCTAGTGGTTTGTTGATGCCATTACCTGTGCCCAAGAGACCATGGACCCATATCTCTATGGATTTCATTTTCCGACCTCCCTGTTTCTCAGAGAATGACCGTCATCTGGGTGATTTGCGATAGGTTTTCCAAGATGATACATCTTGTGCCATTACCTAAGTTGCCTTCCTCCTCTGAATTGGTGCCTTTGTTCCTTCAGCACGTGGTTCGTTTACACGGCATTCCTGAGAACATCGTGTCTGACAGAGGAGTCCAGTTTGTGTCCAGATTTTGGAGGACCTTTTGTTCTAAAATTGGTGTTCAATTGTCTTTCTCCTCGGCGTTTCATCCTCAGACCAATGGTCAAACTGAGAGAACAAACCAGACATTGGAGACTTATCTAAGATGCTTTGTGTCTGCTGATCAGGATGACTGGGTCTCTTTTTTGCCTTTGGCTGAGTTTGCTCTTAATAATAGGGCTAGCTCTGCCACTTTGATGTCTCCATTTTTCTGTAATTCTGGGTTTCACCCTCGATTTTCTTCAGGACAGACGGAGGCTTCTGTCTGTCCAGGTGTTGACTCTGTTGTGGAGCGTATGCAACAGATTTGGGACCAGGTAGTGGAGAGGTTGTCCCTCTCTCAGGAGAGGGCCCAGCGGTTTACTAACCGGCATAGGACTGATGGTCCTCGGTTTAAAGTGGGGGACTTGGTCTGGTTGTCCTCAAGAAATATTCCTATGAGAGTGGCATCTCCTAAATTTAAGCCTAGGTTCATTGGACCTTATAAGATCATGGAGATTCTTAATCCTGTTTCTTTTCGTTTACTTCTTCCAGGGACATTTAAGATCCATAACGTGTTCCACAAGTCCTTGTTGAAGAGGTTTGTTGAGCCAGTGGTTCCTACTACTGTGCCTCCTGACCCTGTTTTGGTTGAGGGCAATCTGGAGTATGTGGTTGAGAAAATATTGAATTCTCGTTTTTCTAGACGGAAACTCCAGTATTTGGTTAAATGGAGAGGTTATGGTCAGGAAGACAATTCTTGGGTGTTTGCTTCGGACATCCATGCTAGGAGACTCATCCGTGCGTATCATAGAACTCATCCTGACCGACCTGGTTGCTCAAATGAGGGTTCGATGACCCCTCCTCAAGGGGGGGGTACTGTTGTGAATAGGCTGGAAATGAGTTCTGAGCAGAAGCTCCCTCTGTTGGTTACAAACGGTTCTGGACTGTCCAGTGAAGATTGTGAGGATTGGGAATCAGGTGTTACTGACTGGTCTTATATAAGGGAGTAGCCTTCCCATCAGGGTTGCTGGTGATCAATTGTTCTGGTCTCAATCCTTGATTCCTGTTTCCTTGGTAGCCTGCTGTGTCGTGTCTGAATCTCCTGCTAACAGATAAGACATTTTCTTTTTTTTGTTTTTGTGCTTGATTTTTGTATTTTGTCCTGCACTTCTGTGGGGGCCTTCAGGGTCCCCTCGGGGGGCTTTTGCCCTCTCAGTTCAGTTCAGCCACTGATGTTTGTACATTTGCTTTTTCCAGTTTTTTCAGTGGCTGCTGTTTTGTTTTTGGTTACACCAGAGAACTAATTTAGGTGGTAGAGGTCGTGTGATCTCAGGTGTTTTTGAAATTAGTAGAGTTGGTGCTTTTCAGGGTTTTTTGAGATTGCAGTAAGTGCCCTTCCTATCCTTTTCTATTTAGTAAGTTTGGGCTCCAACGTTTGCTCATACTATTTTCTGTCTGTGTCAGTATTTCTTCTTGTCTAACTGCCATTACATGTTTGGGGGCTTTCTATGTTCTTTGGGGATCTGCTCCGGGGCAGATAGCTTTCCTCTTTCTATCTTTAGGTGTAGTTAGATTCTCAGGCTGTGACGAGGCGTCTAGGACCAACGTAGGAACGCTCCACGGCTGCCTCTAGTTGTGGTGGTTAGTCAGGGTACTGCAATCTCATAGTTTCCAACTGCTCTGGTGTATTTCCTTTTTTGCCTGCTCTCCTCAGCTACCAAATCATAACAGGGTACTGTATCACCAGATGTCAGGTATATATAGTATGATGAAAATATTGGAAATCTCTGTATATATTTCAGGAGGCAGACACTGACGCTATCAGGCTCAGTATGGATTCCACGAGAATATAAAAAGAAGAAAAAGGGGTACTGTATCAGCAAATACCAGGTGTATATAGTATAGTGAAAATATTCGAAATCTCCCTATAAATTTCAGGAGGCAGACACAGACGCTCACAGGCTCAGTCTGGATTACACAATAATATAAAAAGATCCCCAAGAAATAAGCACACATGTGGGCCAATGTTCCAGGAATCAATGATGCAAAAACAGTTGAGGGGAGGATGACTTTCTTCACAAAAAGGTACTGTATCCCAAGCGTACAGCTGTATACAGTCTAGGGGTCTGTTATGTTCTGTTAGCTGAGGAGGCAGGAGCAAAAAACCGCATAGGCAGCCTGACACCAGAGAGGTTGGAAACTAATAGGTTGAAGACCCCTAAACTAACCGCACAACTAGAAGCAGCCGTGGAGCGTACCTACGGTGGTCCTAGACGCATCAGCACAGCCGGAGAGATAGCTATCCCTGAAGATGGAAAGAGGAAAGCTAGCTGCCCCAGAGTAGACCCCAAAAGAGTAGGAAGCCCCCAAACATATAATGGCGGTTAGACAAGATGAAAATACGAACACAGACAGAAAATAGATTGAGCAAACGCTGGGGCCAAAAACTGTCTAGATAGGACAGCACAGGAGAGAATACTTTCTGCAACCCAGAAAAACCCTAGGAAAAACTCCAACATTTCTGAATCCAAAAACACTGAGACCACATGGTCTCGACCACCTATATCAGATCTCTGGTGTGGACAAGTAGCTACCCAGCAGTAAAATATCACAAGAACTGAGCAAATGAACAAATACAAAAAAATGAACAGAGACCAGCCAAAGCCCCCCAGAAGGGACCCGGCTGAAGACAAAAAGTAATGCAGCAAAAAGCAAGGGATTCAAACCACAGTAAAAAAAAAATGAAAGAGACTTATCTGAATGCAAGCCGGAGACAGCAGGAAAGCAAGCCGAATTCCAACCTAGACCAGGAAGCACAATTGATCACCGGCGAGGATCATGGGAGTTCAGCTCACTTATATAAGGCCAGTCAGTACCACCTGACCACCACTCGTTATTTGCAGGTGTAGGACTCTTGGTATTCAACATTGGTTCAATACCCTCAGCAACCATCAGAGGGAGCTTCAGCTCCAAAGTCGTTTCCAAAACGTTCACAACAGGGGTCATTGTAAATCTCCTTATTTATTTGCGGAGTAAGAGATAGACACTCACAGGCTCTGTATGGATAACACCAGAATCTAATAAGAAGAAAAAGGCATACTGTATCCACAGATTACAGGTATATATTCTATAGTGAAAATATTGTAAATCTCTGTTTATATTTCAGGAGGCAGACACTGACGCTCTGAGGCTCAGTATGGGTTACACAAGAATATAAAAAGATGACAATGGGTTACTGTATCACCAGATACCAGACATATGTAGTATGGTGAAAATATTGGAAATATCCGTAGATATTTCCAGAGTCAGACAAAGACTCTCTCAGGCTCAATATGGATTACACCAGAATATAAAAATCAGATCCGCAAGAAATAATCACACATGTGGGCCACTGTTCGAGGTGTCAATGATGCACTTAGAGTGGTGGGTGGAGGAGGACTTTCTGGCAAATAGGGTAGTGTATCACTAGATACCAGGTATAATAGTATAGT
>JARQOD010000007.1:172957277-173049525 GCA_033576555.1 Oophaga sylvatica | reverse complement strand
TTTAAAAAGGGCTCTTCAAGTTTTTTGGGGTTTTCCTTTTTTTTAATCGAAAATTTTTTTGGGTTTTTTCTGGGTTTTTGTTAAACCATTAACGGGTTTTTCCCCCAAAAAAAGGTTCTGATTGGTGAATTGGCCCCCTGGGGCAGCTGGGCTTTTGGGGGAAAACTTAAGCGGATTCACTTCTGCTCCTTTTTAAAACGGCACCCTGATGTTTTTCTGTTTTTTCAGGGGGGGGTTTTAGCCTCTAAAATTTGGGGGGCAGGTGCCTTTTCCCCCCAAAAAAGATCCAGGACCTCTAAAAAAAACCCCCTTTTCCCTTTTTTTTCTCAAAAAATTTTTCCTACTAACGAAAAAAAATCCCGGGGGTAATGGGGATTTTTGGGGCCATGAAGTGGGCTTTGAAGGTGGAACATTGGCTGGGGGCCCCCAAAAAACATCGGGGGGGGCCCCCTTTTACGGCCAAAAAGAATCTGGTTTTCTGGAATTTGCCAAGCGACTCAACCCAAAGCGGGCCAGGTGGGCCTTTTTTTTCACCGTTTTTTTTTTTGGGGTTTCCTTTCTCTGACTAAAATGAAAAGGGGGGGGTCTCTCGGGGTTTTCCCTTGGGGACTCCCGATTATTGACCTTCTTTTTTTTTGAAGAGGGTGTAGTTCTTTCCGCCTCTCCCCCCAATTTGAGACTTGGGGGGGAGGGGGTCGGGGGGAATGGGCCCGAGGTTTGCCCTGGGGGAAAATTTTTTTGCCCCCACCAGGGAAAAAAAGGTTTTAATGTTTTAGATTAATTTTTTTCCCCTTTTGAGGGGCCCCCCGGGGAAATTTTTGGTACCAAGATTTCTTTTGTCGGCCCTTTTTGGGGTGGCCTACCTTTCTCGTGATGTCAGGGAATTTTGCGTCCTGCGGGATTTCCCCCTCGCTAAAAAGCCTTGCTCTCGCCTGTGGTTTTTTGGGATGCCTTTGCCTTTCCCCAAAAGACCAGGACCCATATCTCTAGGGTTTTTTTTTTCCGGGACCTTCTTTTTCTCAGAGAATGCCCCGAAATCTGGGTGTTTGTGATAGGTTTTCCAAAAGATAATCTTGTCCCATTCCTAGTTCCCTTTCCCCCTCCTAAAAATTTGGGGTCCCTTTTTTTCCCCTTCAGCACGGGTTCGTTTAAAACGAAATTCCTGAGAACATTGTGTTCCCGGGGGCCCCGTTTGTTTCCTTTTTTTTGGGGACCTTTTTTAAAAAAATTGGTGTTCAATTGTCTTTTTTTCCCTCCTTTTTCCCCCCTCAGACCGGGGGGCCCAAACGAGAGAAAAAACCCCAACATTGGAACTTAAAAAAGATTTTTTGGGGTTTCTGTTTGATCAGGATGACTGGGGTTTTTTTTTTTCCCTTTTGGGGGGGGTTTTTGTTTTTAAAATAATAGGCAGCTCTCCCATTTTAAAGTCCCCATTTTTCAAAAAAGGGGGGTTTCTTTCCTTTTTTTTTCTTGGGGACGGGGGGAGGTTCTTTTTTTCCCGGGGGTGTTGACTCGGTTGTGGAGAAATATGCAACAGTTTTTGGGACCAGGTAGTGGAGGGGTTGCCCCTCTCTAAAGAGAGGGCCCAGGGTTTAAAAACCCGGGGCTTAGGAGAGGCCCTTTTTTTTAAAGTGGGGGGATTTTTTGGGGTTGCCCTCAAAAAATTTTCCATGAGGGGGTAGCTCTCCTAAATTTAAGTGGGTTCATTGGACCTTTAAATCAAGGAGTTTTCTTCCCCCTTTTTTTTTTCGTTTGCTTCTCCGGGGGCCATTCGATCCAAAAACGTTTCCACAAGCCCCTTTTTGAAGAGGTTTTTTTTGGCCCCAAAGGTTCCTGCTGCGTGCCTCCGCCCCCGTTTTGGGTTTGGGGGGGGAATCGGAGTATGGGGTTTGGGAGAAAAAAATTTTCGTTTTCTAAGGGAAAAACCCCCGTATTTTTTTAATTTGGAGAGGTTTTTGGTCAGGAAGAAAATTTTCCGGGGGGTTTTCTTTTTACATCCATGCTAGGAGACCATCCGTTTCGTATCATAGAACTCAAACCACTGATGGTTTTTTTAATGAGGGTTTGGTTCCCCCCTCAGGGGGGTACTGTTTTGAAGGGTTTGAGAAAAGTTCTGGCAGAGGGGGCCCCCGGTGGTTTTAAAACTATGGTCTGTTCATGAAGATTTTGAAGGGCTGGGGGAAAAAAAGGGGGTTTTTTTACGGGTTTTTTTTAAGGGAGTCAACCCCTTTCCCCTCAGGTTGCCGGGATTTTTTTTTTCGGGCCCGAACCTTGATTCCAGTTTTTCCCCTTTTAAACCGCGGGGTCCCTGCTGCATCTCCTTCTAACAGAAAAAGCATTTTTTCTTTTTGTTTTTGTCTTTATTTTTGCATTTTTTTTCCCGCACTTCGTGGGGCCTTTTTGGGGCCCCCAGGGGCTTTTTTTCCCCTCAGTTTAGTTCAGCCACTGATGTTTTACTTTTGCTTTTTCCATTTTTTCAGTGGGTGGTTTTTATTTTGGGTTTCACCAAAAACTAATTTAGGGGGGAAAGGGCGTTGATCTCAGGGGTTTTTTTAAATTTTTAAAAATTGGGGCTTTTTGGGATTTTTGGGATTGAGGGAATACCCTTCCCCATCCTTTTTCTATTTAGTTTTGTTTGGCCCCAACGTTTGCTCTACTATTTTCTGTCTGTGTCAGTATTTCGTTTTTTCTAACCGCCATTACATGTTTGGGGGCTTGCTTTATCTTTGGGGGTTTTGCTAGGGGGGAGATAGCTTTTTCCCATTTCTATTTTTGGTTAGTTATTTTCCAAAGGGTATGGGGGGTCTGGGGGCCAAAAAAGGGGGAAAGCTCCACGGCTCCCCTTATTTGGGGGTTAGTCAGGACTGCAACTAAAAATTTCCCCAAATGGGTCTGGTGTATTGCCCCTTTTTCCCACCCTCAGTACCGAATCATAACACCAGGGTCCCCAAACAGGGTTGGGTGAGGCCTAATTGGGGCAAGTTTAATATCTGTTTTTTTTTTTAATTGGAGGGAGCATGAAAAGGGCCCGGGCACAAAAAAAAGGGGGGCCCCTGGGCTTACTAAACCCCACTAACAAAAGGGGCTAGTGTTTTTCTGTGCAGACGGCACTTTCTGGCCCCCCCAATGGGAAACATTGGGAAACCCAAAGGGGTTTTTTTAGGGGGTAGGCGAGGCCTAATTGGGTAAATTTTTTTAAATGATGTTTTTGAATTGGGGGGGCAGGGGGCATTGCCCCCACCACACGGGGGGAAACTGACATTACTGAACCCCACTAACACGAACAAATGTTTTTTTGTGTGCGACGGCACTTAAAAGAGCAACTGGCAGTTTTGGACCCGGGGAAACAGGGGGGTACCCCCGGGCCCAATTGGGCAAAAATTTAAAAACTTAGGGTTTTTTAGTGTGGACAGGCTAAAATTGCCCCTACACACAGTGGGGATTTGCTTACATTAAATGAAAACCCCCAAAAACACTGGGCATTGTTGACTGGCAGATGGTACTTCTACAAAAACTGGGGGTTTTTTGGGGGCCCCGGGGTTACAGGTGAAAAAAAATGTAGCCAGAGGCCTATTGGAGCAAGTTAAAACTGATGTGTTTGAATGTGGAGGAGTAGGGACATTGCGAACACAACAGGGAGCAGCTGACATTACTGAACGCCACTTACACAGGAGCCATGTTTTTCTGGCAGACGGCACTTCTGCAGCAACGACAAGTTGGAGCCGAGGGTCAATCAGGGTGTAGGCTGAGCAATGAGCGATTTTAATATCTGATGTTGTGTAATGTGGAGGAGCAGGAGACATTGCCGGACACACAGCAGGGGTCAGCTGACATTACTGAACCCCACTAACAGGGTTAGTGTTTCCTCTGTGCAGACAGTACATCTGAGCAGCAACTGGCAGTGTTGGAACCGGGTCAATTGGGTAGTGAGGCCTAATTGGAGCAAGTTTAATATCTGATGTTGGTGAAAGTTGAGGGAGAGGAGACATTGCCGGACACACGCAGGGGGCAGCTGACATTACTGAACCCACTAACACAGAGCTAGTGTTTTTCTCTGTGCAGACGGCATTGGCAGCAATGGCTGTTGAAGCAAGGGTCATCAGGGTGTAGGATGAGGCCTAATTGAGCAAGCTTATATCTGAGTTGTGTGATGTGGAGGGAATAGGAACATGCCGGACAACAGCAGTAGAGCAGTGACATATGAACCCCATAACAAGGAGCTAGTGTTTTTCTCTGTGCAAACAGCATCTGAGCAGCAACTGGCAGTTTTGTAACCGGACAATCTGGGTGTAGTCTGAGGCCTATTGGAGCAAGTTATAGTGATGTTGTTTGAATGTGGAGGGAGAAGGAAACATGACGGACAACAGCAGGGGAGCAGCTGACATTATGAACGCCACTTAACAGGAGCGTGTTTCTCTGTACAGACGCACTTCTGAGCGCAACTGGCAGTGTTGGAGCCAGGGTCTATCGGGTTAGGCTGAGGCTAATTGGAGCGAGTTTAATATCTAATGTTGTGTGAATGTGAGGGAGCAGGAGACATTGCCGGACACACAGCAGGGAGCAGCTGACATTACTGAACCCCACTAACACAGGAGCTAGTGTTTTCTCTGTACAACGGCATTCTGAGCAGCAACTGGCAGTGTTCAGCAAGGTCATTCAGGGTGTAGGTGAGGCTAATTGGAGCAAGTTAATATCTGATGTTGTGTGAATGTGGAGGGAAAGGGACATTGCCGGACACACAGCAGTAGAGCAGCTGACTTACTGAACCCACTAACCAGGAGCGTGTTTTTCTCTGTGCAAACAGCATTTGAGCAGCAACTGGCAGTTTTGTAACCCAGGTCAATCTGGGTGTGCTGAGGCCTAATTGGAGAAAGTTATATTATGTTGTTTGAATGTGGAGGAGAAGGAACATTGCGACACCAGCAGGGAGCAGCTGACATTACTGAACACTACACAGGACCAGTGTTTTTCTTTACAGACAGCATTCTAAACCGACTGGCAGTGTTGGAGCCAGGGTCTTCAGGGTGTAGGCTGAGCAAATTGGAGCGGTTTATATTGATGTTGGTGAATGTGAGGGGCGGAGAATTGCGGAACACAGTGGGGAGCAGCTGACATTATGAACCCATAACAGGAGCTAGTGTTTGGCTCTGTGCGACAGCACATTGAGCAGCACTGGCAGTGTTGGACCAGTGTCAATTGGGTGTAGGCTGTGGCAATTGGAGCAGTTATTTGATTTGTGTTAATGCGGAGGGAAGCAGATACATGCGGACACAGCAGGTGAGCTTGACATTACGAACCCACTAACAAGGAGTAGTGTTTTCTCTGTGCAGACGCATTCTGAGCACAATGGCATGTTGAGCCCAGGTATCAGGTGTAGTGGCAATTGAGCAGTTATATCTGATGGTGTGAATGTGGAGGGGCAGGGACTGCGGACACACAGCAGGGGAGAGGACATGACATTATGAACCCACTACAGGATGTTTTTTTCTGTGCAGAGGCATTCTAGCAGCATGGCAGTGTCCAGGGTCAATCAGGTGTAGTCTGAGGCCTAATTGGAGCAAGTTTAATATCTGATGTGTGAATGTGGAGGAGCAGGAGACATTGCGGACACACAGCAGGGGAGCAGCTGACATTACTGAACCCCACTAACACAGGAGCTATGTTTTTCTCTGTGCAGACGGCACTTCTGAGCAGCAACTGGCAGTTGGAGTCCAGGGTCAATCAGGGTGTAGGCTGAGGCCTAATTGGAGCAAGTTTAATATTGATGTTGTGTGAATGTGGAGGGAGCAGGAGACATTGCCGGACACACAGCAGGGAGCAGCTGACATTACTGAACCCCACTAATACAGGAGCTAGTGTTTTTCTCTGTGCAGACGCACTTCTAAGCAGCAACTGGCAGTGTTAGAGCCCGGTTATCAGGGTGTAGCCAGAGGCCTAATTGGAGCAAGTTTAAAATCTGTAGTTGTGTGAGTGTGACGAGAGCAGAGAATTACCGGACACACAGCTGGGGATCAGCTGACATTACTGAACCCCAATAACACTGGAGCATAGTTTGACTGTGCAGACGGTACTTCTGAGCAGCAACTGGCGTGTTGGAGCCCAGGATTACAGTGAACAGATGTAGCCAAGGCCTAATTGGAGCAAGTTTAAAATCTGATGTTGTTTGAATGTGGAGGGAGTAGGAGACATTGCCGGACACACACAGGGGAGCAGCTGACATTACTGAACGCCACTTACACAGGAGCAGTGTTTTTCTCTGTGCAGACGCACTTCTGAGCAGCAACTGAAGAGTTGGAGCCGAGGGTCAATCAGGGTGTAGCTGAGGCCTAATTGGAGCGATTTAATATCTGATGTTGTGTAATGTGGAGGGAGCAGGAGACATTGCCGGACACACAGCAGGGATCAGCTGACATTACTGAACCCCACTAACACAGGAGTTAGTGTTTTTCTCTGTGCAGACAGTACATCTGAGCAGCAACTGGCAGTGTTGGAACCCAGGGTCAATCTGGTGTAGGCTGAGGCCTAATTGGAGCAAGTTTAATATCTGATGTTGTGTGAAAGTTGAGGGAGCAGGAGACATTGCCGGACACACAGCAGGGGAGCAGCTGACATTACTGAACCCCACTAACACAGGAGCTAGTGTTTTTCTCTGTGCAGACGGCACTTCTGAGCAGCAACTGGCAGTGTTGAAGCCAAGGGTCATTCAGGGTGTAGGATGAGGCCTAATTGGAGCAAGTTAATATCTGATGTTGTGTGAATGTGGAGGGAATAGGAGACATTGCCGGACACACAGCAGTAGAGCAGCTGACATTACTGAACCCCACTAACACAGGAGCTAGTGTTTTTCTCTGTGCAAACAGCATATCTGAGCAGCAACTGGCAGTTTTGTAACCCAGGATCAATCTGGGTGTAGTCTGAGGCCTAATTGGAGCAAGCTTAATAGATGATGTTGTTTGAATGTGGAGGGAGAAGGAAACATTGCGGACACACAGCAGGGGAGCAGCTGACATTACTGAACGCCACTACACAGGAGCCAGTGTTTTCTCTGTACAGACAGCACTTCTGAGCCGCAACTGGCAGTGTTGGAGCCCAGGGTCTATCAGGGTGTAGGCTGAGGCCTAATTGGAGCGAGTTTAATATCTAATGTTGTGTGAATGTAGAGGAGCAGGAGACATTGCCGGACACACAGCAGGGGAGCAGCTGACATTACTGAACCCCACTAACACAGGAGCTAGTGTTTTTCTCTGTACAGACGGCACTTCTGAGCAGCAACTGGCAGTTGTTCAAGCCAAGGGTCATTCAGGGTGTAGGATGAGGCCTAATTGGAGCAAGCTTAATATCTGATGTTGTGTGAATG
Organism: Oophaga sylvatica; assembly: GCA_033576555.1. NCBI lineage: Eukaryota > Metazoa > Chordata > Amphibia > Anura > Dendrobatidae > Oophaga > Oophaga sylvatica. Next base: position 173,042,168 of record JARQOD010000007.1, on the reverse strand, counting down.
TGGAGGGAATAGGAGACATTGCCGGACACACAGCAGTAGAGCAGCTGACATTACTGAACCCCACTAACACAGGAGCTAGTGTTTTTCTCTGTGCAAACAGCATATCTGAGCAGCAACTGGCAGTTTTGTAACCCAGGATCAATCTGGGTGTAGTCTGAGGCCTAATTGGAGAAAGCTTAATAGATATGTTGTTTGAATGTGGAGGAGAAGGAAACATTGACGGACACACAGCAGGGGAGCAGCTGACATACTGAACACCACTTACACAGGAGCCAGTGTTTTTCTCTGTACAGACAGCACTTCTAAACCGCAACTGGCAGTGTGGAGCCCAGGGTCTATCAGGGTGTAGGCTGAGGCAAAATTGGAGCGAGTTTAATATCTGATGTTGTGTGAATGTGGAGGGAGCAGGAGACATTGCCGGACACACAGCTGGGAGCAGCTGACATTACTGAACCCCACTAACACAGGAGCTAGTGTTTGGCTCTGTGCAGACAGCACATCTGAGCAGCAACTGGCAGTGTTGGAACCCAGTGTCAATCTGGGTGTAGGCTGTGGCCAAATTGGAGCAAGTTTAATATCTGATGTTGTGTTAATGCGGAGGAAGCAGGATACATTGCCGGACACACAGCAGGTGAGCAGTTGACATTACTGAACCCCACTAACACAGGAGCTAGTGTTTTTCTCTGTGCAGACGGCACTTCTGAGCAGCAACTGGCAGTGTTGGAGCCCAGGGTCAATCAGGGTGTAGGCTGAGGCCTAATTGGAGCAAGTTTTAATATCTGATGTTGTGTGAATGTGGAGGGAGCAGGAGACATTGCCGGACACACAGCAGGGGAGAAGCTGACATGACATTACTGAACCCCACTAACACAGGAGCTAGTGTTTTTCTCTGTGCAGACGGCACTTCTGAGCAGCAACTGGCAGTGTTCAAGCCAAGGGTCAATCAAGGTGTAGGTTGAAGCCTAATTGGAGCAAGCTTAAAATCTGATGTGTGAATGTGGAGGGAGTAGGAGACATTGCCGGACACACAGCAGGGGAGAAGCTGATATTACTAAACCCCACTAACACAGGAGCTACTGTTTTTCTGTGTGCTGACGGCACTTCATAGCAGCAACTGGCAGTGTTGGAGACCGGGGTCAATCAGGGTGTAGGCTGAGGCTTAATTGGAGCAAGTTTAATATCTGATGTTTTACGAATGTGGAGGAGCAGGAGACATTGCCGGACACACAGCAGGTGATCAGCTGACATTACTGAACCCCACTAACATAGGAGTTAGTGTTTTTCTCTGTGCAGACGGCACTTCTGAGCAGCAACTGGCAGTGTTGGAGCCCAGAGTCTATCAGGGTATAGCCGAGGCCTAATTGGAGCAAGTTTAATATCTTATGTTGTGTGAATGTGGAGGAAGCGGGAGCCATTGCTGGACACACAGCAGGGGATTAGCTGACATTATTGAACCCCACTAACACAGGAGCTATTGTTTTTCTCTGTGCAGACGGCACTTCTGAGCAGCAACTGGCAGTGTTGGAGCCCAGAGTCTATCAGGGTATAGCCAGAGGCCTAATTGGAGCAAGTTTAATATCTGATGTTTTACGAATGTGGAGGGAGCAGGAGACATTGCCGGACACACAGCAGGTGACAGCTGACATTACTGAACCCCACTAACACAGGAGCTAGTGTTTTTCTCTGTGCAAACAGCATATCTAAGCAGCAACTGGCAGTTTTGGAACCCAGGATCAATCTGAGTGTAGTCTGAGGCCTAATTGGAGCAAGCTTAATAGATGATGTTGTTTGAATGTGGAGGGAGAAGGAATCATTGACGGACACACAGCAGGGGAGCAGCTGACATTACTGAACGCCACTTACACAGGAGCCAGTGTTTTTCCCTGTACAGACAGCACTTCTGAGCCGCAACTGGCAGTGTTGGAGCCCAGGGTCTATCAGGGTGTAGGCTGAGGCAAAATTGGAGCGAGTTTAATATCTGATGTTGTGTGAATGTGGAGGGAGCAGGAGACATTGCCGGACACACAGCTGGGGAGCAGCTGACATTACTGAACCCCACTAACACAGGAGCTAGTGTTTTTCTCTGTGCAAACAGCATATCTAAGCAGCAACTGGCAGTTTTGGAACCCAGGATCAATCTGGGTGTAGTCTGAGGCCTAATTGGAGCAAGTTTAATATCTTATGTTGTGTGAATGTGGAGGAAGCGGGAGCCATTGCTGGACACACAGCAGGGGATTAGCTGACATTATTGAACCCACTAACACAGGAGCTATTGTTTTTCTCTGTGCAGATGGCACTTCTGAGCAGCAACTGGCAGTGTTGGAGCCCAGAGTCTATCAGGGTCTAGCCAGAGGCCTAATTGGAGCAAGTTTAATATCTGATGTTTTACGAATGTGGAGGGAGCAGGAGACATTGCCGGACACACAGCAGGTGATCAGCTGACATTACTGAACCCCACTAACATAGGAGTTAGTGTTTTTCTCTGTGCAGACGGCACTTCTGAGCAGCAACTGGCAGTGTTGGAGCCCAGAGTCTATCAGGGTATAGCCAGAGGCCTAATTGGAGCAAGTTTAATATCTGATGTTGTGTGAATGTGGAGGGAGCAGGAGCCATTGCTGGACACACAGCAGGGGAGTAGCTGACATTACTGAACCCAACTAACACAGGAGCTAGTGTTTTTCTCTGTGCAGATGGTACATCTGAGCAGCAACTGGCAGTGTTGGAGCCCAGGGTCAATCAAGGTGTAGGCTGAGGCCTAATTGGAGCAAGCTTAATATCTGATGTTGTGTGAATGTGGAGGGAGTAGGAGACATTGCCGGACACACAGCATGGGAGCAGCTGACATTACTAAACCCCACTAACACAGGAGCTACTGTTTTTCTCTGTGCAGATGGCACTTCAGAGCAGCAACTGGCAGTGTTGGAGCCCAGGATCAATCAGGGTGTAGGCTGAGGCCTAATTGGAGAAAGTTTAATATCTGATGTTGTGTGAATGTGGGGGGAACAGGAGAAATTGCCGGACACACAGCAGGGGAGCAGCTGACATTACTGAACCCCACTAACACAGGAGCTAGTGTTTTTCTCTGTGCAGACGGCACTTCTAAGAAACTGGCAGAGTTGGAGCCCAGGATCAATCAGGGTGTAGGCTGAGACCTAATTGAAGCAAGTTTAATATCTGATGTTGTGTGAATGTGGAGGGAGCAGGAGACATTGCCAGACCCACAGCAGGGGATCAGCTGACATTACATTACTGAATACCACTAACACAGGAGCTAGTGTTTTTCTCTGTGCAGACGGCACTTCTGAGCAGCAACTGGCAGTGTTCAAGCCAAGGGTCAACCAGGGTGTAGGTTGAGGCCTAATTGGAGCAAGCTTAATATCTGATGTTGTGTGAATGTGGAGGGAGTAGGAGACATTGCCGGACACACAGCATGGGAGCAGCTGACATTACTAAACCCCACTAACACAGGAGCTACTGTTTTTCTCTGTGCAGATGGCACTTCAGAGCAGCAACTGGCAGTGTTGGAGCCCAGGGTCAATCAGGGTGTAGGCTGAGGCCTAATTGGAGAAAGTTTAATATCTGATGTTGTGTGAATGTAGAGGGAACAGGAGAAATTGCCGGACACACAGCAGGGGAGCAGCTGACATTACTGAACCCCACTAACACAGGAGCTAGTGTTTTTCTCTGTGCAGACGGCACTTCTAAGAAACTGGCAGAGTTGGAGCCCAGGATCAATCAGGGTGTAGTGTTATGTTTCGGTAGCTGAGGAGTGCAGGTAAAAAAGGAAATACACCAGAGCAGTTGGAATCTATGAGATTGCAGTACCCTGACTAACCACCACAACTAGAGGCAGCCGTGGAGCGTTCCTACGTTGGTCCTAGACGCCTCGTCACAGCCTGAGAAACTAACTACACCCAAAGATAGATATAGGAAAGCTATCTGCCCCGTAGCAGAACCCCAAAGATAATAGAAAGCCCCCAAACATGTAATGGCGGCCAGACAAGAGGAAATACTGACACAGAAAGAAAATAGCATGAGCAAACGCTGGGGCCCAAACTATCTAAATAGAAAAGGACAGGAAGGGTACTTACTGCAATCCCAGAAAACCCTGAAAAACACCAACATACTAATTTCAAAATCACCTGAGATCACACGACCTCTACCACCTAAATTAGTTCTCTGGTGTAACAAAAACAGCAGCCACTGAAAAAACTGCAAAAAGCAAAAGTACAAAACACAGTGGCTGGACTAAACTGAGAGGGCAAAAGCCCCCGGAGGGGACCCAGAAGGCCCCCACAGAAGTGCAGGACAAAATGCAAAAATATAGCAAAAACACAAAATAAGAAATTGTCTTATCTGACAGCAGGAGATGCAGACACGACACAGCAGGCTACAAGGGAAACTGGAAAGAAGGATTCAGACCAGAACAATTGATCACCGGCAACCCTGATGGGAAAATGATTCCCTTAAATAAGACCAATCAGTAACACCTGATTCCCAATCCTCACTAGTACCGCTTGTAACCACCAGAGGGAGCCTCTGCTCAGAACTCATCTCAAACCCATTCACAACAGTACCCCCCCCTTGAGGAGGGGTCACCGAACCCTCATTTGAGCAACCAGGTCGGTCAGGATGAGTTCTATGATACGCACGGATAAGTCTCCTAGCATGGATGTCCGAAGCAAACACCCAAGAATTATCCTCCTGACCATAACCTCTCCATTTAACCAAATACTGGAGTCTTCGTCTAGAAAAACGAGAATCCAATATTTTCTCAACCACAAACTCCAGATTGCCCTCAACCAAAACAGGGTCAGGAGGCACAGCAGCAGGAACCACTGGCTCAACAAACCTCTTCAACAAGGACTTGTGGAACACGTTATGGATCTTAAATGTCCCTGGAAGAAGCAAACGAAAAGAAACAGGATTAATAATCTCCATGATCTTATAAGGTCCAATGAACCTAGGCTTAAATTTAGGAGATGCTACTCTCATAGGAATATTCTTTGAGGACAACCAGACCAAGTCCCCCACTTTAAACCGAGGACCATCAGTCCTATGCCGGTTAGCAAACCGCTGGGCCTTCTCCCGAGAGAGGGACAACCTCTCCACTACCTGGTCCCAAATCTGCTGCATACGCTCAACAACAGAGTCAACACCTGGACAACAGAAGCCTCCGTCTGTCCTGAAGAAAATCGAGGGTGAAACCCAGAATTACAGAAAAACGGAGACATCAAAGTGGCAGAGCTAGCCCTATTATTAAGAGCAAACTCAGCCAAAGGCAAAAAAGAGACCCAGTCATCCTGATCAGCAGACACAAAGCATCTTAGATAAGTCTCCAATGTCTGGTTTGTTCTCTCAGTTTGACCATTGGTCTGAGGATGAAATGCCGAGGAGAAAGACAATTGAACACCCAGTTTAGAACAAAAAGTCCTCCAAAATCTGGAAACAAACTGGACTCCTCTGTCAGACACAATGTTCTCAGGAATGCCGTGTAAACGAACCACGTGCTGAAGGAACAACGGCACCAATTCAGAGGAGGAAGGCAACTTAGGTAATGGCACAAGATGTATCATTTTGGAAAACCTATCACAAATTACCCAGATGGTGGTCATTCTCTGAGAAACAGGAAGATCGGAAATGAAATCCATAGAGATATGGGTCCATGGTCTCTTGGGCACAGGCAATGGCATCAACAAACCACTAGAGCGAGAGCAAGGCTTGGAGCGAGAGCAAGTCCCGCAGGACTGCACAAATTCCCTGACATCGCGAGACAAGGTAGGCCACCAAAAGGACCGACTAACCAAGTCTCTGGTACCAAAAATTCCGGGATGCCCAGCCAATGCGGAACAATGAATCTCAGACATCACACTCTTTTTCCATTGGTCCGGGACAAACAATTTTCCAACAGGGCAGCGCTCTGGCCTATCCTCCTGACACCCCTCCAGAGCAAGTCTCAAATTAGGCGAGATGGCGGAAAGAACTACACCCTCCTTCAAAATAACAGAGGGATCAGATAGCTCAGGAGAGTCCGCAAGGAAACTCCTCGAGAGGGCATCCGCCTTAACATTCTTAGTGCCAGGAAGAAAGGAAACCACAAAATTAAAACGTGTGAAAAACAAGGCCCACCTGGCCTGTCTAGGATTGAGTCGCTTGGCAGATTCCAGATAGACCAGATTCTTATGGTCCGTAAGGACCACCACCTGATGTTTGGCTCCCTCCAGCCAATGTCTCCACTCTTCAAAAGCCCACTTCATGGCCAATAACTCCCGATTACCCACGTCATAATTACGTTCAGTAGGAGAAAATTTTCGAGAGAAAAAGGCACAAGGGTTACTTTTAGAGGTCTCTGGATCTTTTTGGGACAAAACGGCACCTGCCCCAATTTCAGAGGCATCAACCTCCACCTGAAATGGCAGAGAAACATCAGGCTGCCGTAGAACAGGAGCAGAAGTGAATCTCTGCTTAAGTTCCTGAAACGCAGAGACTGCCTCAGGAGGCCAATTCACCACATCAGAACCCTTTCTGGTCAAATCAGTTAATGGTTTAACAATAACAGAGAAATTACCAATAAATTTACGATAAAAATTGGCAAAACCCAAAAATCTCTGAAGAGCCTTTAATGAAGTAGGTTGGACCCAATCACAGATGGCCTGAACCTTGACCGGGTCCATTTCAATAACAGATGGGGACAAAATGAATCCCAGAAATGAGATCTTCTGTACGCCAAAAAGACACTTTGATCCCTTCACATACAGAGCATTCTCTCTCAAAATCTGGAATACAGTTCGAACATGTTTCACATGAGAGTCCCAGTCATTAGAAAAAATCAAGATATCATCCAAATAAACAATCAGAAACTTGTCCACAAAATCCCTGAAAATGTCATTCATGAAGGACTGGAAGACGGAAGGAGCATTAGTGAGCCCAAAGGGCATCACAAGGTACTCAAAATGCCCTTCAGGGGTGTTAAATGCCGTCTTCCATTCATCCCCGTGCTTAATGCGAATAAGGTTATACGCCCCCCTGAGGTCAAGCTTGGTAAACCAAGTAGCGTTTTTCACCCTGGAAAACAGGTCAGAAATCAAGGGTAACGGGTATTGATATTTCACAGTAATATTGTTCAAGAGACGATAATCAATACACGGCCTTAATGAACCATCTTTTTTGGCCACAAAGAAAAAACCGGCACCTAAGGGTGAAGAGGATGGTCTGATATGACCCTTCTCCAATGATTCCTTGATATAAGACCGCATAGCGTCATGTTCAGGTACAGACAAGTTAAAGAGGCGACCCTTAGGGAATTTACTACCTGGCACTAATTCAATAGCGCAGTCATAGCTCCTATGGGGAGGTAAGGATGCAGATTTACTTTCGCTAAACACATCAGAAAAATCAAACAAAAAGTCAGGAACATCCTCAGCCTGGGGGGAGGCAGAAAAAACAGGAGTGTTGGTATTAACACATTGGCAGCCCCAACTGGTTACAGACACAGATTTCCAATCCAAAACAGGATTATGAGACTGTAACCAAGGGAAACCCAGCACGATAATGTCATGCAGATTATATAGAACCAAAAATTTGCAGCACTCCTGGTGATCAGGTTCAACCCTCATTATCACCTGAGTAGAAAACTGGGGTTTATTCTCAGCCAAAGGGGTAGAATCGATCCCCAGTAGGGGAATAGACTTCTGTAGGGGTATCAAGGGAAATCCACAACGTTTAGCAAAATCATAATCCATCAAGTTAATAGCTGCTCCAGAATCAACGAAAGCCTGAGCAGAAAATGAGGACAGAGAGCATATCAGAGTGACAGTTAATAAAAACTTAGTCTGAACACTACCCAAGACAACTGAGCGTGCAAAACGTCTTCCCGCTTAGGGCAGACTGAAATAGCATGAGAGGCATCACCACAGTAGAAACATAACCCATTGCGCTTTCGAAACTCATGACGCTGTGCCCCAGACACCACTCCATCACACTGCATGGGCTCAGCAGCTGGCTCACAAGGCAACACCATTCCACGCATACTTCTCCGCTCACGCAAACGTCTGTCAATTTGAATCGCTAATGACATAGAATCATTGAGACCAGAGGGGACAGGGAATCCCACCATAACATCCTTTACATTATCCGACAGACCCTTCCGGAAAAGGGCCGCCAAAGCGTCGTCATTCCATTTGGTCAGGACTGCCCACCTACGGAATCTCTGACAGTATAACTCAGCGTCATCAAGCCCCTGATTTAATGCCAACAAGGCTTTTTCAGCTTGATCAGTGACATTAGGCTCATCATACAATAACCCCAAAGCCTGAAAAAATGCATCAACATCACTCAAAACAGGATCCCCAGGTGTCAGGGAAAAAGCCCAATCCTGAGGATCGCCGCGCAGGAGAGAGATGATAATTTGAACCTGCTGCGCTGCGTTTCCTGAGGACTTAGATTTTAAGGCAAGAAACAATTTACAATTATTTTTGAAATTCTGAAACTTAGCTCGATCCCCTGAAAACAAATCTGGCATGGGGATCCTAGGTTCCACAACAGGCAACCTAGCAAGATATGCAGCAATACTCCGAACCTCAGTGGCAAGCTGATCCACACGGCCAGACAACTGTGCAAACTCCATTGGGAGAAAAGATCCTCCCCAGCACCCAGAGATACAGAGGAAAAAAAAAAAAAAAAATGCAACAAACAGAAAAATATCTCTGACAACTTTTCTTCCTTCAAAATATATATATATATTTTTTTTTCCCTTCTGTGAGTACCATACAATTTTAGGCCGGTGATACTGTTATGTTTCGGTAGCTGAGGAGTGCAGGTAAAAAAGGAAATACACCAGAGCAGTTGGAATCTATGAGATTGCAGTACCCTGACTAACCACCACAACTAGAGGCAGCCGTGGAGCGTTCCTACGTTGGTCCTAGACGCCTCGTCACAGCCTGAGAAACTAACTACACCCAAAGATAGATATAGGAAAGCTATCTGCCCCGTAGCAGAACCCCAAAGATAATAGAAAGCCCCCAAACATGTAATGGCGGCCAGACAAGAGGAAATACTGACACAGAAAGAAAATAGCATGAGCAAACGCTGGGGCCCAAACTATCTAAATAGAAAAGGACAGGAAGGGTACTTACTGCAATCCCAGAAAACCCTGAAAAACACCAACATACTAATTTCAAAATCACCTGAGATCACACGACCTCTACCACCTAAATTAGTTCTCTGGTGTAACAAAAACAGCAGCCACTGAAAAAACTGCAAAAAGCAAAAGTACAAAACACAGTGGCTGGACTAAACTGAGAGGGCAAAAGCCCCCGGAGGGGACCCAGAAGGCCCCCACAGAAGTGCAGGACAAAATGCAAAAATATAGCAAAAACACAAAATAAGAAATTGTCTTATCTGACAGCAGGAGATGCAGACACGACACAGCAGGCTACAAGGGAAACTGGAAAGAAGGATTCAGACCAGAACAATTGATCACCGGCAACCCTGATGGGAAAATGATTCCCTTAAATAAGACCAATCAGTAACACCTGATTCCCAATCCTCACTAGTACCGCTTGTAACCACCAGAGGGAGCCTCTGCTCAGAACTCATCTCAAACCCATTCACAACAGTGTAGGCTGAGACCTAATTGAAGCAAGTTTAATATCTGATGTTGTGTGAATGTGGAGGGAGCAGGAGACATTGCCAGACCCACAGCAGGGGAGCAGCTGACATTACTGAACGCCACTAACACAGGATCTAGTGTTTTTCTCTGTGCAGATGGCACTTCTGAGGAGCAACTGACAGTGTTGGAGCCCAGGGTCAATCAGGGTGTAGCCAGAGGCCTAATTGGAGCAAGTTTAAAATCTGTAGTTGTGTGAGTGTGGACAGAGCAGGAGAAATTGCCAGACACACAGCAGGGTTAAGCTGACATTACTGAACCCCAATAACACTGGAGCATACGTTGACAGCACAGATGGCACTTCTGAGCAGCAACTGGCAGTGTTGGAGCCCAGGGATTACAGTTGAAACAGAGTGTAGCCAGAGGCCTAAATGGAGCAAGTTTAAAATCTGATGTTGTGTGAATGTGGAGAGAGCAGGAGACATTGCCGGACACACAGCAGGGGAGCATCTGAAATTACTGAACACTACTAACACAGGAGCTAGTGTTTTTCTCTGTGCAGACGGCACTTCTGAGCAGCAACTGGCAGTGTTGAAGCCCAGGGTCAATCAGGGTGTAGGCTGAGGCCTATTTGGAGCAAGTTTAATATCTAATGTGTGAATGTAGAGGGAGCAAGAGACATTGCCGGACACACATCAGGGGAGCAGCTGACATTACTGAACCCCACTAATACAGAAGCTAGTGTTTTTCTCTGTGCAGATGGCACTTCTGAGCAGCAACTGGTAGTGCTGGAGCCAGGGTCAATCAGGGTGTAGCTGAGGCCTAATTGGAGCAAGTTTAATATCTGAGTTGTGTGATGTGGAGGGAGCAGAGAATTGCCGGACACACAGCAGGGATCAGCTGACATTACTGAACCCCACTAATAGGAGTATGTTTTTCTCTGTGCAGACGGCACTTCTGAGCAGCAACTGGCAGTGTTGGAGCCAGGGTAATCAGGTGTAGCGAGGCCTATTGGAGCAAGTTTAATATCTGATGTTGTGTGAATGTGGAGGAGCAGGAGACATTGCCGGACACACAGCAGGGGAGAGCTGACATTACTGAACCCACTAACACAGGAGCTAGTGTTTTTCTCTGTGCAGACGGCACTTCTGAGCAGCAACTGGCAGTGTTCAAGCCAAGGTCAATCAGGGTGTAGGTTGAGGCTAATTGGAGCAAGTTAATATCTGATGTTGTTGAATGTGGAGGGAGCAGGAGACATTGCGGACACACAGCAGGGAGCAGCTGACATTACTAACCCACTACACAGGAGTAGTGTTTTCTTGTGCAGACGCACTTCTGAGCAGCAACTGGCAGTTTGGAGCCCAGGTCAATCGGGTGTAGGTGAGGCCTAATTGGAGCAAGTTTAATATCGATGTGTGAATGTGGAGGGAGCAGGAGACATTGCCGGACACACAGCAGGGGAGCAGCTGACATTACTGAACCCACTAACACAGGAGCTAGTGTTTTTCTCTGTGCAGAGCACTTCTGAGCAGCAACTGGCAGTGTTGGAGCCAGGTCTATCAGGTGTAGGCTGAGGCTAATTGGAGCAAGTTTAAATTGATGTTGTGTGAATGTGGAGGGAGCAGGAGAATTGCCGGACACACAGCGGGGAGCAGCTGACATTACTGAACCCCATAACACGGAGCTAGTGTTTTCTTGTGGCAGACGGCACTTCGAGCAGCAACTGCGTGTTGGAGCCAGGTAATCAGGGTGTAGGCTGAGGCCTAATTGGAGCAAGTTAATATCTGATGTTGTGTGAATGTGGAGGGAAGCAGGAGACATTGCCGGACACACAGCAGGGGAGAGCTGACATTACTGAACCCCACTAACACGGAGCTAGTTTTTCTCTGTGCAGACGCACTTAGCAGCAACTGGGGGGGGGGGGGGGGGGGGGGGGGGGGGGGGGGGGGGGGGGGGGGGGGGGGGGGGGGGGGGGGGGGGGGGGGGGGGGGGGGGGGGGGGGGGGGGGGGGGGGGGGGGGGGGGGGGGGGGGGGGGGGGGGGGGGGGGGGGGGGGGGGGGGGGGGGGGGGGGGGGGGGGGGGGGGGGGGGGGGGGGGGGGGGGGGGGGGGGGCCAGAGGCCTAATTGGAGCAAGTTTAAAATCTGTAGTTGTGTGAGTGTGGACAGGAGCAGGAGAAATTGCCAGACACACAGCAGGGGTTAAGCTGACATTACTGAACCCCAATAACACTGGAGCATAGTTGACGACAGATGGCACTTCTGAGCAGCAACTGGCAGTGTTGGAGCCCAGGATTACAGTTGAAACAGAGTGTAGCCAGAGGCCTAAATTGGAGCAAGTTTAAATAGTTGTGTGAGTGTGCACAGAGCAGTAGAAATTGCCGGACACACAGCTGGGGATCAGATGACATTACTGAACCCAATAACACTGGAGCATATGTTGAATGTGCAGATGGTACTTCTGAGCAGCAACTGGCGGTGTTGGAGCCCAGGGATTACAGTTGAAACAGAGTGTAGCCAGAGGCCTAATTGGAGCAAGTTTAAAATCTGATGTTGTTTGAATGTGGAGGGAGAAGGAGACATTGCCGGACACACAGCAGGGGAGCAGCTGACATTACTGAACCCACTTACACAGAGCCAGTGTTTTTCTCTGTCAGACGCACTTCTGAGCAGCAACTGGCAGTGTTGGAGCCAGGGTCAATCAGGGTGTAGGCTGAGGCCTAATTGGAGCGAGTTTTAATATCTGATGTTGTGTGAATGTGGAGGGAGCAGGAGACATTGCCGACACACAGCAGGGGAGACAGCTGACATTACTGAACCCACTAACACAGGAGCTAGTGTTTTCTCTGTGCAGACTGCACTCTGAGCAGCAACTGGCAGTGTTGAAGCCAGGGTCAATCTGGGTGTAGGCTTGAGGGTAATTGGAGCAAGTTTAATATCTGATGTTGTGTGAATGTGGAGGGAAGCAGGAACATTGCCGGACACACAGCAGGTGAGCAGTGACATTACTGAACCCCACTAACACAGGAGCATAGTGTTTTTCACTGTGCAGACGGCACTTCTGAGCAGCAACTGGCAGTGTTGAGCCCAGGGTCAATCAGGTGTAGGCTGAGGCCTAATTGGAGCAAGTTTAATATCTGATGTTGTGTGAATGTAGGGAGAGGAAACATTGCCCGACACACTCAGGGTGATAGCTTTTAATGCTACTGAAACCACTAACACAGAAGCTTGTTTTTCTCTAGTGCAGATGCACTACAGAGCAACTGGTCAGTTTGAAGCCAGGGTAATCGAAGGTGTAGGTGGTAGCCTAATTGGAGCAAGCTTTATATTATGTTGTGTGAATGTAGAGCAGTAGACATTGCCGGACACACAGCAGAAGGAGAGTGAATTACTAACCCACTAATACGGAGCTACTGTTTTTCTTGTGCGACGGCACTTCAGCAGAACTGCAGTGTTTGATAGATGGGTCAATCAAGTGTGAGCTGAGGCCTAATTGACAAGTATATAGTTTTTGTTGACATGTTGAGCGAGTAGAACATTGCCGGACACACGCATGTGAATAAGCTGAAATTAATTACTGAATCCATAAATATGGATTAGTGTTTTTCTCTGTGCAGACGGATTCTGACAAACTGGCATGTTCCTAGAGCCAAAAGGTTAACTAATCAAGTATATGTTGAGGCTAATTGGCAAGCAGGTTAAATACTATGTTGTGTAATGTGGAGGAAGGAGACATTGCCGGACACACAGCAGGGAGCATCTGACATTATAAACCCCACTAACACAGGAGCTAGTGTTTTTCTCTGTGCAGACGGCACTTCTGAGCAGCAACTGGTAGTTGGGAGCCCAGGGTCAATCAGGGTGTAGGCTGAGGCCTAATTGGAGAAGTTTAATATCTGATGTTGTTGAATGTGGAGGGAGCAGGAGACATTGCCGGACACACAGCAGGGGAGCAGCTGACATTACTGAACCCCATAACACAGGAGCTATGTTTTCTGTGCAGATGGCACTTCTGAGCAGCAACTGGCAGTGTTGGAGCCCAGGGATAATCAGGGTGTAGCTAGAGGCCTAATTGGAGCAAGTTTAATATCTGATGTTGTTTGAATGTGAGGGAGAAGGAGACATTGCCGGACACACAGCAGGGGAGCAGCTGACATTACTGAACGCCACTTACACAGAGCCAGTGTTTTTCTTGTGCAGACGGCACTTCTGAGCAGCAACTGAGTGTTGGAGCCAGGTCAATCAGGGTGTAGGCTGAGGCCTAATTGGAGCAAGTTTAATATCTGATGTTGTGTGAATGTGGAGGGAGCAGGAGACATTGCCGGACACACAGCAGGGAGCAGCTGACATTACTGAACCCCACTAACACAGGAGCTAGTGTTTTTCTCTGTGCAGACGGCACATTCTGAGCAGCAACTGGCAGTGTTGTAACCCAGGGTCAATCAGGGTGTAGGCTGAGGCCTAATTGGAGACAAGTTTAATATCTGAGTTGTGTGAAAGTGGAGGGAGCAGAGAAATTGCCGGACACACAGCAGGGGAGCAGCTGACATTACTGAACCCCACTAACACAGGAGCTATGTTTTTCTCTGTGCAGACGGCACTTCTGAGCAGCAACTGGCAGGTTGGAGCCCAGGATCATCGGGTGTAGCGAGGCCTAATTGGAGCAAGTTTAATATCTGATGTTGTTTTGAATGTGGAGGGAGAGGAGACATTGCGGACACACAGCGGGGATCAGCTGACATATACTGAACCCACTAACACAGGAGCTAGTGTTTTTCTCTGTGCAGACGCACTTCTGAGCAGCAACTGGCAGTGTTGGAAGCCAGGTCAATCAGGGTGTAGGCTTGAGGCTAAATTGGAGCAAGTTAATATCTGATGTTGTGTGAATGTGGAGGGAGCAGGAGACATTGCCGGACACACAGCATGGGGAGCAGCTGACATTACTGAACCCCACTAACACAGGAGCTAGTTTTTCTCTGTGCAGATGGCACATTCTAGAGCAGCAACTGGCAGTGTTGGACCCAGGTCAATCAGGGTGTAGGCTGAGGCCTAATTGGAGAAGTTTAATATCTGATGTTGTGTGAATGTGGAGGGAACAGGAGACATTGCCGGACACACAGCAGGGGAGCAGCTGACATTACTGAACCCACTAACACAGGAGCTAGTGTTTTTCTCTGTGCAGACGGCACTTCTGAGAGCAACTGGCAGTGTTGGAGCCCAGGGTCAATCAGGTGTAGGCTGAGGCCTAATTGGAGCAAGTTTAATATCTGATGTTGTGTGAATGTGGAGGGAGCAGGAGACATTGCCGGACCCACAGCAGGGGAGCAGCTGACATTACTAGAACCCCACTAACACAGGAGCTAGTGTTTTTCTCTGTGCAGATGGCACTTCTGAGCAGCAACTGGCAGTGTTGGAGCCCAGGGTCAATCAGGTGTAGGCTTGAGCCTAATTGGAGCAAGTTTAAAAT
The DNA here is from genome assembly GCA_033576555.1 of Oophaga sylvatica. Classification (NCBI taxonomy): domain Eukaryota; kingdom Metazoa; phylum Chordata; class Amphibia; order Anura; family Dendrobatidae; genus Oophaga; species Oophaga sylvatica. The sequence continues at coordinate 173,027,097 of JARQOD010000007.1, read as the reverse complement.
CTATGTTGTGTGAAGTGTGGGGAAGCAGGAGAAATTGCCGACACACAGCAGGGGAGCAGCTGACATTACTGAACCCCATAACACATGGAGCTATGTTTTTACGTGCTGCAGACGGCACTTCAAGCAGCAACTGGCAGTGTTGGAGCCCAGGGTACATAACAGGGTGTAGGCTGAGGCCTAATTGGAGCAAGTTTAATATCTGATGTTGTTGAATGTGGAGGGAGCAGGAGACATTGCCGGACACACAGCAGGGATCACTGACATTACTGAACCTACTAACAAGGAGCTAGTGTTTTTCTCTGTGCAGACGGCACTTCTGAGCAGCAACTGGCAGTGTTGAGCCCAGGGTCAATCAGGGTGTAGGCGAGGCCTAATTGGAGCAAGTTTAATATCTATGATGTGTGAATGTGAGGAAGCAGGAGACATTGCCGGACACACAGCAGGGGATGCAGCTGACATTATGAACCCCACTAACACAGGAGCTATGTTTTTCTCTGTGCAGATGGCACTTCTGAGCAGCAACTGGTAGTGTGGAGCCCAGGGTCAATCAGGGTGTAGGCTGAGGCCTAATTGGACCAAGTTTAATATCTGATGTTGTGTGAATGTGGAGGGAGCAGGAGACATTGCCGGACACACAGCAGGGGAGCAGCTGACATTACTGAACCCAATAACACTGGAGCATATGTTGACTGTGCAGATGGTACTTCTGAGCAGCAACTGGCGGTGTTGGAGCCCAGGGATTACAGTTGAAACAGAGTGTAGCCAGAGGCCTAATTGGAGCAAGTTTAAAATCTGATGTTGTTTGAATGTTTAGGGAGAAGGAGACATTGCCGGACACACAGCAGGGGAGCAGCTGACATTACTGAACGCCACTTACACATGAGCCAGTGTTTTTCTCTGTGCAGACGGACTTCTGAGCAGCAACTATAAGTGTTGAAGCTCAGGGTCAATCAGGGTTAGGCTGAGGCCTAATTGGAGCGATTTTAATACCTGATGTTGTGTGAATGTGGAGGGAGCAGGAGACATTGCCGGACACACAGCAGGTGATCAGCTGACATTACTGAACCCCACTAACATAGGAGTTAGTGTTTTTCTCTGTGCAGACAGTACATCTGAGCAGCAACTGGCAGTGTTGTAACCCAGGGTCAATCTGGGTGTAGGCTGAGGCCTTATTGGAGCAAGTTTAATATCTGATGTTGTGTGAATGTTGAGGGAGCAGGAGACATTTGCGGACACACAGCAGGGGAGCAGCTGACATTACTGAACCCCACTAACACAGGAGCTAGTGTTTTTCTCTGTTCAGATGCCACTTCTGAGCAGCAAATGGCAGTCCTGGAGCCCAGGGTCAATCAGGGTGTAGGCTGAGGCCTAATTGGAGCAAGTTTAATATATATGTTGTGTGAATGTGGAGGGAGCAGGAGACATTGCCAGTAGAGTTGAGCGATACTTTCCGATATCCTAAAGTATCGGAATCGGAATGGTATCGCCGATATCACTAAAATATCGGCGATACCCGATACCGATACCGGAAGTCCCATGTAAGTCTATGGGAACAAAATATCGAAATTAAAAAAACCCATTCTTGCCTTGTTGGTTAATTGTACATGAAGGAAAACAAGAAAGAGTAATGTAGAATGTATTGGGGAAGGTTGAGGAGACATTAAAGGCATAGATGTTTAACCCAATCAAATGGAATAGCATAAATATTTTTTTTTTTAAACATGTTCGGATTGACGAAGAAATTGACAATGTTAACGTTTTTTATATTTTGGCAAATATGTATATTACACAACTTTCCATGCTCTTCATCTTCACCTTTTTAACTTTTCACACACTTTCTCCTTCATAATCTTCTGCAGCATCATCTTTTTCATCAAATTATTCTTCATCTTCACCTTCTTTATCTTCTTCTTAAACTTCTTGCTATTCATCTTTGTTAACATTACTCATATTCTTCTTATTAAACTATTATTCTTATTCATATTCTGCTTCATCTTCTTCATCATATTCTTATTTGTGACAGAGAATCCTGTACTTGTAATCTGTCAAAGTATGAATTTTTCATCCTTCCGTTCTTGCTGTCACAAAAGATTTAAATTACAACAGTATTTGTCCGTGTTCAGTTTAGCCTGCAGCAGCAGGCATTTTCCAGGGGCACCACGAGGAGGAACGGACTCACCCCCATACACTGCTTAGTCTTCTTCTGCTTAGAATTTAGAGCATATATTTTGCTCTTCATTTTGGTCTTATACTTCATGTTCTTCTGCTTTTAGATCTTCTGCTTATTGTTCTTGTGTCTCTTGTTCCGTATCTTGTATTTGTAGCACAATCTTGTACCAGCTGATGTTACTGGGACACGGTTACTAAGCAGGAGGTACCTGTGCTCCAAAGCACTACCAAGGACCAGCAGACGTTGCTGGAACTCGGATACCGAGATGGAGGCACCTAGGCCAAAGGCACTGCGGAGAACCAGTTGACGGTACTGGAACCCGGACGGGTAGCAGAAGGTACAAGAGCCAATGCAAGTAACGAGGACCAGCTGACTGTGCTGGAACCCGGAGGGGCAGCAGAAGGAAAAGAGCCAATGGCACAACCGAGGACCAGCTGACGTTACTGAACCCCAGTAACACAGGAGCAAGTGTTGACTGTGCTAACAGCACTTCCGAGCAACAACTGGCGGTGTTGGAGCCCAGGGTCAAGGAGGATGTTTAAATACTAGATCAAGTAATTTCCTTGTTACCTGTCAATTTTAAATGTCTATACTTCAAACAAGAGAAAGATAACCTTTACTACCATAAGATGATGATTTCATTTAAACTAATATCTAGATAAATAAAGAATTGACAAACATAAACACATACATTAACATGTTGAACAGCAATGCAAACCACAAAATAAATTAGTTAAGGAATCTGCTATACGGTTGTACATAAAAGCATACAAGTACATATCTGAATCCATTAATGATGGATAAGTAACAGTATGTACACCATTTTTATTGTATAGACAATGAATGTCTGACTTCAAAACATCATCAGCATTACAAGTTATCTGTGATATTACTAAAATGTTCCATTTGCTGAATAATGTCACTAAATATTTTATACAAAATTATACAATTTCCATCATGTAATACTCATAATATGTGGCAATAATCATTTTTATTAACAAACATAACCTTTAAAAAGTGCATAGTGCATAGTGAAAATTGCTATTTATGGCTGACTGTGACTGTCGACTTGGAAGCATGACAACAGATAGATAAGGTATATATAGATGAGACTGCATAGCCACAGATGGTGAATTGCGATGTAATACTGTACCTCAATAAAGTGTGCGTCACTACTACATAATTTTTTTTATATAGCTTTATAAACAGGGTACATGGATGTATGCTTGTGCCTTTGTTTTGACGCACAGACTGCCTTCCTGCTGAGACGCATTGGGTAGTGAACAGTTGTGTGCAGTGTTCACTGCAGTCTCTGCGGAATAACCACACTTAGACCTTATAACTTTTCAGACTTTCTTTATCAATCTACCAAGATGAAGAAGGCAGGGAGTAAGGCACGTGGTCGTGGAGTTTCTTCAGGGAGAGGACGTGGGGATTCTGTGGCTGCTGCGGCCCCCAGTGACACAGCATCCACCAGTTTTCCCCGTGAGCGTTCCTTTATGCGCACTTTTGTAGGAGCTCGGAGTACCCCCCTGCTGCGGGAAGAACAAATTGAAGCCGTTGTTGTTTGGATGTCAGCCAATGCATCGACTTCAATTGCTTCCACCTCCTCTCAGGACCACAGCACTGTTGGGCAACCATCTGTCTCTTCACCGCCTGGCAAATTGCCCAGGCAGTCAGAGAGTTCTGTACAGGAGCCAGCTGAGTGTCTGCTTCTGTTCTCAGAATCTATTGGCTTGCAAACAGGGGCCCAGCCAAGCAGCATTCTGTAATGTGAAGAGGGAGTATGCAGTGATGCGCAACAGCTGTGTCTCTCTGAATCTGAAGAGGCGGGTGAGACAGTGCCGATGGTCAGCACACCGCAGAACGCATCTGATGATGATGAGACCCAGGTGCCAGTTTCTGTTGAGCATGGTGCTGGCCAGACCACCCAACAGCAGGTGTTGGAAGAGGGTAGTGGAGATGATGAGGTCCAAGACCCAACATGGCATGAGGAACAGGAAGGTGGTGGGAGCAGCTCAGAGGAATAATAATAATATTTATTTATATAGCGCCATCATATTCCGCAGCGCTTTACAGTTTAGCAGTTTCAGAACACAAGTCATAAGTAACAACGTTAACAATACAATAATTTAAGCTAAATAAGTCGCCCCTGCTCGTGACAGCTTACAATGTACAATGAGATGGGGGAGATACAAAGTATAGGTGTTTATATACAATGGTGCATTTACAATGATGTTCCAGCCATCTTAAGGGACTGAGGGATGGAATAGTGAATGGGCTAGAGACACACACACACTTACACAGAATACATAGAATGACTTTGATTAGTGAATGTGATAGGCCGCTCTGAACAAATGTGTTTTGAGGGAGCGCCTGAAACCATGCAAATTGTGGATAGTCCTAATTTCTTGGGGTACAGCATTCCAGAGGATTGGCGTAGAGCAGGAGAAGTCTTGGAGTCGGGAGTGGGAGGTACGTATTAGTGCAGAGGTTAGTCGAAAGTCGTTTGCAGAGCGCAGCAGTCGGTTAGGCCGATAGATAGAAATGAGGGAGGAGATGTAGGAGGGGTGCTGCACTGTGGAGAGCTTTGTGGGTGAGAACCAGTACTTTGGTTGAAAGCTGGGAGAGGCCTAGAGAAATGGTTAGTGATAGAAGGAAGATAGAGGAAGACATTGCCCCAACGGTACAAACAGGAGGGAGAGTTAGGCTGCAGACTCGGTTGCCTGTAGCCTCCAGTTTGGCACCTGTTCGGAGCAGTTGTCTTCCAAAAATCAAAACGTGCGCTCCCAGGACTTGCACTGCGTGGTCCTTTTTTCACACACTTGCACATGATATTTGCTATGTGAAATGCAAGCTGTGTAATCAAAAATTAAAAATAGCTAAAAGTGTCAGTCACCTCAATACCACAAATATGTGGAAACATGTGCGGACAAAGCACGTAGTTGAGTTACAAAGACACACTAGAGATGTAGGCCAACCTACAGCAGCACCTACATCTTCAGGTTGTGTTGAAGCCTCTTCATCGAGCTCACACACAGCTGGTTATGCTTCCTCACAGGATCGCCATGGAAGAACCTCGGCCACTGTTGTCCAGAGACAAACTGTTATTCCACACACAGCAGCAAGTTCCCTGTCATCCTCACACTCCCAGGCCACAAAACAGCCATCGGTAGCACAGGCATGGGATAAAAGACGGCCATACTCCGCAAACCATGCACGAGCACAGGCTCTGAATGCTGGCATTGCAAAACTCCTGTCCCTTGAAATGCTGTGATTCAGGCTGGTGGAGACAGACAGTTTCCGTAACTGAATATCATTGTCAATCCCACAATACAATGTGCCAAGCCGATTTCATTTCAGCAGGCAAGCCGTCCCTGGTCTGCAAAAGCATGTTGAGGGAAAAATTAAACATGCGCTACTAAAAGCCCTCAGTAGCAAGGTCCACCTGACCACCGATGCGTGGACCAGTACCCATTGTTATGATCTGCTACAACCAGTAAGGAAAGAAGGGAATTCTGTCCCTACAATACAACTAAGCTGAATCCCTACGATGTAACGGGGAACCTGATCCTGCGACCAGACCCGCTAAAGTCCTCATCTAGTGTGAACGAAGACCTATAGTTGCGAGGGAGTAATCCCTACAAGATCTAGGGACTGTGAGAAAAGGTGGACACCTCCTAACATAAATTGTAGCATGGATAATTAAACAGAAAAATAAATACTTTGTGATCCTAACATCAAGCAAAACTGACAGATTAAGGCACCTAAGCACCCGGCTAGCTTAACAGTAGATAATACAATGAAGTCAAGCAAAGCCAGAAGGGCGGAGCCAGACTAAATAGGGAAAAAAGGTCATGTGACCAGCAAACTGAAACAAAACCTAACAAGAGGGTTCTAACACCCATGGCCAGGGACAATACCTTTCCCTCACTGCCCATTGGGTCAATGTTGTGCAGCCGGGTACTGATCTTGCGAGTGGCGCTGTACGTGTTCTGCCAACTCCAAGGATTGCAGGAATCAAGTCTGTACACATTGATTCCTCCTCCTATTCCAGTTCCTCAGAATCATCGCTGCAGGAGCCGTCACGGTCTACCTCCACATGGACCCGTGAACGTTTACCTGTTGCGACCGATATGAGCACAGCCGTGTCCAAATGTCAACAGGCCATCCTGAAATTAATTTCCATGGGGAATCTTAGCCACACAGCGCAGGAGCTCTGTAATGCCATAAAGCAGGAGAGCGACGTGTGGTTTTTGGAAGAGAATCTACAGGCAGGCTTGGTAGTGTGTGACAATGGCCGAAATCTGGTGTCAGCTCTGGGCCTTGGCAACCTCACTCACATACCATGTCTGTCATATGTGCTCAACTTGGTCGTGCAGAGTTTTTTGAGGGACTATCCGGATCTTGATGCACTGCTGCACAAGGTCCGCCTAGAGTGCGCTCACTTGCGACGTTCCAGCATGGCCAGATCGCTGATTGCAGCTCTGCAACGCAGATTTCACCTTCATGAACATCGCATCATATGTGACGTACCCACCAGGTGGAATTCCTCGTTACATATGTTGGAGCGGTTGTGTGAGCAGCAGCCAACAGTAATGGAGTATCAGCTGCATCAGGCGCAGTCAACTCGCAATTTGCGCCGTTCACACTTCACCACTACTGAGTGGGCCTCTATAATAAGAATAATAATATTATTTATTTATATAGCGCCATAATATTCCGCAGTGCTTTACAGTTTAACAGTTTCAAAACACAAGTCATAAGTAACAACGTTAACAATACAATAATTAAAGCAAAATCAGCCGCCCCTGCTGGTGAAAGCTTACAATCTACAATGAGGTGGGGGAGATACAAAGTACAGGTGTTTATATACAATGGTGTTTTTACAATGATGGTCCAGCCATTTTAAGGAAGTGAGGGATGCATGGAGATAGTGAATGGGCTACACACACAGAATTACACATAGAATGACTTTGATTAGTGAATGTGATAGGCCACTGTGAACAAATGTGTTTTGAGGGAGCGCCTGAAACCATCCAAATTGCGGATAGTCCTAATTTCTTGGGGTAGAGCATTCCAGAGGATTGGCGCAGCGCGGGTGAAGTCTTGGAGTTGGGAGTGGGAGGTACGGATTAGTGCAGAGGTTAGTCGAAGGTCGTTTGCAGAGTGCAGCAGTCGGTTAGGCCGATAAATATAAATAAGGGAGGAGATGTAGGGGGGTGCTGCGCTGTGGAGAGCTTTGTTGGTGAGAACCAGTAATTAGAATTGGATCCTATAATGAATGGGCAGCCACTGCCAGTGTAATGAGTGGCGAATAACTCTATGAAGGATATCTGCCACGTTTTGCGTGCGTTTGATGAGTCAACGCGGATGGCGAGTGCAGATGATGCACTAGTCAGCCTGACTGTCCCCCTTATCTGCCTGCTTCAAAAAACACTGCAAGCACTAAGGCATGAGGTTTTGGAAGAGGTGGAGGATGAGGAGTCACAAATTCCATCACCTTCTGGACAGTCAGCGCAACGTGGTTCCTCACAAAGGGCTGGAGGACTTTCAAAGTACCATGCTGTATCAACAATTGAACCTCCAGAGTCGCTGTCTATATTTTCATAACCATTACAAACTTTTAATGTATTTACAAAGCACATAATGTACATTTTTTGTCTATCCTTTTGTAATGCTATTGTGTTTCCATAAACTGATGTTACAGAATTATGATACAAAGTTTTTAAATTTTGAGTTTTAAATTTTGTAAATTTATATGTATTTGAAGGACTTTGTGAGGAGGATGAGGAGGAGTCAATGGAGGAGGAAGACATCGCTCCAGAGGGAGGTAGACAATGCTCTAGTCAGTATGTAGACCAAGGGTGGGGTGATGCACAGCAGGCGGAGATGACGCCTCTTGCAGGGGACAACGTTTCTTGGCCAGTTGGGAGTCTGCAGCACATGGTTGATTTCATGCTGCAGTGGCTGAGAAACGACCGCCGCATCGAACACATTCACACCACGTCTGATTATTGGGTGTACACCCTCCTAGACCCTCGCTACCGGGACAACTTACAAAGCCTCATCACACCGTTGAACCGGGAGCGTAAAATGCGGAAGTACCAAGACACACTGGTGCAATCCATAATGTTCTCCATTCCAGCCGAGAGCACTGCTGCTGCTACTGATTTACAAAGCAGCTCTGTGCGTCGAGGCAGTGGAGACAGCTCTGCAACAAGAGGGAGCACAAGCAGCGCCTCTGCACAGGGCAAGAACAGTATGTTCCAAATGTGTCGAAGTTTTGTGGCAGCGCCACCAATGTCTACACCATCCGAGACGGCTCCAGTCAGCAGGAGGCAACATTTCCGTAAGATGGTGACAGACTACATGTCTTGCCCTCTCAGTGTACTCTCAGATGGCTCTTCCCCATTCAAGTTTTGTGTCTCTAAGCTGGATACATGGCCAGAGCTTAGCCAGTATGCATTGGAGGTGCTGGCTTGATCTGCTGCCAGTGTATTATCGGAGCGCGTCTTTACTGCTGCAGGTGGTGTACGTTATAACAGACCGTTGCATGCGACTATCCTACGATAATGTAGAACGGCTTACTTTTCTGAAAATGAACTAGGCATGGATCTCGCCTGAATTTGCCTGTCCGGTTTCAGATTAACTAACTGGTTGGCAACGTTTTCCATGTTTCCTGTTATGTTCATCTTTCTACCACCTGAGCTATACTCCCTGGGCTACAACACTGCCAGTTGCTGCTCAGAAGTGTCGTGTCCACAGACCAATACACAAGCTATAGTGATAGTGGGGTTCAGTAACGCCTGCTGTTCCCCTGCTGTGTGTCCGGCAAAAATTACTGCTACCTAGCTACACATGTTGAAAAAAACATGACATGTTAAAGTGGCTAGTGCTACACATAGATATCAGGCTACACCCTTATTTCTAAGCTGTAAACAAGTGAAACGTCAAATTTAAAACCATTCAATGATTAGTGTTGGTAACAAATCTGTAACTAAATAATTGTGACATATTATGGCAGATATCCACATGTCTAACACAAATGCTAACACAAAAGCATACTTATGCTATAGGGTACTGATGGTGAACCTTCTCACTCCATAACTTTGACCAATCCAACTCACATCATGCCTCAAATGCTGCAATGTTGGAAGTGCATAATGTGGGTTGAACTTTGACAACAGCTGCAGTGCGAAGGTTATCCTTCTGTGTTCTTGGCTTTTAAATAAAAGCATACAAGTAAATATAATAATACATTGTTGATTAAGGGACATGATGTACACCTGTAATATTGTGCAAACAATGGATGTAGGACTATTCCTCTTCAACATTACTTATATTTGTGTCATTTGAAAAAATACATATTTTAGTTAAAAATTAAAAACCCATGTTCAGTAGCTGTGAAAGGCCCGTTTGTGTACTTCTATATTGTTTGCAACCAATGTATTGTATACGGATGGAAGCACGTCACTGTAATAGATTTGAATTATTTTAAATAGAATAAAGCAGCACCAATTTTAGAAAAATGACAAGGATGAGCCAGTGACAGACACTCAGCAGAGTACACGCAGCGGTGGTTGAAGAAGTAAATGGAGCGTGATCTGCATTTTAAAAAAAAAAAAATAAAAATACCTCACAGACTGCAGTGAACACTGAAACACAACTATTCACAATCTGTGAAAGGCTACTCCTTTGTGTACTTCTATAGTGTTTGCAACCAATGTATTGTATACGGATGGAAGCGCGTCACACTAATAGATTAGATTTATTTTAAATGGAATGTAGCAGAACCAATTGGAGATAAATGAAAAGGATGAGCCACTGAGACACGCTCAGCAGAGTACAAGCAGCAGTGCTTGAACAAGTAACTGGAGCGTGATGTGCACTCAAAAAAGTAAAAAACACAGACTGAAGTGAACACTGAAACACAACTGTCCACAATCTGTGAAAGGCTACTCCTTTGTGTACTTCTATAGTGTTTGCAACCAATGTATTGTATACGGATGGAAGCGCGTCACACTAATAGATTAGATTTATTTTAAATGGAATGTAGCAGAACCAATTGGAGATAAATGAAAAGGATGAGCCACTGAGACACGCTCAGCAGAGTACAAGCAGCAGTGCTTGAACAAGTAACTGGAGCGTGATGTGCACTCAAAAAAGTAACAAAACACAGACTGAAGTGAACACTGAAACACAACTGTCCACAATCTGTGAAAGGCTACTCCTTTGTGACTTCTATAGTGTTTGCAACCAATGTATTGTATACGGATGGAAGCGCGTCACACTAATAGATTAGATTTATTTTAAATGGAATGTAGCAGAACTAATTGGAGATAAATGAAAAGGATGAGCCACTGAGACACGCTCAGCAGAGTACAAGCAGCAGTGCTTGAACAAGTAACTGGGCGTGATGTGCACTCAAAAAAGTAAAAAACAGACTGAAGTGAACACTGAAACACAACTGTCCACAATCTGTGAAAGGCTACTCCTTTGTGTACTTCTATAGTGTTTGCAACCAATGTATTGTATACGGATGGAAGCGCGTCACACTAATAGATTAGATTTTTTTCCACTAAAATGGAGCAGCACCAATTAGAGAAAAATGTGAAGGATGAGGCAGTGACACACGCTCAGCAGACTACAACCAGCAGTGGTTGAAGAACTAACTGGAGCGTGATCTGCACTCAAAAAATCAAAACCTCACAGACTGCAGTGAACACTGAAACACAACTATTCACTATCTGTGAAAAGCTCCTTTCTGTACTTCTATAGTGTTTGCAACCAATGTATTGTATACGGATGGAAGCACGTCACACTAATAGATTTGATTTTTTTCTAATATAATGGAGCTGCACCAATTCCACTAAATAAAATAAAAAAAAAAAAGAGTCAGTGACACGTGCAGATGCCTACAAACAGCGGTGGATGCAGAGCAAACTGCAGCGTCACCTGCACTGTCACACACACACCTTGCACAGAGCTGTTAAAACAACACTGGCAAAATGAAGCTTTACACAGCGGTTGGTAAACTAGCCTGCCTCAAGCACAGTAGTACACAAAATCGCAATATCTAACTGTCCCTCAGAGTCAGCACAGCAGCGTTCTGTCCCTAACTGAGTTCACAGCACAGTGACGCTAAAATGGCTGCGGCGCCTTTTATAGTGCATTCTGACATCATTTCAGCAGCCAATCACAGCCATGCCATTAGTTAAGATGACCGCATCATTACAGGATGTGCCCACACTTCGTAGGATTCCTCATTGGCTGACTAAAATCACATTGCCTCTCAAAGAATTATGGGAACTTCCGATTCCGGTATACGATATTGAAAAAGTATCGGAATTAAGTATCGGAATTCCGATAACGCGAATATCGGCCGATACCCGATACTTGCGGTATCGGAATGCTCAACACTAATTGCCAGACACACAGCAGGGGAGCAGCTGACATTACTGAACCCACTAATACAGGAGCTAGTGTTTTTCTCTGTGCAGACAGCACTTCTAAGCAGCAACTGGCAGTGTTGGAGCCCTGGGTTTATCAGGGTGTAGCCAGAGGTCTAATTGGAGCAAGTTTAAAATCTGTAGTTGTGTGAGTGTGAACAGAGCAGTAGAAATTGCCGGACACACAGCTGGGGATCAGCTGACATTACTGAAACCCAATAACACTGGAGCATATGTTGACTGTGCAGACGGTACTTCTGAGCAGCAACTGGCGGTGTTGGAGCCCAGGGATTACAGTTGAAACAGAGTGTAGCCAAAGGCCTAATTGGAGCAAGTTTAAAATCTGATGTTGTTTGAATGTGGAGGGAGTAGGAGACATTGCAGGACACACAGCAGGGGAGCAGCTGACATTACTGAACGCCACTTACACAGGAGCCAGTGTTTTTCTCTGTGCAGACGGCACTTCTGAGCAGCAACTGACAGTGTTGGAGCCGAGGGTCAATCAGGGTGTAGGCTGAGGCCTAATTGGAGCGATTTTAATATCTGATGTTGTGTAAATGTGTAGGGAGCAGGAGACATTGCCGGACACACAGCAGGGGATCAGCTGACATTACTGAACCCCACTAACACAGGAGTTAGTGTTTTTCTCTGTGCAGACAGTACATCTGAGCAGCAACTGGCAGTGTTGGAGCCCAGGGTCAATCAGGGTGTAGGCTGAGGCCTAATTGGACAAGTTTAATATCTGATGTTGTGTGAATGTGGAGGTAGCAGGAGCCATTGCCGGACACACAGCAGGGGAGCAGCTGACATTACTGAACCCCACTAATACAGGAGCTACTGTTTTTTCTCTGTGCAGATGGCACTTCTGAGCAGCAACTGGTAGTGCTGGAGCCCGGGTCAATCAGGGTGTAGGCTGAGGCCTAATTGGAGCAAGTTAAATATCTGATGTTGTGTGCATGTGGAGGTAGCAGGAGACATTGCCGGACACACAGCAGGGGAGCAGCTGACATTACTGAACCCACTAATACAGGAGCTACTGTTTTTCTCTGTGCAGATGGCACTTCTGAGCAGCAACTGGCAGTGTTGAGCAGGGTCAATCAAGGTGTAGGCTGAGGCCTAATTGGACAAGTTTAATATCTGATGTTGTGTGAATGTGGAGGGAGCAGGAGACATTGCCGGACACACAGCAGGGGAGAGCTGAAATTTAACTGAACCCCACTAAACAGGAGATAGTGTTTTTCTCTGTGCAGATCGGCACTTCTGAGCAGCAACTGGCAGTGTTAAGCCAAGGGTCAATCAGGGTGTAGGTGAGGCTTAATTGGAGCAAGCTTAATATCTGATGTTGTTGAATGTTAGGGAGAGGAGACATTGCCGGACACACAGCAGGGGAGCAGCTGACATTACTGAACGCCACTAACACAGAGCTAGTGTTTTTCTCTGTGCAGACGGCACTTCTGAGCAGCAACTATCAGTGTTGGAGCTCAGGGTCAATCAGGGTGTAGGCTGAGGCCTTAATTGGAGCAGTTTTAATATCTGATGTTGTGTGAATGTGGAGGGTAGCAGGAGACATTGCCAGGACACAAGCAGGGGAGAAGCTGACATTACTGAACCCCACTAACACAGGAGCTTAGTGTTTTTCTCTGTGCAGACGGCATTCTGAGCAGCAACTGGCAGTGTTGGAAGCCAGGGTCAATCGGGTGTAGGCTGAGGCCTAATTGGACCAAGTTTAATATCTGATGTTGTGTGAATGTGGAGGTAGCAGGAGACATTGCCGGACACACAGCAGGGGAGCAGCTGACATTACTAAACCCCACTAACTACAGGAGCTATGTTTTTCTCTGTGCAGATGGCACTTCTGAGCAGCAACTGGTCAGTGTGGAAGCCCAGGGTCAATCAGGGTGTAGGCTGAGGCCTAATTGGAGCAATTTAATATCTGATGTTGTGTGATGTGGAGGTAGCAGGAGACATTGCCGGACACACAGCAGGGGAGCACAGCTGACATTACTGAACCCCACTAACACAGGAGCAGTGTTTTTTCTGTGCAGACGGCACTTCTGAGCAGCAACTGGCAGTGTTGGAAGCCAGGATGTAATCAGGGTGTAGGCAGAGGCCTAATTGGAGCAAGTTTAAAATCTGATGTTGTTGAATGTGGAGGGAGAGGAGACATTGCCGGACACACAGCAGGGGAGCAGCTGACATTACTGAACCCACTAACACAGGAGACTAGTGTTTTTCTCTGTGCAGACGGCAATTCTGAGCAGCAACTGCAGGTTGAGCCAGGGTCAATCAGGGTGTAGGCTGAGGCTAATTGGAGCAAGTTTAATATCTGATGTGTGTGAATGTGGAGGGAGCAGGAGACATTGCGGACACACAGCAGGGACAGCTGACATTTACTGAACCCCACTAACACAGGAGCTAGTGTTTTTCTCTGTGCAGACAGCACTTCTGAGCAGCAACTGGCAGTGTTGACCCAGGTCAATCTGGGTGTAGCTGAGGCCTAATTGGAGCAAGTTTAATATCTGATGTTGTGTGAATGTGAGGGAGCATGAGACATTGCCGGACACACAGCAGGGGAGCAGCTGACATTACTGAACCCACTAACACAGGAGCTAGTGTTTTTCTCTGTGCAGACGGCACTTCTGAGCAGCAACTGGCAGTGTTGCAAGCCAGGGTCAATCAGGTGTAGGATGAGGCCTAATTGGAGCAAGTTAATATCTGATGTTGTTGAATGTGGAGGGAGCAGGAGACATTGCCGGACACACAGCAGGGGACAGCTGACATTACTAACCCCACTAACACAGGAGCTAGTGTTTTTCTGTGTGCAGACTGCACATTCTGAGCAGCAACATGGCATTGGAAGCCCGGTCAATCAGGGTGTAGCTGAGGCCTAATTGGAGCAAGTTTAATATCTGATGTTGTGTGAATGTGGAGGGAGCAGGAGACATTGCCGGACACACAGCAGGGGAGCAGCTGACATTACTGAACCCCACTAACACAGGAGCTAGTGTTTTTCTCTGTGCAGATGCACTTCTGAGCAGCAACTGGCAGTCTGGAGCCCAGGTTCAATCAGGGTGTAGGCTGAGGCCTAATTGGAGCAAGTTTAATATCTGATGTTGTGTGAATGTGGAGGGAGCAGGAGACATTGCCGGCACACAGCATGGGAGCAGCTGACATTACTGGACCCCACTAACACAGGAGCTAGTGTTTTTCTGCATGCAGACGGCACTTCAGAGTAGAACTGTTAGGGTCTGCGGAACGCACCAAAGATAAGATGTGGAGAGGTGCGTTCGCAGTCCGGGGTCCACCGTGCAGGCGGAGCCCGCTGCCAGTAAAATGGCGCAAGAAGCAAACTCTGTTATCCCGCAGAGTCGCCAACACAAACGCCGCAACGCGCTGTGGCAATAAGTGCGAACTCTGTTACTCCACAGAGCCGCTAGAAGGAGAGCCACAGCACTATATGGCGATGTGTGCGAACTCACTAAACACAACTGAGTTGCAAAGAAAACACGCTAGGGCGCTGTCTAGCGTTGAAAGCGAACCCTGCCACGTCACAGGGCCTCCGAGAAAAAGTGCTGTGTCCTGTCAGGCTCTCAGGTACACAGTTAAGTGCTAAGCGTACTGTGAGACAGTGAAGGAATATGTGTTGAATGGGGTGTACATTTCACCTAGGTACTGTGCTGTATGGTATAAGGGAAATGTGTGGCTTTGTAAACCTAGTGGTAGAGAAAGGTCACTACACCTCACATTCAGCACACACTTGCAGCTCAGGCCTGAAACCATTCAGCTGTTAATTAGGAGACCAGAAGTAGGTGTCTGCAAACACAGTCTCCAGGAGTGGGAGCTGGCTTAGTCTGGACACAGGAAGGTGTCCCGGCACAAGAAGCAGTCTCCAGGAGTGGGAGCTGGCTTAGTCTGGACACAGGAAGGTGTCCCGGCACAAGAAGCAGTCTCCGGGAGTGTGAGCTATCTCAGTATGGGTGCAGGAAGTACCCCGGACACAGGAGTAGTCTCAGTGAGAATCCGTGTGAATAGCGGCTGAATAGGAGTGGATCTCTCTCAAGTCTGGACATTGAAGGTGCCTTCAGACACAAGGAGGAGTATCTGTGAAACTCTATACTGGTAATATATATCATATGTGTTGTTTTGGGCCAGGCTGGTAGAGCCGGGACCCGGATAGACAGGGCAATCTATCTAAGTGTAATTAGTGGTTAGACCAGCCCAGGTTTTCTGTTTATGATTTGTTTTTATCTGTTTGCTGTGGACTTTAATAAAACTGGTTGCGGCCAGTTTTACACCAGAACTGCTGTCTGAATGAACTGTTTTCGTGCCATTCTGTCTACCCAGACAGCGATCCTAGAGCTATATCCCCTGGAAATGTTACAATTGGTGGAGAATGCGGGCAGCACAGTGGCTGATACAATTGGTGCTGGAATGTGCGTGCGGCACAGTGGCTTAGAGACAGCAATAAAGGTGAAGTCTGTTGAAATAGCAGCAGAGGAAAAAAAAGTGTGTCAAGAGAAACGTCTGATTGGAGCAGTCTTAAAGAGACAGTAGCCCTAATAGAGTTTGCAGAGAAAAAAAAAAAAAGTGTCTGCACAGCAGAGCTGAATTTTTCTGTGGAAAAGACTGTGGAGTTTGTATGTCTTGAGTGAAGACTGCCGTTGTTGAGACAGAGAAGTCTGACAGCATGGATGACAGCATGGAGGCGCTGTTTGAACAAATGGCGCAAGTTAATGTGCAACATAAGACTGCCGTGGTTGAGACAGATAAGTCCGGCAGTATGGAGGGGCTCGTTGAGTACCTGGTCCAGGCCCAGCGGACCATGGAGCAGCAGCGCCTGCAGCACCAGCAGCGCATGCAGCAGGTCCAGCAGAGCATGGAGCAGCAGCGCCTGCAGCACCAGCAGCGCATGCAGCAGGCCCGGCAGCAATTCCTGCAGCAGCAGCAGGAGAATAACCGGTTGTTGGAGCAGATTGCAGCTCTCAGCACCTCGTCCCAGAGTAATGTTGTGAAGGCACCTGCCTTGTCCGCTGTAAAGAAGGCGGTAAGACGGTCCCTGAAAAAGATGACACCTCGTGATGATGTGGAGGTATATGTCACTAGGTTTGAGGGACTGGCAGAGAAGGAGAATCTGCCCCTATCTGAATGGGCCATGATGGTCGCACCCTATCTGATTGGAGTGCCCCAGGTGGCCTATGCTGACCTGAGCGAGCAGGACAGCCAAGACTATGCCAAGCTGAAAGCGGAGATTCGTACCCGGATGGGTGTTACGGTGACAGCCCGTGCCAGGGGAGTTCATGACTGGAGATACAGTTGGGAGTCTGCAGTCAGCAGGCCTGATTATGGAGTTGAAAAGGTGATAGTGAACCGCTACACCCGAGCATGTCCTCCTGAGGTACAGCCGTCTGAGAGGTCGTCACTTCGGAGTTCCCGGACGCTGAACTCTCGCGGTAAGAGCGTTCCAGCTGTGGGGGACATGGGGTATGCTGATAAGGGGTTCAGGCCCGAGGGGACATATGGGAGGGTGATTGTGGTGGACAGTGTTGGAGATGTCGTGAAATTGCAGCCGGCTGTTCACTAGAGGGGGAGCCTATGTGCCGTGATGTTGGCAGGTCTCTCTCTCTCTGTGCAGAACCTGTGTGTGTGACCACCGCAGCAGAAGAGACTGGACCACAGGTGTCCCCGGTGGTTGTAAATGACTGCCCAGCACAGGCCCTCTTGGACTCAGAGAGTCCAGTGACTTCCGTATGTGACAGCCTGATTGATAGGGACTTCATCCCTGATAAGCACCTGAGTGTGGTGTACATCCATGGAGACACCAAAGTCTACCCAGAGACTGCCGTGGACTTGGTCCCCAAACTCGGGGAGGTTTCATGTGAAGTGGGGGTAGTGAAGAACCTGGTGCACTCCGTCATATTGGGTGGTGGCTTTCCCCGATCTGAGGGTCTCTGGGAAAAAAATGTTTCTGATGGACAGTGTGATGAAGCTCCTATTGAGGGTGCGCAGTCCCGAGGGGCGGAACACAATGCTAGTGGGCCGTTAAACTTATGTGATGATGATGATGATCATGATAATGATGCTGACCATGATAATGATGCTGATGCTGATAATGATAATGATGATGATAATGATAATGATGATGATGCTGATCATAGTCATGATAATGATATTGATAATAATGATGACTGTGATAGTGATGAAATTCCTTTGCAGGTGATGTTGGGAGACGAGGATGGTGGTTCTCAGGAACCGAGTGTCCCTTACTTGCCTGTGTCCTGTGACAATTTTGAGAGTGAGCAGTGGCGAGACCCCACTCTTAAGACGGCACAGGAAAATATGATTGTTCTAAATGAGGTTTCCCAGGAGCCTGGCTCTGAGGAGAGGTTTCCTCATGCTGCCATGGACAATAGCCTATTGTATAGGGACACTGAAGTCCAGGGAGAGGTCGTGAGTCAGCTCCTAGTACCTGAGCTATATGGAAGTATAGTGCTGGGGTTGTCACATAGTCACATACTTGAGGGACCAGATGGTGAAGTTAATGTTGTGGATGACATGTTAAATAAGTTTCCAGAGCAGGATGTGAATGAAAATGAATTGTATAACCCTGACAGTGAGCAGGATGTGAATGAAAATGAAGTGTATAGCCCTGACAGTGAGCCAGATGTGGCTGAGAAAAAGGGGTCAGACAGGGATAGTGATAGTGATAGTGAATCCTCTGATGACCATAAAGCAACCAGTGCAAATGAGGAAGGCATGGTAGCAGAGGAGGTTGAGAGTCCTGAGAAGAAAGCTGATGCTGACCTTACAGCCAGACAGAAGATGGCATCTGAAGGAGGGGAACTGGAGAAAAGTGAAAAACCCCCTATACCTTCTGTGATAATTGGTGACACATGGTCAGTGCACCAGGGACAGGAGGTACGTGAGTTTATGAGGAAGAGTCAGCAGAAGTGTTCTGATGTGCCGGGTCGTGCTTCTCTGGCCAGGCACTATATCGAAACTGAGTCCGGCCCTAAGGTCAAGATGAAACCGTGCAGGATATCCGAGGCCCGCAGAGAGCATAGGCCTGGGAGGGTACAGGGTAGTGCGGATGCTTCAGATGAAGAGAAAGCTGATGAGGGCCATGACTGGTCCAGAGTTCACTGTCTCTGTTGGATTGTTGACCAGCCCTCCGGTCTGGATGACCAGCCCTCCGGTCTGGAGAAGAGGGAGGGGATATGTGAGACAGTGAAGGAATATGTGTTGAATGGGGTGTACATTTCACCTAGGTACTGTGCTGTATGGTATAAGGGAAATGTGTGGCTTTGTAAACCTAGTGGTAGAGAAAGGTCACTACACCTCACATTCAGCACACACTTGCAGCTCAGGCCTGAAACCATTCAGCTGTTAATTAGGAGACCAGAAGTAGGTGTCTGCAAACACAGTCTCCAGGAGTGGGAGCTGGCTTAGTCTGGACACAGGAAGGTGTCCCGGCACAAGAAGCAGTCTCCAGGAGTGGGAGCTGGCTTAGTCTGGACACAGGAAGGTGTCCCGGCACAAGAAGCAGTCTCCGGGAGTGTGAGCTATCTCAGTCTGGGTGCAGGAAGTACCCCGGACACAGGAGTAGTCTCAGTGAGAATCCGTGTGAATAGCGGCTGAATAGGAGTGGATCTCTCTCAAGTCTGGACATTGAAGGTGCCTTCAGACACAAGGAGGAGTATCTGTGAAACTCCATACTGGTAATATATATCATATGTGTTGTTTTGGGCCAGGCTGGTAGAGCCGGGACCGGATAGACAGGGCAATCTATCTAAGTGTAATTAGTGGCTAGATAAGCCCAGGTTTTCTGTTTATGATTTGTTTTTATCTGTTTGCTGTGGACTTTAATAAAACTGGTTGCGGCCAGTTTTACACCAGAACTGCTGTCTGAATGAACTGTTTTCGTGCCATTCTGTCTACCCAGACAGCGATCCTAGAGCTATATCCCCTGGAAATGTTACAGTACATAAAGCGTGATCATGTGCTAATGTCCTCGCGGGAGTCACCCGCAATCTATGGCGTCTGAACGCCAGACCCTGAATACGGCAATCAAAACTCCTCACCGGTTATGCCGGTAATCTAGGGCATCTAGGACGCCGACCCTGACCAGCTAGCACACCAAACTCCTCACCGATTAAGTCGGTATTCTAGCGGCTTATTTCAGCCGGGTCCCTAACCACACACACACATGACCACACTGGCGCATAGCATACAATGGTTGATATTAGCGCATGGCGGCCCAGCCATGCTACCCTTTTATAGTAACAGCTACAGGACCTGCCAGAAACAAGGACCAATGAAGCTTGTTCCAGAACAACAGTAGTCACAGGACCTTCCTGGCAGACCAATAGGAGCTGCTGCAGTACCTGAGCATGTGACCCCTGATCTCCAATGAGAGATCTCACTCTGGGCATGCTCAGAAGGGAAAACGTAGGACTTTGTCCCAAAGACGTCTGCTCCAGCACTGGCTATAATAGCAGATCCAGGAAAGGCAGCAGCAAGTCACTGCACAGTACTGGAGTGGGCAAGACGCTTGGACCGACGTCTCTGCAGAGCCGGCTCCACTGCGGCCGGAGATGAATGGGAGACCGCAGCGGGGCTGGTTCGAGACTCCCCTTGTGCAGCAGCGGGAACTCGAACCCTAACATTACCCCCCCTCCTGAGGGCCCCCCTTCTTTGGGCCTCGCTGCGCTCAAAGGCAGCGATGAGCTGCAGAGCGTGAACATGCTCGGCAGGCTCCCAGGCCCTATCCTCAGGCCCATAACCCCTCCAATCCACCAAATAAAATTTTTTGCCTCGTACCACCTTGTACCCAACAATGGCGTTCACCTCATGATCGTCGGTAGATGAACCCGACGTCCCGGCAGATGACTCGGAAAACCGGGAAATGGCCACGGGTTTCAGGAGGGACACGTGAAAGGTGTCAGTGATACCAAGGCGAGGCGGAAGGGCTAGGCGGTAAACCACCGGGTTCACCTGCTTAAGAACTTTAAAGGAGCCCAAAAAGCGAGGTGCCAACTTGGTGGACTCTACACGTATCCTGATGTTTCGGGCAGAAAGCCACACTAGGTCACCCGGAGCAAATGTAGGAGCGGGATGCCGATGGGCATCGGCCGAAGACCTCATCCTCTCTTTGGAGGCCTAAATGGCATTATGTGTGCGGTCCCAAATGTCCCGTGCCTCCACAGCTCAGTCTGCCACCCTGGAATCGGCTGAAGACACGGGCATGGGCACTGGTACCCGCGGATGCTGACCGTAGTTCAGGAGTAATGGGGTCTGTCCGGTGGAGTCAGCCACAGCATTATTTAGAGCGAACTCAGCCCATGGTAGCAAGGATGCCCAGTCATCCTGCCTGGCAGAGACAAAATGTCGCAAGTATGTGACCAAGGTCTGGTTGGCCCTCTCCACCAACCCATTCGTCTCGGGATGTTATGCAGAGGAGAGATTCAACTCAATGCTGAGTAAACGACACAGCTCTCTCCAGAACCGAGACGCAAACTGGGGACCTCGATCACTGACAATTTTGTCTGGCATACCGTGAAGGCGGAAAATATGCCTAATGAATAATGCTGCCAAGGCCCATGCAGACGGTAACCATGGTAACGGCACTAAGTGCACCATTTTGGAGAAGTGGTCGGTTATCACCCAGATGATGGTGCAGCCCCGAGACTTGGGTAAGCCCACCACAAAATCCATCCCGACCATCTCCCAAGGCCTGTCTGCCACCGGTAAAGGGAAAAGTAACCCAGCTGGCCGTTGTCGAGGGGACTTATTCTTGGCGCAGGAGACGCACGCCTGAACGTATTCCCTGACGTCACGGGCCATCTGCGGCCACCAGTATGTTCTCGCCAGCAACTCAGAAGTCCTTTTTGTCCCAAAATGTCCACCCACCCTTGACGAATGTGCCCAAGAGAGTACTTCCGGTCGCAAATTGATGGGCACAAAAGTCTTGCTCGGAGGCACAGACTCAAGCGAAACCGGAGCCACCGTTCTTAGGCTTTCTGTGGGGACAATAAGCCGAGGCTCCTCCTCCTCCTCCTCAGAGGACACCACGGAGCGGGATAGAACGTCTGCGCGAATGTTCTTCTCACCGGAGAGGAAATGGAGGGTGAAATGGAACCGGGAGAAGAACAAGGACCATCTGGCCTGACGGGAATTTAGCCGCTGGGCTGTCTGCAAATACACCAAGTTCTTGTGGTCCGTGAATACTTGGAAGGGGAAGCGAGCCCCCTCCAGAAGATGTCTCCACTCGGAGAAGGCCAACTTCATAGCCAGTAACTCCCTGTCCCCGATGGAATAATTCCTCTCTGCTGGTGTAAAGGTCTTGGAATAGAAGAAGCAGGGATGCTTCCGACCCTGGGCATCCTTTTGAAAGAGGACTGCTCCAGCACCAACAGAAGAGGCATCCACCTCTAAGATAAACGGTTTATCGACATCGGGGCGATGTAAGATGGGAGCACTGGCGAAATGCGACTTGATGGAGGAGAACGCCTTTGTGACCTCCTCTGACCACAACTTGGGATTAGCTCCCTTCTTGGTGAGGGCTACCAAGGGAGCTACCAAAGTAGAGAAGTGGGGAATGAATTGGCAATAGTAGTTAATGAACCCCATAAAGCGCTGCACCGCCTTAAGGGAGTGGGGTTCTTGCCAATCCATCACAGCCTGTAGTTTGGTAGGATCCATAGCCAATCCCTGGGTGGAGATGATATAGCCCAGGAAAGGTAGAGACTCCTGCTCAAACATGCACTTCTCCAACTTTGCATATAGGGAATTTGCTCGCAAGAGGTCGAAGACCTTGCAGACATCTCTCCGGTGGGAGGCCATATCTGGAGAAAAGATGAGAATGTCATCCAGATAGACTACCACCGAGGTGGTCAACATATCCCGGAAGATGTCATTCACAAAGTCTTGGAAGACAGCTGGGGCATTACAGAGCCCAAAGGGCATTACCAGATATTCATAATGCCCATCCCTGGTGTTAAATGCCGTCTTCCATTCATCCCCCTCACGGATGCGAATCAGGTTATATGCACCCCGCAGGTCTAACTTAGTAAATACCCTTGCTCCCAGAAGCCTGTCAAAGAGCTCAGAGATTAGCGGCAAAGGATATTTATTTTTCACGGTGATAGCGTTGAGACCTCTATAATCAATGCACGGACGTAATTCTCTGTTCTTCTTCAGCACAAAGAAGAACCCCGCTCCCGCTGGTGACACCGACTTTTTAATGAATCCCCTTGCCAAGTTCTCCTGAATATATTGGGACATGGCCTCTGTCTCAGGAAGAGAGAGGGGATAAACCCTTCCTCTAGGAGGCTCAGCTCCAGGCAAGAGGTCGATAGGACAGTCATAGGGGCGATGAGGCGGAAGAGTCTCCGCAGCCTTCTTCGAGAAAACGTCGGGATAAGACCAATAGACCTTGGGAAGAGGAGAGAGGTCTATGGGTATCTCAGTGGTGTTGACCTGCACGCTGTCCCTAATGCATCTGCCTTTACATAAATTACCCCAACCCAGAATTCTCCCTGAAGACCACTCAATATGGGGAGAGTGGTGGCGGAGCCAGGGTAATCCCAACAAAACCTCATCTATACCCTCAGGGAGGATAAAAAATGATATATTCTCCTGATGGGAAGGAGACATAGACAAGGTGAGTGGGACAGACTGATGGGTGATTTGTGAGGGCAGAATTGCTCCGTTCAACACCCGTACCGATACTGGTTCAGCCAGCAACACCAAAGGCATGGTGTGGCGAGAAGCAAAGGAGGATGACATAAAATTCCCCTCTGCCCCAGAATCCACACACAGCTTGACGGATAGGGTGGTAGAACCGTGGGTAATTATCCCCTTGAGGAGCACTTTAGGGGCAAAACTCATGGCGTCCAGTGACCCTGTTCCTACGGTTACTGGGCGCGACCGTTTATTCAGCCGCTGTGGACATCGGTTGGCAAAATGTCCCTGCTGCTGGCAAATATAACAAATCGGGGATGGACGAGTGACCCGAGATTTAGATCCTGCAGGAGCAACCTCCTGAAGGTCGGGCCGCCTGAACGGGCGACTCCAGAGGGGTGGTGAAGGTTGGAGCCAACCGAACCCTCTGCCTACACTGGGCACGTTCCAGCCTCCGCTCGTGGAAACGGAGGTCGACGCGGGTGGAAATAGCGATAAGCTTCTCCAGTGTGGCAGGAATCTCTCTGGTAGCCAAGGCGTCTTTCACATGACCCGCCAGTCCTCTCCAGAACACGGGAATGAGGACTTTATCTGGCCACTCTAATTCCGAGGCCAGAGTCCGAAATTGGACAGCAAACTGGCTGACCAAAGCCGAACCCTGGGTACTTGCCAGCAGTTTGAGCGCCGTATCGTGGGTGATCTGAGGTCCTAGAAAAACCTTTTTCAGAGCCTCCAGAAAACGAAAAGCACTCTGCACCACACGGTCATCGCGCTCCCACAGCGACGTTGCCCACTCCAACGCTCTGCCCGACAGAAGAGCTATCACAAAGACCACTTGTGCCCGATCCGTGGGGAAACGTACAGCCAGAAGCGCGAGGTGTATGGAGCACTGACTCACGAATCCCCGACATTGCTTGCTGTCACCAGCAAACTTGTCTGGAAGCGGGAGGTGGGTCAATGTAGGGACAGAGGTGGCAGAGGACAAACTGGCTGCAGCTACGCTAGCAGCCTGAACAGCGACTGCGGTAACATCCACAGCTGAGGTTGTGTGCTCAAGAGCCGCCAACCTACCCTCCAGCTGCTGGATGTACACCTGTAAACGCTGTTCATCTGCCATTTTACTAGCCAGACCCTGGCGCTAATATTATGTTAGGGTCTGCGGAACGCTCCAAATATAAGATGTGGAGAGGTGCGTACGCAGCCCGGGGTCCACCGTGCAGGCGGAGCCCGCTGCCAGTAAAATGGTGTCATGGAAATATATATGTATTCCATATATTCAAAGTATATTCACATATATGTATTCACAGTTCACAGTTAGATAGATCTCACTTGCTAAAAAAAACCTGTGCTCACATATTTCTAGGCCAGATATAATCAGTCGTTTTAAAGAAATCTGGCCTTCATAAGAGGCCTTCGTAAAGGAACAAATGCATGAAGTACAAAAAGTCCTATTAGATATCTGTTGTTTACATTATAGTTATGCAAGACAACTAGGTCACAAGAATATAAACAATAATTCTGCAACTTCAGCTCTTTTAATCATGATTATCATAATTATCATATTTACACTAGAACAGCCAATAATCTAGCAGCTTTTAATTGTATGTTAATTGACTAACCAGCCCCTTTTTGTAAACATATAAAACCTTGAATGAATAATAAATGTATGTCTTTGACGAACTGTTATACTGACACTTTCGTGTGGACAGTCCTCATTTCGTTCTGAGCGCTCAAAAAGACATTATATAGAGATTTGGACATGGCAAGCAGCAAACACAGGATATTTTTATCCTAATTAAATTTCCATATCAATGGCGCAAGAAGCAAACTCTGTTATCCCGCAGAGTCGCCAACACAAACGCCGCAACGCGCTGTGCCATTAAGTGCGAACTCTGTTACTCCACAGAGCCGCTAGAAGGAGAGCCGCAGCGCTATATGGCGATGTGTGCGAACTCACTAAACACAACTGAGTCGCAAAGAAAACACGCTAGGGCGCTGTCTAACGTTGAAAGCGAAACCTGCCACGTCACAGGGCAGCCGAGAAAAAGTGCTGTGTCCTGTCAGGCTCTCAGGTACACAGTTAAGTGCTAAGCATACATAAAGCGTGATCATGTGCTAATGTCCTCGCGTGAGTCACCCGCAATCTATGGCGTCTGAACGCCAGACCCTGAATACGGCAATCAAAACTCCTCACCGGTTATGCCGGTAATCTAGGGCATCTAGGACGCCGACCCTGACCAGCTAGCACACCAAACTCCTCACCGATTAAGTCGATATTCTAGTGGCTTATTTCAGCCGGGTCCCTAACCACACACACACATGACCACACTGGTGGTGGTGGTTGATATTAGCGCATGGCGGCCCAGCCATGCTACCCTTTTATAGTAACAGCTACAGGACCTGCCAGAAACAAGGACCAATGAAGCTTGTTCCAGAACAACAGTAGTCACAGGACCTTCCTGGCAGACCAATAGGAGCTGCTGCAGTACCTGAGCATGTGACCCCTGATCTCCAATGAGAGATCTCACTCTGGGCATGCTCAGAAGGGAAAACGCAGGACTTTATCCCAAAGACGTCTGTTCCAGCACTGGCTATAATAGCAGATCCAGGAAAGGCAGCAGCAAGTCACTGCACAGTACTGGAGTGGGCAAGACGCTTGGACCGACGTCGGCTCCACTGCGGCCGGAGATGAATGGGAGACCGCAGCGGGGCTGGTTCGAGACTCCCCTTGTGCAGCAGCGGGAACTCGAACCCTAACAGCAACTGGCAGTGTTGGAGCCCATGGTCAATCAAGGTGTAGGCTGAAGCCTAATTGAAGCAAGTTTAATATCTGATGTTGTGTGAATGTGGAGGGAGCAGGAGACATTGTCGGACACACAGCAGGGGAGCAACTGACATTACTGAACCCCACTAATACAGGAGATAGTGTTTTTCTCTGTGCAGACGGCACTTCTAAGCAGCAACTGGCAGTGTTGGAGCCCTGGGTCTATCAGCGTGTAGCCAGAGGCCTAATTGGAGCAAGTTTAAAATCTGTAGTTGTGTGAGTGTGGACAGAGCAGTAGAAATTGCCGGACACACAGCTGGGGATCAGCTGACATTACTGAACCGCAATAACACTGGAGCATATGTTGACTGTGCAGACGGTACTTCTGAGCAGCAACTGGCGGTGTTGGAGCCCAGAGATTACAGTTGAAACAGAGTGTAGCCAGAGGCCTAATTGGAGCAAGTTTAAAATCTGATGTTGTGTGAATGTGGAGGGAGCAGGAGACATTGCCGGACACACAGCAGGGGATCAGCTGACATTACTGAACCCCACTAACACAGGAGCTAGTGTTTTTCTCTGTGCAGACGGCACTTCTGAGAAACTGGCAGAGTTGGAGCCCAGGGTCAATCAGGGTTTAGGCTGAGACCTAATTGAAGCAAGTTTAATATCTGATGTTGTGTGAATGTGGAGGGAGCAGCAGACATTGCTGGACACACAGCAGGGGAGCAACTGACATTACTGAATGCCACTAACACAGGATCTAGTGTTTTTCTCTGTGCAGACCGCACTTCTGAGCAGCAACTGACAGTGTTGGAGCCCAGGGTCAATCTGGGTGTAGCCAGAGACCTAATTGGAGCAAGTTTAAAATCTGTAGTTGTGTGAGTGTGGACAGAGCAGGAGAAATTGCCGGACACACAGCAGGGGATCAGCTGACATTACTGAACCCCAATAACACTGGAGCATATGTTGACAGTGCAGATGGCACTTCTGAGAAGCAACTGGCGGTGTTGGAGCCCAGGGATTACAGTTGAAACAGAGTGTAGCCAAAGGCCTAATTGGAGCAAGTTTAAAATGTGATGTTGTGTGATTGTGTAGAGAGCAGGAGACATTTCCGGACACACAGCAGGGGAGTATCTGAAATTACTTAACCCTACTAACACAGGAGCTAGTGTTTTTCTCTGTGCAGACGGCATTTCTGAGGAGCAACTGGCAGTGTTGAAGCCCAGGGTCAATCAGGGTGTAGGCTGAGGCCTATTTGGACCAAGTTTAATATCTGATGTTGTGTGATTGTGGAGGGAGCAGAAGACATTGCCGGACACACAGCAGGGGAGCAGCTGACATTACTGAACCCCACTAACACAGGAGATAGTGTTTTTCTCTGTGCAGATGGCACTTCTGAGCAGCAATTGGTAGTGCTGGAGCCCAGGGTCAATCAGGGTGTAGGCTGAGGCCTAATTGGAGCAAGTTTAAAATCTGTAGTTGTGTGAGTGTGGACAGAGCATTAGAAATTGCCGGACACACAGCTGGGGATCAGCTGACATTACTGAACCCCAATAACACTGGAGTATATGTTGACTGTGCAGATGTCACTTCTGAGCAGCAACTAGCGGTGTTGGAACCCAGGGATTACAGTAGAAACAGAGTATAGCCATAGGCTTAATTGGAGCAAGTTTAAAATCTGATGTTGTTTGAATGTGGAGGGAGAAGTGTTGTGTACGGTAGCTGAGGAGGACAGGAACAACAGCAGGGCAGCCGAACACCTGAGATGTTGGTAACTAATGGGTTGCAGAAACTTGAACTAACCACACAACTAGAGGTAGCCGTGGAGCGTACCTACGTTGATCCTAGACGCCTCGTCACAGCCTGAGAGCTAGCTATACCTAAAGATAGAAACAGGAAAGCTAACTGCCCCGGAGTAGAGCCCCAAATGAATAGGCAGCCCCCAAACATATAATGGCGGTTAGACAAGATGAAAACACACAACGCAGGCAGAAAACAGATTGAGCAAAAGCTGAGGCCACAAGCTGACTAAATAGGAAAGGACAGGAGAGATTACTTTCTGCAACCCAGAAAACCCTACAAAACTCCAACAATTCTAAATACAAAATACTGAGATTACACGATCTCGCCACCCACTAAATCAGATCTCAGTTTGACCAAAACCAAGCTGCAGCCGCTGAAAAAGCAGGAAAAAGCAAATGAAAGAACAACAGAGGCTACAGACAAACTGTGAGGAGCTCAGGCCCCAGGAGGGGACCCGGCTGTCCTTCACAAATGTGCAGAAAACAATGCAAATAGTAAGCACAAAAATAAAAGCAGAAAATATCTTATCTGATAGCAGAAGATGCAGGCAAGACTCAGCAAACTTCCAAATGAACCAGGAACCACAATTGAGACAAGAACAATTGATCACCGGCAACCATCATGGGAGGGAACCTCCCTTATATCAGACCACTCTTTGATCCCAGATTGCCAATCCTCGCTGAAAGGTTCAGTACTGTCTGTAACCACCAGAGGGAGCTTCTGCTCAGAAACCATCTCTAGCACATTCATAACAGTACCCCCCCTTGAGGAGGGGTCACCGAACCCTCACTTGTGCAATCAGGTCGATCAGGATGAGCTCGTTGATAGGCACGGATCAGTCTCCTAGCATGGATGTCCGAAGCAAACACCCAAGAATTGTCCTCCTGAACATAACCTCTCCACTTAACCAAATACTGGAGTTTCTGTCTAGAAAAACGAGAATCCAATATTTTCTCAACCACATACTCCAGATTGCCCTCAACCAAAACAGGGTCAGGAGGCGCAGCCATAGCAACCACTGGCTCGACAAACCTCTTCAATAAGGACTTGTGGAACACGTTATGGATCTTAAATGTCCCTGGAAGAAGCAATCGGAAGGAAACAGGATTAAGAATCTCCATGATCTTATAAGGTCCAATGAACCTAGGCTTAAACTTTGGAGATGCAACCCTCATAGGGATATTTTTTTAAGGACAACCAAACCAAGTCCCCCACTTTAAACCGAGGACCATCAGTCCTATGCCAGTTGGCAAACCGTTGGGCCTTCTTCTGAGAGAGAGACAACCTCTCCACTACCTGGTCCCAAATCTGCTGCATTCGCTCAACAACAGAGTCAACACCCGGACAGACAGAAGCCTCCGCCTGTCCCGAAGAAAATCGAGCGTGAAACCCAAAATTGTAGAAAAATTGAGACATCAAGGTGGCAGAGCTAGCCCTATTATTAAGAGCAAACTCAGCCAAAGGCAAAAAAGAGACCCAGTCATCTTGATCAGCAGACACAAAACATCTCAAATAAGTCTCCAAGGTCTTGTTTGTTCTCTCGGTTTGTCCATTGGACTGAGGATGAAAAGCAGAGGAGAAAGATAATTGAACACCAAGTTTAGAACAAAATGTCCTCCAAAATCTGGAAACAAACTGGACTCCTCTGTCAGACACAATGTTCTCGGGAATGCCATGTAACAGAACCACGTGCTGAAGGAACAAAGGCACCAATTCGGAGGAGGAAGGTAACTTAGATAATGGCACAAGATGTATCATCTTGGAAAACCTATCACAGATTACCCAGATAACGGTCATTCTCTGAGAAACAGGGAGGTCGGAAATAAAATCCATAGAGATATGGGTCCATGGCCTCTTGGGTACAGGTAATGGCATTAACAAACCACTAGAGCGAGAGCAAGGCTTGGAGCGAGAGCATGTCCCACAGGACTGCACAAATTCCCTGACATCACGAGACAAAGTAGGCCACCAAAAGGACCGATTCACCAAGTCTCTGGTACCAAAAATCCCGGGATGACCAGCCAACGTGGAACAATGAATCTCAGACATCACACACTTCTTCCACTGGTTTGGGACAAACAATTTCCCAATAGGGCAGCGCTCAGTTTTATCCTCCTGACACCCTTCCAGAGCCAGTCTCAAATTGGGCGAGATGGCGGAAAGAACTACACCCTCTTTCAAAATAACAGTAGGATCAGATAACTCAGGAGAGTCCGCAAAGAAACTCCTCGAGAGGGCATCTGCCTTAACATTCTTAGTGCCAGGAAGAAAAGAAACCACAAAATTAAAACGTGTGAAAAACAAGGCCCACCTGGCCTGTCCAGGATTAAGTCGCTTGGCTGATTCGAGATAAACCAGATTCTTATGGTCCGTGAGGTCCACCACCTGATGTTTGGCTCCTTCCAGCCAATGTCTCCACTCTTCAAAGGCCCACTTCATGGCCAATAACTGCCGATTACCCACGTCATAATTACGTTCAGTTGGAGAAAATTTTCGAGAGAAAAAGGCACAAGGGTTACTCTTAGAGGTCTCTGGATCTCTTTGGGACAAAACGGCACCTGCCCCAATTTCAGAGGCATCAACCTCTACCTGAAACGGTAGAGAAACATCAGGCTGCCGTAGAACAGGAGCAGAAGTGAATCTCTGCTTAAGTTCCTGAAACGCAGAGACTGCCTCAGGATTCCAATTCATCACATCAGAACCCTTTTTGGTCAAATCAGTCAATGGTTTAACAATACCGGAGAAATTACCAATAAATTTATGATAAAAATTGGCAAAACCCAAAAATCTCTGAAGAACCTTTAATGAAGTAGGTTGGACTCAATCGCAGATGGCCTGAACCTTGACCGGGTCCATTTCAATAACAACGGAGACAAAATGAATCCCATAAATGAGACCTTCTGTATGCCAAAAAGACACTTTGATCCCTTCACATACATTGCATTCTCTCTCAAAATCTGGAACACAGTCCGAACATGTTTCACATGAGAGTCCCAGTCATTGGAAAAAAATCAAGATATCATCCAAATAAACAATCAGAAATGTATCCACAAAATCCCTGAAAATATCATTCATGAAGGATTGGAAGACGGAAGGAGCATTAGTAAGCCCAAAGGGCATCACTAGGTACTCAAAATGCCCCTCTGGGGTATTAAACGCCGTCTTCCATTCATCACCGTGCTTAATGCGAATAAGGTTATACGCCCCCCTGAGGTCAAGCTTGGTAAACCAACTAGCACTTTTCACCCTGGAAAACAGGTCAGAAATCAAGGGTAACAGATATTTATACTTCACAGTGATCTTATTCAAGAGACGATAATCAATACACGGCCTCAATGAACAATCCTTTTTGGCCACAAAGAAAAAACCGGCACCCAAGGGTGAAGAGGATGGTCTGATATGACCCTTCTCCAATGACTCCTTGATATAAGATCGCATCGTGTACCTGAACACGATGGTTCAGGTACAGACAAGTTAAAAAGGCGACCTTTAGGAAATTTACCAACAGGCACTAATTCAATAGCGCAATCAAATCTCCTGTGAGGGGGCAAGGATGCAGATTTACTTTCACTAAATGCATCCGAAAAATCAGTCAAAAAGTCAGGAACATCCTGAGACTTGGGAGAGGCAGAAAAGACAGGAGTGTCGGCATTAACACATTGGCAGCCCCAACTGGTCACAGACACATATTAAAAAGATGGCTAGCACACAACCAAATGAGTGATGATACGGTGCAAGTGAAAAGGGATTAGATTATCCCACAATCTAAGGTTTATGGAAAATTACTGCACACATTAAACTGCATATGTCATGCTTAAATTGAAATTTTTATTGCACACTTGATGTGAAAAAAAGAAAATAGCTATGGGACGACTGACTGACGTTTCGGCCAACGCAGTGGCCTTTATCAAATAGTCGCCTTTAGATATAGGTGTATCGGGGTAGCAAATATCAAGTGCTTATTTTCAAGTGCTTAATTTTCAATAAACGTAGACGGTATGTCCAGATAAATCCTATGTCATATATCCTAAGTAGTCCGTGGTGCATGTAGCATGGTTCTGCTATGTACTTGGGGAGGTATAATCTTATTAGTTGCAAGGAATGTTCCCATACATATAGGGGACGTATTGGTGATTCAGTGTGCTTGGTTTTAAAGCAAGCACAATCTTATAAGTTGCAAAGAATGTTCCCATACATATAGGGATGCATTGGTGATTCAGTGTGCTTGGTTAAGCATCGGTGATTCAGTGGGAGCTGCAGGGAATCCCCAGTCTGACACACCACCGCAAACCAGACTGGGGATTCCCTGCAGCTCCCACTGAACCACCGATGCTTAACCAAGCACACTGAATCACCAATGCATCCCCTATATGTATGGGAACATTCTTTGCAACTTATAAGATTGTGCTTGCTTTAAAACCAAGCACACTGAATCACCAATACGTCCCCTATATGTATGGGAACATTAATTGCAACTAATAAGATTATACCTCCCCAAGTACATAGCAGAACCATGCTACATGCACCACGGACTACTTAGGATACATGACATAGGATTTATCTGGACATACCGTCTACGTTTATTGAAAATTAAGCACTTGAAAATAAGCACTTGATATTTGCTACCCCGATACACCTATATCTAAAGGCGACTATTTGATAAAGGCCACTGCGTTGGCCGAAACGTCAGTCAGTCGTCCCATAGCTATTTTCTTTTTTTCACATCAAGTGTGCAATAAAAATTTCAATTTAAGCATGACATATGCAGTTTAACGTGTGCAGTGATTTTCCATAGACCTTTGGTCACAGACACAGATTTCCAATCCAAAACAGGATTATGAAACTGTAACCAAGGAAACCTAGTACAATAATGTCATGCAGATTATACAGCACCAGAAATTTGCAACTCTCCTGATGATCTGGTTCAACCCTCATTATCACCTGAGTAGAAAACTGGGGTTTATTATCCGCCAAAGGGGTAGAATCAATGCCCAGTAGGGGAATAAACTTCCGCAGAGGTATCATGGGAAACCCACAATGTTTGGAAAAGTCAAAATCCATCAGGTTAATAGCTGCTCCTGAATCAACAAAAGTCTGAGCCGAAAATGTGGACATGGAGCAAATGAGGGTAACAGTCAACAGAAATTTAGTCTGAACACTACCCAAGACAACTGAGCGCGCAAAACGTCTTCCCCGCTTAGGGCAGACGGAAATAGCATGGGACGCGTCACCACAGTAGAAACATAACCCATTGCACCAACGAAACTCATGACGCTGAGCCCCAGAAGTCACTCCATCACACTGCATGGGCTCAGGAGCTGGCTCACAAGGCAACACTATCTCACGCATACCTCTGCGCTCACGCAAACGTCTGTCAATTAGAATGGCCAAAGACATAGAATCATTGAGACCAGAGGGAACAGGGAAGCATGATCATTCCATTTGGTCAGAACTGCCCACTTTCAAAATTTCTGACAGTACAACTCAGCATCTTCAAGACCCTGATTTAATGCCAACAGGATCTTTTCAGCTTGATCAGTGACATTAGGTTCATCGTACAATAACCCCAGAGCCTGAAAAAATACATCAATATCATTCAAAACAGGATCCCCAGGTGTCAGAGAAAAAGCCCAATCCTGAGGGTCGCCGCGCAGCAGGGAGATGACAATTTGAACCTACTGTGCAGCGTTCCCTGAGGACTTAGGCCTTAAGGCAAAAAACAACTTAAAGTTATTTTTGAAATTCAGAAATTTAGATTGATCCCCCAAAAACAAATCTGGCATGAGAATCCGAGGTTCACAACCGGCAACCCAGCAAGATAGGTAGCAATACTCCGAACCTCAGTGGCAAGCTGATCCACACGGCCAGACAACTGTGCAAACTCCATTGAGAGAGAAAAAAAATACTCCTCAGCACCCAGAGAAAAAGAGGGAAAAAATGCAACAAACAGAAAAAAATAAAAATCTCTGACAACTCTGACAACTTTTTTTTTTTCCACAATATTTTTCCCTTCTGTGAGTACCATATAATTTTCAGTTTGGCCGGTGATACTGTTGTGTACGGTAGCTGAGGAGGACAGGAACAACAGCAGGGCAGTCGAACACCTGAGATGTTGGTAACTAATGGGTTGCAGAAACCTGAACTAACCACACAAATAGAGGTAGCCGTGGAGCGTTCCTACGTTGATCCTAGAGCCTCGTCACATCCTGAGAGCTAGCTATACCTAAAGATAGAAACAGGAAAGCTAACTGCCCCGGAGTAGAGCCCCAAATGAATAGGCAGCCCCCAAACATATAATGGCGGTTAGACAAGATGAAAACACAAACGCAGGTAGAAAACAGATTGAGCAAACGCTGGGGCCACAAGCTGACTAAATAGGAAAGGACAGGAGAAGATTACTTTCTGCAACCCAGAAAACCCTACAAAACTCCAACAATTCTGATTACAAAAATACTGAGATCACACGATCTCGCCACCCACTAAATCAGATCTCAGTGTGAACAAAACCAAGCTGCAGCCGCTGAAAAAGCAGGAAAAAGCAAATGAAAAAACAACAGAGGCTACAGCAAACTGTGAGGAGCTCAGGCCCCCAGGAGGGGACCCAGCTGTCCTCCACAAATGTGCAGAAAACAATGCAAATAGCAAGCACAAAATAAAAGCAGAAAATATCTGATAGCAGAAGATGCAGGCAAGACTCAGCAAACTTCCAAATGAACCAGGAACCACAATTGAGACAAGAACAATTGATCACCGGCAACCATCATGGGAGGGAACCTCCCTTATATCAGACCAGTCCATGATCCCAGATTGCCATTCCTCGCTGAAAGGTTCAGTACTGTCTGTAACCACCAGAGGGAGCCTCTGCTCAGAAACCATCTCTAGCACATTCATAACAGAGAAGGAGACATTGCCGGACACACAGCAAGGGAGCAGCTGACAATACTGAACCCCACTAACACAGGAGCTAGTGTTTTTCTCTGTGCAGACGGCACTTCTGAGCAGCAACTGATGGTGTTGGAGCCCAGCGTCAATCTGGGTGTAGGCTGAGGCTTAATTGGAGCAAGTTTAATATCTGATGTTGTGTGAATGTGGAGGGAGCAGGAGACATTGCCAGATAAACAGCAGGGGAGCAGCTGACATTACTCTACCCCACTAACACAGGAGCTAGTGTTTTCTCTGTGCAGACGGCACTTTTGAGCAGCAACTGGCAGTGTTGGAGCCCAGGGTCAATCAGGGTGTAGGCTGAGGCCTAATTGGAGCAAGTTTAATATCTGATGTTGCGTGAATGTGAAGGGAGCAGGAGACATCGCCGGACACTCAGCAGAGGAGCAGCTGACATTATTGAACCCCACTAACACAGGAGCTAGTGTTTTTCTCTGTGCAAACGGCACTTCTGAGCAGCAACTGGCAGTGTTCAAGCCAAGGGTCAATCAGGGTGTAGGTTGAGGCCTAATTGGAGCAAGCTTAATATCTGATGTTGTGTGAATGTGGAGGGAGCAGGAGACATTGCCGGACACACAGCAGGGGAGAAGTTGACATTACTGAACCCCACTAACACAGGAGACAGTGTTTTTCTCTGTGCAGACGGCACTTCTGAGCAGCAACTGGCAGTGTTGGAGCCCAGGGTCAATCAGGGTGTAGGCTGAGGCCTAATTGGAGCAAGTTAAATAACTGATGGTGTGTGAATGTGGAGGGAGCAGGAGACATTGCCGGACACACAGCAGGGGAGAAGCTGACATTACTGAACCCCACTAACACAGGAGCTAGTTTTTCTCTGTGCAGATGGCACTTCTGAGCAGCAACTGGTAGTGCTAGAGCCCAGGGTCAATCAGGGTGTAGCCAGAGGCCTAATTGGAGCATGTTTAAAATATGTAGTTGTGTGAGTGTGGACAGAGCAGTAGAAATTGCCGGACACATAGCAGGGGATCAGCTGACATTACTGAACCCCAATAACACTGGAGCATATGTTGACAGTGCAGACGGCACTTCTGAGCAGCAACTGGCGTGTTGGAGCCCAGGGATTACAGTAGAAACAGAGTGTAGCCAGAGGCCTAATTGGAGCTAGCTTACAAACTGATGTTATGTGAATGTGGAGGGAGCAGGAGACATTGCCGGACACACAGCAGGGAAGCAGCTGACATTACTGAACCCTACTAACACAGGAGCTAGTGTTTTTCTTTGTGCAGACAGCACTTCTGAGCAGCAACTGGTAGTGTTGAAGCCCAGGGTCAATCAGGGTGTAGGCTGAGTCCTAATTGGAGCAAGTTTAATATCTGATGTTGTGTGAATGTGGAGGGAGCAGGAGACATTGCAAGGACACACAGCAGGGGATCAGCTGACATTACTGAACCCCACTAACACAGGAGTTAGTGTTTTTCTCTGTGCAGATGGCACTACTGAGCAGCAACTGGTAGTGCTAGAGCCCAGGGTCAATTAGGGTGTAGCCAGAGGCCTAATTGGAGCAAGTTTAATATCTGATGTTGTGTGAATGTGGAGGGAGCAGAAGACATTACCGGACACACAGCAGGGGAGCACGCATTCTGACCACTAACACAATAGTGTTTCTGTGTCAGACGACTGACCACTGTCATTGGAGCGTCAATCGGTAGATGCTATTGGAGCAGTTATACGATGTTGTGTATTGGAGACGAGACATGTGCGGCAACGGACAGCTGACATTACTGACCCATACCAGGAGTATTTTTCTGGCAACGGCATTACAGCAATGGCAGTGTTCGAGCCCAGGGATTACAGTTCAGGTGGTAGAAACATGAACACAACAGGAGATCTGAATACCGTTGCCAACCAATTATTTAATCTGGAAGAGGACAGGCAAATTCCGGCGAGATCCAAGCCTTGTCTCATTTTCAGAAAAGTAAGCCAGTCAACGTTATCGTAGGATAGTCACATGGACGTTCTGTTAGTACACCACCTGCGGCACTAAAGACTCGTTCCGATAATACACTAGAAGCAGGGCAAGCCAGCACCTCCAATGCATACTGGCTAAGCTCTGGCTATGTATCCAGCTTAGAGACCCAAAACTTGAAGGGGGAAGAGCCGTATGGGAGTACACTGAGAGGGCAAGAAATGTAGTATGTTACCATCATACGGAAATGTTGCCTCCTGCTGACTGGAGCTGTCTGTGATGGTGTTGACATTTGTGGCGGGGACACAAAACTTTGTCACATTTTGGCCATACTGGTCTTGCCTTGTGCAGAGGTGCTACTTCTGCTCCCTCTTTGTGCAGAGCTTCCTTCACTGCCTCGATGCACAGAGCTGCTTTGTAAAGCACTAGCAGCACTGCTCTCGGGTGGAATGGACAACATAATGGAATGCACCAGTGTGTCTTGGTACTCCCACATTTTAAGCTCCCGTTTCAACGGTGTTATGAGGCTTTGTAAGTTGTCCCGGTAGCGAGGATCTAGGAGAGTGTACACCCAATAATCATCTATGTTTAGAATGTAGGCGATGTGGCGGTCGTTTCTCAGGCACTGCAGCATGAAATCAACCATGTGCTGCTGACTCCCAATTGGCCAAGAAACGCTGTCCCCTGCTTGAGGCGTCATCTCTGCCTGCTCTGCATCACCCCACCCTCGCTCCACATACTGGCTACTAGAGCATTGTGTACCTCCCTCCTCTGGACTGATGTGTTCCTCCTCCATTGACTCCTCCTCATCCTCCTCACAAAGTATCCCCTGCCTAGGCCTTTACGAGGAACCACATTGCGCAGACTGTCTAGAAGCAGATGGCAATTGTGACTCCTCATCCTCCACCTTTTCCAAAACCTCCTCCCTTAGTGTTTGCAGTGTTTTTTTTAAGAAGGCAGATAAGGGGGACAGTCATGCTGACTAGTGCATCATCTGCACTCGCCATCCACGTGGAATCATCGAAGGCACGCAAAACATGGCAGATGTCCTTCATAGAGGCCCACTTAGTGGTGGTGAAGTGTGAATGGTGCGCAGTGCGACTTGTTTGCGCCTGATGCAGCTGGTACTCCATTACTGCTGCCTGCTGCTCACACAACCGCTCCAACATATGTAGCGTTAAATTCCACCTGGTGGGTAGATCACATATGATGCGATGTTCCGGATGGCGGAATCGGCGCTGCAGAGCTACAATGCGTGATTTTGCCATGCTGGAACGCAGCACGTGAGCGTACTATATGCGGACCTTGTGCAGCAATGCATCAAGATCCGGATTGTCCCTCAAAAAAGACTGCACGACCAAGTTGAGCACATGTGCCAGACATGGGATGTGAGTGAGGTTGTCTAGGCCCAGAGCTGCCATGAGATTTCAGCCATTGTCACACACTACCATGCCTAGCTGGAGATTCGCTGGCACAAACCACATGTCGCTCTCCTGCTTGATGGCATTCCAGAGCTCCTGCGCTGTGTGGCTTCGATTCCCCATAGAAATTAATTTCAATATGGCCTGTTGACGTTTGGCCACGGCTGTGCTCATATCGATCGTAACAGGTAAGCGTTCACGGGTCCATGTGGAGGTAGACCGTGATGGCTCCTGCAGCGCTGATTCAGAGGAACTGGAGTATGAGGAGGAGTCAATGTGTACAGACTGGATTCCTGCAATCCTTGGAGTTGGCAGAACACGTACAGCGACACTCTCAAGATCTGTACCCGGCTCCACAACATTTACCCAATGGGCAGTGAGGGAAAGGTATCGTCCCTGTCCATGGTTCCTGGTCCACGCATCGGTGGTCAGGTGGACCTTGCTACTGACGGCGTTTAGTAGTGCATGTTTAATTTTTCCCTCCACATGCTTTTGCAAGGCAGGGACGTCTTTCCTGATGAAATAAAAGCGGCTGGGCACGTTGTATTGTGGGACTGCCAATGCCATGAAGTTACGGAAGGTGTCAGTCTCCACCAGCCTGAACGAGAGCATTTCAAGGGACAGTAGTTTTGCAATGCCAGCATTCAGAGCCTGTGCTCGGGGATGGTTTGCAGAGTATGGCCGCCTTTTCTCCCATGCCTGTGCTACCGATGGCTGTAGAGTGGCCTGGGAGTGTGAGGATGACAGGGAACGTGGCGCTGTGGGTGGAATTACAGTGGGTCTCTGTACAACAGTGCCAGAGGTTCTTCCATGGCGATCCTGTGAGGAAGCGAACCAGCTGTGTGTGATGTGTGTGAGCTGGAGGAAGAGGCTCCAACATGAGCTGAAGAGGTGGTAGGTGGTGCTGTAGGTTGGCCTACGTCTTCAGTGTGTCTTTGTAACTCCACCACATGCTTTGTCCGCACATGTTTCCACATATTTGTGGTACTGAGGTTGCTGACACTTTTACCTCTTTTGACTTTCTGATTACACAGCTTGCATTTGACAAAGCAAATGTCATCTGCAACTGTGTCAAAAAAGGACCACGCACTGCAAGTCCTGGGAGCGCCCGTTTTGGGTTTTGAAAGAGGAATGCTCCTAATGGGTGGCGAAGTGGAGGCTATAGACAACCGAGTCTGCCCCCTCCCTCTCCCTCCTGTTTTGGCCATTTGTGGAATCTCTTCCTCAGGCTGCTCCTACCACCTTCCTGTTCCTCACGCCATGATGCGTCAAGGACCTCATCATCTACACTACCCTCTTCAAACGCCTGCATCTCATGGGTAGTCTCGCCAGCACAGTACGCACCAGAAAGTGGCACCTGAGTCTCATCATCAGATGCGTACTGAGGTGTGGTGACCATAGGCTTTGGCTCACCCGCCTCTTCAGATTCAGAGAGACAAAGCAGTTGTGCATCACTGTATACTCCCTCTTCTTCACATTCTAGAATGCTGCTTGGCTGGCCCCCTATTTCCAAGCCAAGAGATTCAGAGAACAGAAGTAGAGATGGCTCCTGTCCAGAGCTCTCTGACTGCCTGGGCAATTTGGCAGGTGGTGAAGAGACAGATGGTTGCTCTTCAGTGCTCTGGGCCTGAGAGGATGTGGAAGTAATTGAAGTGGATGCGTTAGCTGCCATCCATCCGACAACGGCTTCAATTTGTTCATCCCGCAGCAGTGGCGTACGGCAAGCTCCTGCAAAGCTGTGCATAAAGGACCGTTCCCTGGTAAAACTGGGGGATGCTGAGTCACTGGTGCCTGCAGCAGGCACAGAATCCCCACGTCCTCTCCCTGCTGAAACTCCATGCCCACCACCAAGTGCCTCACTCTCTGCCTTCTTCATCTTGGTAGACTGATAAAGATAGGCAGAAAAGTACTAAGGGCATAGTGTGCTTATTCCTGAACAGCTGCTAATAGGTATAAGAAACACTAATTTTATAAAGTGTGGACTACACTTTAATATGAGCTAATGAGGCCTACACAACTGTAAAGTGGAGTGTTTGGTGAACTTTATTTATTTATTTTTTTTCACAAAAAAAAAAA
Source organism: Oophaga sylvatica (assembly GCA_033576555.1). Classification (NCBI taxonomy): domain Eukaryota; kingdom Metazoa; phylum Chordata; class Amphibia; order Anura; family Dendrobatidae; genus Oophaga; species Oophaga sylvatica. The sequence goes on along the minus strand of JARQOD010000007.1, from coordinate 172,986,866 downwards.
GGTTGTGATTAGTGTTGAGCGATATTGCTCGATATCTAAAAATATCGTATCGAAATTGTATCGCCGATAGCACTAAATATCGTCGATATCCGATTTCGATAGCGGAAGTCCCATGTAAGTCTATGGGAACAAAATATCGCAACACAAAAAACCCTTTCTTACGTTGTAAACACAAAATATACACACATAGAATACATATATATATATATATACATGTCATTGTGACATATATATACATATATTTATAGTTTATACACTTCTACATAGTAAAATAGACTCTGATTCAATTGCCGGGTAAAGCCGTGACATACCCCATAGAAGTCAACGGGCTCGGTGCCGAGTACCCCCAAAACCTCTGGCTCTGTGCGACTCAACTTGGGCGTCACGAACAGGATTCTGTAGCTCGCTATAAGCGAGTCCTGTGTGCCTGAATTGAACTGGTTTTGTGCTTGAGAATTGCTAAAATCATCAGAGAATGTATTTGCCATTTTTCAGCCATATCTGCGTCACGACGAGGCACTGGTGAAGAAGAAGGGCGTGCTCTTCGTGGGTGTCACTCAGTGGCGCGAAAACGATGGCCGACCACTGTAAATGGTACTGCAATGTAACATCGTGCCCCACAGCTCTTCAGTTCCGCCTCCTCATCCTCCTCAGTGTGCAGAAACTAACACGAAGGTCCCGCCTCCCTACAAAAGAGGGGCCCTCTCCAGATGCTAATGACACATGTGACTTGGCAGAGATGGCTAATGGACACGAGCAGAAGTGTGAAGGGATGGAGCAGTCAGACTCAGAGCTCTCCCCCCACGGAAGCGACCCGATCACCACGGAAACACCGTTGGGCACCCGGCCTGGAAACCCTCCTACGCTACAAGAAGCGGCGGATACCCTAAGAGGCCTGGCCCGGCACCGGGAGGAGGTCGCCAGGATGGAAGCCAGCTGGCGTGCCCTAAAACTAAACTTGGAGCGGCGCCAATTCCTCTTACCTGAAGTGTCTGTACCGGAAGGTGAGGCACCCGTTCTAGTAGAGGAGTCCTTGCAATGTGATACGGTTGACGTTGTCGCAGTGGAGGCACCCGTTCGTGCAAAAAACGCTGCACCGGCAGCACCCCAGATCCCGCTGTCTGCTCCTGTCGCTGAGACAGAAGAAACACACCCGTCCTCATGGAGGAGGCCGCGCAGGCACCAGAGCACTACCTGCCTGTACCGGAGCCCCGACTGTCATCTGATTTAGAGCCGTCTGCTTCCTCCGCAGGGGAGCGCCGCCAGGACTGGGGGGCGACAGGAGAGCTGCCGCAAACCGGACACTGTAAGCTGCAGTGGAGTGGTGGAGACATGGAGCAGCTGGTGGAGGAGAATTACAACCGGCGTCAGGAGGAAGAGTGGAGACGTTGGGAGCGGAAGCAGAGCGACAAAGGGAGCAGCGAGAATCCCTAAAACTTCGGCAACGTCACCTGGAGAAGGACCGGGCAGATAAGGACCGGATGAGAAAGGATAAAGGAACCCTGTGTGAGCCGCGGCGTAAGGGTGCAGTACGGAGCTTTAAATTGAAAGGTGGTTGGTGCTTCATCAAGGAGGCTGGACTTTATTTAGAAGTCTTTGTGAACCGGCGGGACGTGGAGGCTCACCTCCCAGAAGGACACCCGGGGAGGGACCTGTTGCCAGGAGACTTGGTGACTTACACCCGACACTGGGGTTACAATGGATGGTACGCCCTAAATGTTACCAGGTGCGACCCCTACTCCCCAGTGTGTCAGGAACCTGTGAGACCCTCGGAGCCTTCAGCCTCCCACATCCAGGCCTCTGCAAAAGTGCCCACCCCACGCCGTAAATCTCCCAAGCCTCCCTCAGTGGTCTCCTCAGCAGCCCCAGCTATGGACATGATAAGTATAGCTGGCCCGTACCCGGCGCCTGTTAGGCCCCCTGGGGTTCGTTCAGTCCGTGACATAGGGGTCCAGACCCGGAGGGAGATGAAAGAGGTGGCCACACAGACCCAGATAGCGGGTCACGACTTGACTGTACAGGCCACACGACGTCATCAGGTCCTGGTGGTCCTTGGTGCCTCGGATGTTTGGCAAGCATCAGAAGAGTACCAGGTGGTACCTGGAACACCCCTGCCAAAGAATTATAAATAACCCGGACAGGGTCCCTGTATGTAAATAGTTAAATTGTTTATGTACCCGGACGGGTGAATGTTAATAAAAAAGTTTTTTAATTTAATAAAAAAAAAACACAGTTTTCATTACTTTTATTACAGTCTCATTCTGCGACGCCATCGATCTCCTGTAAAAAAATGAAAAAAAAAAAAGAATACCACCTGACCGACGCAGTCCATAGTAACGAGTGTCCCACGACGATCCAGCTCTGCTACATCAGAATCCCGGCACAGCACAGCTGATTACCTGCTTCCCCGGCGAGTGACGTCATCGGACTGGTTTACGGCCGGGATTACCCTGCAGTCACTGCAGTTATCGCGAAAAACTGCATGTGACCGCCAGGGAGAAGATAATGGCGGACATCAAGCAGTCCAGGACGTGACCGCAGGAGATCTTCTGCCAGGTAAGTGCCGCTGACTCCTGACAGACCCGACCGACGGACACTCACAGTGACAGTGACAAATCCGATTACGGTATTCGATAAGACGAAAATATCTAAACGAATTATCGAAAGGCCGATAGAGCTAATATCGGCCGATAGCCGATATTTGCATTATCGTATCGCTCAACACTAGTTGTGATAAAAGATGTAAAAGTATTACAAACTTTTTGTAGCTATTACAATGCAGGAAGTAACCTACAATGCAATACATGAGGCTACAAAAAATAGGCTAATACTAATCTGGCTGGGGCTGCAGAGCACAAGCCAGCAGAAAGGCTCCTCGATCTACTCCTATATAGTGTTTGCAACCAATCAAGCTGGATACGGATGGAAGCACGTTAATAGGAGAAATTCAGGAAAAATAAGCAGCACTACAGCAAAAAAGGACAATGTATGAGGCAGTGACGCATGCTGAGCGGACTACAACCAGAGGTGGATGCAGAACACACTACAGCGTGAGCTGCACTCACACACAGAGACCTCACAGACAGCCGTGAACAGTGCAGAGAACTGTGCACTACCAATGAAAGGCTGCAGAAAGACTCCGCTATCTACTCCTATAGTGTTTGCAACCAATGTAGATGGATAAGGATGGAAGCACACTAATAGGAGAAATCAGTAAAAATGAGCAGCAATAAAACAAAACAAAAAAAATGTATGAGGCAGTGACGCACGCTGAGCTGACTACAAGTAGAGATGGCTGCAGAACACACTACAGCGTGAGCTGCACTCACACACACAGACCTTGCAGACAGCTGTGAACAGCACCTCAAGGCAAAAGAAAGCTTTACACAGCGGTTGCTAAAGTAGCTTGGGTAAAGCACAATATAGCAAATCGCTATCTCTAACTGTCCCTCAGAGTCAGAAGAGCAGCGTCCTGTCCCTAACTGAATTCACAGCAGAGTGAACCCAAAATGGCGGCAGCGGCTTTTATAGTGCATCATGACTGACATCATTTCAGCAGCCAATCACAGCCATGCAATTAGTTAACATGCCTACATGCCTAACAGTATGTGCCCACACATCTTAGGATTCCTCATTGTCTGAATCAAATCAAACTGGCTCATAGCATTATGGGAACTTCCGATTCCGGTATTCGATATGCAAAAAGTATCGGAACTCTATCGGAATCCGATACCATGAATATCGGCCGATACCCGATATTTGCAGTATCGGAATGCTCAACACTAGTTGTAATTTGTCTTTGGGTAGGACAAGATGGTGTTTGTTCAGTAGAGCTTTCAGTAACATTATCACCTTACCCATGTACACCTTGAACATCAAGCCTATTCCCCTTCCACCATGACCTTGCTTTTTTCAACTTATGTTGGATGTAACCTTCCCCTTTTTTAAACAGTTGTTTTACAACCCTAGGCCTTGACCTGTCAGTTACCTGTCACTAAATTAACAATCAGTATTTAATTTCTAAGATAGTGTGTCTGCATAGCACTATTAGCAAAAAGTATTCAGATTCAGAAATGTGGCTTGGTGTCTGGCCTACACTATTAGCACAAAATGATTTTGAGTCTGAAATGCAGCATGGTCTCTTGCCCATCCTATTAGCAGAAAGAATTTAGATTCTGAAATGTGGCCTGGTGTCTGACCCACACTATTAGCACAAACAAGCTAGATTCTCAAAAGTGACCTGGTCCCTGGCCCACACTTTTGACGCAAACTATTTAGATTCTGAAATGTGTCTTGCTTTATGGCCCACACTATTAGCCAAAAAGACTTAGATTCCTGAAATGTGGACTCCTGACTGGGAAACACATTAGCACAAACAATTTATATTCTGAAATGTGGACTCCTGGCTGCACCACACATTAGCACAAATGATTTAGATTCTAAAATGTGAAATCCTAGCTGCATCAACATTAGCACACACAATTTAGATTCTGAAATATGGACTACTGGTTGCACCACACATTAGCACAAACTATTTAGATTTTCAAAAGTATACTCCTGGCACCATCACTCTATTAGCACAAACAATTTAGATTCTGAAATGTGGAATCCTGGCTGCACCATATATTAGCACAAACAATTTAGATTCAGAAATGTGGACTATTCTGGCTGCACCACACTATTAGTACAAATGATACTGTTCCTCCCAGTAGGGAATCAAGACCACCACTATCCTTTTCTTCTTCACGACAGCGCGTCTTTTTCTTCCTTCAAGAGGCTTCTGATTTCATACTGAGGTGTTCTTTTTAAGCAAAGTACTTTTTTGATGTACATAGAATCATAGAATGGTAGAGTTGGAAGGGACCTCCTGGGCCATCGGGTCCAACTCCCTGCTCAAAGCAGGATTCTCTAAATCATCTCTCTCCTGCATGAGAGCCTGGTTGCGGTTCTTCAGCAGTATAGGTGCTGACTGTCTCCTCATCCTCCTGCTTCTTTAGGTCACATACTTTAATTTTTCTTCTTCTGTATGTACATTGAATGGTAATTTTCTTTGAACATTCTGAATAATAACATATCCTCTGGCTCAATTATTTGGTTTTGGATCAGTTTTTTGCTCTTTGTACAAACAGTGACGTAGCTCCCCTCTTTTGGGCTGTTCATTTTATTTATATAGCTTTCCACAAACAGGTGCCTCTACAGTTAGGACCCATGTCCAGCTCTGCCCCTATATATTTTTACATCGGCTGACACAAAGTAAGGTGAACAGCAAGAGTTAGGTACCATCCTGATTCGGGTACAACTTGTCGCGGTGAGATAGATTTTACGGTCTTTGTAACAGTGTTGACTAATTATGTTATGTTATTTACATGTACTTTTACTATTTCCCAATTATTGCAGGGTATTTTCTATGTTTTTTATTCTAGTTCCGTTTATTAAATAGCCACAGGGTGAATGCACATCTATACATTGCACTTGTACAAACATACTGTATGCTCTAGCTCAATATTTTGGTTTTGATTTTGATACATAAACTGACTTGCCTAGCCTATTTATATGATTATGCTCATAAAATATCAGTAGTTCTACATCATAATAGGTTAAAAAAGTTAAATATAGTTTTTTCTTTACTGTGATGTGTCAAAGTTAACTTCAAAGAAGCATTCTGTTTTCTCTTTTTTTCAAAAGAGGATGTTATCCTGTATATTGTCTCCTTTTACAATTTGAAAATGTCATGCTTTAAAAAATCATTGTAGATGAGAAGGAAAAGATAAAAGTTACTTTTTCATAAACAAGTTGAGGTATTTTTGTTACTTTCAGAAAGCAATGACCTCATCGAATACTACATCATTAATAAAGTAATGCGTAATGCACTTTTGTATATTGAATGTTAGGTGAGAAGAGTTCCCAGCTGTGCAACAGAAAAAAGCTCTGATGTTAAATAATACACATAAAAGCTGAATAAGAAGTCATAAAAGCACTAAAATACTGATGTTTTAGACCACCTCAGAAGCAGAAATATGTATACACTCTACACATCAGTTTATTTCATATGCATTACATATGAGTCTAATATTTATGTTGTTTTTATTTTTTTGCTAATATCAAATGAAGACATAAAAAAAGAAATACGTTTCTATTTTTCATTCTTTTGTCTTTTATGACTATAAGGGACCAGTTAAAAAAACACTTAAATTGTGTTCTATTGGTAGAAATTATTCATACCTATTGGAAATATGATTTATTTCAATGGGGGAGAGGGGAAAAGCAAATACTAGCGATTTGGACTTGTGGTGGATTTCTTGTTTTTCTATCTTTTGTTTGACTTTTTTTCATTTATTTCATAATTTATGACTCTCATAGGGTCATAAAAGGCCATGGAGGATGGAGGAGGGGATTTCAATATTTAAATACATTTATATAGCTGATTTTCTCTGTATATAAGCGTCACTTACAGAGCATATTCAGGCTCCTGCTTGAACAGCAGAGCTGGTCTGGCACTTGGAGGACCCAGCAGTTCCTGCTCTCTTCTGGCATCAAGTGATCACATGAGGATTGGATCTGGTTGAGGAAGTGTTAGGGTGAACAATAAGAAATGTTCACTAGTTGCCTGCTCCTGGCTTAATGGATATTGATCAAGTGCGCACTAAAGAATCGCACCAGACACACACAGTCAGATATAACCTCTCTTTGATCAAATTTATGGCACAGCTCCAAGAGCGTTTATTTAATCTGAACATAGAGTTATATAACCCCTGTAAGGGGCTTGGTTAGCTCTAAAATGCGAGTGATCGGATATATTCCATTGGTTAGTGGGTTGGGCAATGGGTGTCATCATGGGCAGAGCCATGAGGTCACCAGGCTGGTTTGGTCCATGAGGTCATCAGGGTGGGCGTCATCGTGGGTGGATCTATGAGGTCATCAGAGTGGGCGTCATCTTGGATACCAGCACATTTTGTGTGGTGAAACAGGAAATGGCAGCCATCTGTAAGGTTCTTTGTCTCTGTTGACATGTTCCTTGAAACTCAGTTTTCCGTCGGCCATTTTGCTTTCTGTCTTTCTGCAGCTCTTGCCCTCAGTTAATATGGAGTTTCCAGTTTTCATGTTCCCGCCCTGATTCTTCCCTCTTGCTTCTTAAGCAGCCTCAGCTGAACAATCAGTGCTCCTGAATCAAGCCTCAGTCAATCTGTGACCTGACTCCTGGAAGCCTTGGACTTGTACTCCAGCTATTCCCTACTGAGGAACCTTGGAACACTTTTGGACTCTGGAAACCTGCTGTCTGGTGAATCCATGTTTGCAGAGGAATTACGGTACAGAGAAGAGATCCTGAACCTGCTTTGGAGATTTATTGTAGTGCTTGAAGTTACTCTGGCCTGCTGTGTCTCCTGTCGCTGTTCCTGCAAACTGTGTGAACTTTTCAGCATGCTTGTATGAAGTAATACAAGTCATTTCATTTCAACCTATGTCTCCTGTGTTTTCCTCGCACCCAAGCACAAGAGCTATAGGAACTGTACACTATACATGACACCATCTTTGGTGTCACACTTGGATCTGAGCAAGCTTATGTAAGGTTTTCACCTTACATTATAGACTTTATGCATCTTTTCCCTCAATCTCTTATGTCTTGAGGTTAATTAACTATTTGATCTTATGGCTCTCCTCAACATAAGCACTGTCAGTGCTTACTAGACTTTATACACAGTGCTAGTTCAGCACAGTGTGTACAACTATGAGTAAAGATACCAGGGTAGGGTGGATTTTGGTCTGCGCTACTGATTTATAATGCATAACAAGAGGTACCTCCAAAACATATTAATTAAATGAATAGGAGTGGAAATCCACTGTTAAATTAAATTAAATAGCAACATAGCTGCGACTCATCTTAACGTATGAAAAACTGAGGACCAAGAGTCAAAATGCTAAATAAAAAACTAATTTTATTGAAACAATTTATAAGAATCTCAAACAAGAAAAAAGAAATTTAAACATAATCCAACCGTGTGGAGACGTAACTGGGAGCAGATTTAATACATGAATAGAGAATAATATGCGGTCATAGTAGAAAACCAAAATACCAAACTGAAAAAACGAAGGTGTCCTGTTGACACCTGCACCACATGAATACTGACAAGAGCTGAGCCGTAAGTATGTGAGTCAATATTTCTCAGGGCCGAACAATGAGTAGTACAAAGTCACAATTGTATACGTAGTGATGCACAGCGCTGAGCTGGGCCCAAGTGCTATTGAAGTAAAAAAAAAAAAAAAAAAAAACTGCACAAGGCAGCTTTAAATGAAAATCCAGATAGGTAAGTATCTTACTGACACTCAAAGGGACAGCTCAGCGCTGAGATCACAACCCATAAAGCAACAGCTTCATCATTAGGCACACAGCAAAAAGTACTCGATGATACATCAGCCATTAGTAATAATTACCAGTCATAGTGGTGCTAAGGTGGGCGCAGGACACCGCAATCCCCGACGTACGTTTCGGTACACCTTCTTCAGGGGGCGTTTTTTTTTTTTTTACTTCAATAGCACTTGGGCCCAGCTCAGCGCTGTGTATCACTACGTATACAATTGTGACTTTGTACTACTCATTGTTCGGCCCTGAGAAATATTGACTCACATACTTACGGCTCAGCTCCTGTCAGTATTCATGTGGTGCAGGTGTCAACAGGACACCTTCGTTTTTTGTAATTTTTATTCCATACTATTTCTTTAGTATTAAATCTGCTCCCAGTTACGTCTCCACACGGTTGGATTATGTTTAAATTTTTTTTTCTTGTTTGAGATTCTTATAAATTGTTTCAATAAAATTCGTTTTTTATTTAGCATTTTGACTCTTGGTCCTCAGTTTTTCATATGATTTATAATGCAATCCAAAAATAAGGATCTCAGGATAAAGTGGTTTATTAGGCAATGCATTTTAGAGTCCAGCTGACAACTTCCTTAGGACAGCCAAATGTGAGAATGACTACTGACAAGTATGGGATTAAATAAATAACTTCAAATAAAACCACCCCAAAAAAGTGAGACAGGATGCATTTACATGTGACATATGCTGATTTCAACATCTATGAAAACATACAGTTAAATAAAAAGAATATGATTAAAAGTTATGAGGCTGAATTTGGTTTCTTATTCGTCCAACTTCTTATTCGGAGAAGAAGTTGGTTTCTTATCAGTTTCCTATTTGGCAATTTTTTCTTTTCAGTTTTTTATAGGTTTAACAACAAAAAATAAGCATCACATTAATAATATACAATGCAGCGAGGTGCCATGATGTGAATATACTTAAAAACAGCTACAAAAACTATAAAACTGGCACAAAAATGGGCATCAAAGTGGGTACTGAAGGGCATTAATGAAAGGGTTAAATGACTTGGCCCACTGATATCACACTGCAAACATATAGAACAGGAAGCCCCACATCAAAACTAAGTCTCTCCAGCCTGGCCAAATGGGTTCTGGGCATCAGAATTGGCATCAAAGTGGGCAAACAACACATTTTCACAGATTTGAATAAGTAACTGATGTTTTTATGGGGTTAATTGACTTTGGGCCACTGATCACACACAAATAATACACAGAAATTCATGCCCTGCATCAAACCAAGGTCCCTCCAGCCTGGCACAAACGGGTTCTCAGCATCAAAACTGGCATCAAATGGGCAGACAGCCTATTTGCACAGCTTTGAATAAGTAACTGATGTTTTTAAGGGGCTAAATGACTTTGGGCCACTGATCTCACACTAAGAATACACAGATAATTATGCCCTGCATCAAATGAAGGTCTCACCATCCTGGCTCAAATGGGTTCTGGGCATCAGAATTTTCATTAAAGTAGGCAAACAACCCATTTTCACAGATTTGAATAAGTAACTGATGTTTTTAAGGGGTTAAATGACTTTGGGCCACTGATCACACACACAGAACACACAGACATTGATGGCCTGCATATAACCAAGGTCCCTCCAGCCTGGCCCAAATGGGTTCTGGGCATCAGAATTGGCATTAAAATGGGCAAACAGCCAATTTTCACAGATTTGAATAAGTAACTGATGTTTTTGAAGGGGTTACATGACTTTGGGACACTAATCACACACAAAGAACACACATATATTGATGGCCAGCATATAACAAAGGTCCCTCCAGCTTGGTCCAAATGGGTTTTGGGCATCAGAATTGGCATTAAATTGGGCAAACATCCCATTTTTACAGATTTGAAAAAGTTACTGATGTTTTTAAAGGGTTAAATGACTTTGGGACACTAATCACACACAAAGAACACACATATATTGATGGCCAGCATATAACAAAGGTCCCTCCAGCTTGGTCCAAATGGGTTTTGGGCATCAGAATTGGCATTAAATTGGGCAAACATCCCATTTTTTACAGATTTGAAAAAGTTACTGATGTTTTTAAAGGGTTAAATGACTTTGGGCCACTGATCACACACAAAGAACACACATATATTGATGGCCTGCATATAACCAAGGTCCTTCCAGCGTGGTCCAAATGGGTTCTGGGCATCAGAATTGGCATTGAATTGGGAAAACAGCCTATTTTCACAGATTTGAATAAGTAACTGATGTTTTTAAGGGGTTAAATGACTTTGAGCCACTGATCTCACACTAAGAATACATAGATAATGATGCCCTGCATGAAACTCAGGTAACTCTAGCCTGGCTCAAATGGGTTCTAGGCATCAGAATTGGCATCAAAGTGGAATAAAGCAATGCAAAAATAATTATTTTTTTATATATCATTGTTTTTATTGTATAAAAGCACCAAAACATTAAAAAATGATATAAATGAGGTATCACTGTAATCGTACTAACCCGAAAAATAGAATTGCTTTACTTAATTTTACCACACACTGAACGGTATAAACGACCCCAAAAGAATTCATGAATTGCTGATTTTTGTTCATTCTGCCTCCCAAAAATCGTAATAAAAAGCGATCAAAAAATGTCATGTGCCCAAAAATGGGACCAATAAAACGTCGACTTGTCCCGCAAAAAATAAGACCTCACATGACTCTGTGGGCCAAAATAAGGAAAAATTATAGCTCTCAAAATGTGATGATGCAAAAACAGTTTTTTGCAATAAACAGCGTCTTTTAGCGTGACAGCTGCCAAACATAAAAACCCGCTTTAAATAGCAAATCACATAAAAAAAACTGACCGACACATCCAAACATAGATCCAATGTGAACAGGTGCTAAAACCTAGAGTCACCAACTCATACATATTTAAGAAAAAAAGGTAGCACACTGTAGCACTATAGCTTGCGGACACAAAATATGAAAATATGAAAAATATGAAAAATGAATTGCATCACTGCCTTAGCAATATGAAAAATTGAGAAGTCTTAGCGCATAAAAAGTCCAATTTATGTGTACCTGGGAGCCACGTTAAGGCTCTTCTCGTATCCCAGGTCCTAACTATGCCAACCTCACTTAGAAAAGTCTGTCTGTATGGGAACATATGAATCCTCTCTTCAGACTAAAATCTACATCTCTGTGGAGAGGTAATGAACCTGGTGTAATTAAAAAGCCTGTGACCAACAGGTGGAGTGCTCAGGTAGAAGGTAAATGAATACACATCAAAAAAACTGAGCGGCACATACAATCATAGATCCAATGTGAAAAGGTGCTAAAACCTAGAGTCACCAACTCATACATATTTAAGAAAAAAAGGTAGCACACAGGGTTAGTGTTAGGGTTGGGGCTAAAGTTAGGGTTAGAATTGGGGCTAAAGTTAGGTTTAGGGTTGGGATTAGGGTTAGGGGTGTGTTAGGGTTTGGTTTGTGGTTAGGGTTACGGTTAGGGTTGGGAAAAGGGTTAGGGGTGTGTTGAGGTTAGGGTTGGAGTTAGAATTGGGGGTTTCCACTGTTTAGGCATATCAGGGTTTTCCAAATGTGACATGGCATCTGATCTCAATTCCTGCCAATTCGGCATTGAAAAAATCAAACAGTGCTCCTTCCCTTCTGAGCTCTGCCATGCAGCCAAACAGTAGTTTACCCCCACATATGGGGCATCAGCGTACTCAGGACAAATTGCACAATAACTTTTGTGGTCAAATTTCTTCTGTTACCCTTGGGAAAATAAAAATTTGGGTGCGAAAATATCATTTTTGTGGAAATAAATATGATTGTTTTATTTTATGGCCCTACGTTATAAACTTCTGTGAAGCACTTGGGGGTTCAAAATTATCATTACGCATCTAGATAAGTTCCTTTGGGGGTCTAGTTTCCAAATTGGGGTCACTTTTGGGGAATTTCCACTGTTTAGGCACATCAGGGTCTCTCCAAACACGACATGAAGTCCACAGACTATTCCATTAAAGTCTGCAATGCAAAACATTTGTACTTCCCTTCCGAGTCTCGACGTGTGCCCAGACAGTAGTTTTCTCCCACATATAGGATATCAGAATACTCAGGACAAATTGAACAACAACTTTTGGGGTACAATTTCTCCTGTTTAACTTGAGAAAATAAAAAACTGGGGACTAAAATATCATGTTTGTGGAAAAATATGATTTTTTTATTTTCACGCCCGGGCGTTATAAACTTCTGTGAAGCACTTGGGGGTTCAAAGTGCTCACCACACATCTAGATAAGTTCCTTTTGGGGTCTAGTTTCCAAAATGGGGTCACTGGTGGGGGGTTTCTACTGTTTAGGCACATCAGGGGCTCTCTAAACACGACATGACACCAGCAGACCATTCCATCAAAGTCTGCATTACTAAACATCACTATTTCTATTCCGAGCCCCGACATGTACCCACACAGTAGTTTTCTCCCACATATGGGGTATCAGGGTACTCAGGACAAATTGGACAACAACTTTTGGAGTCCAATTTCTCCTGTTACCCTTGTGAAAATAAAAAATTGGTGACTAAATGTTTATTTTTGTGGGGAAAAAAAGGATTTTTATTTTCACGCACGGGCGTTATAAACTTGTGTGAAGCACTTGGGGGATCAAAGTGCTCACCACAGATCTAGATAAGTTCCTTAGGGGGTCTAGTTTCCAAAATGGGGTCACTTGTGGAGGGTTTAAATTGCTTAGGCACATCAGGTGCTTTGCAAACTGAACATGACACAAATCAAAGTCTGCATTCCAAAATGTCATTACTTCCTTGCCATGCGCCCAAACAGTATTCCCCCTACATATGGGGAATCAGCGTACTCAGGACAAATTGGACAACAACTTTTGGTGTCCAATTTCCTTGGGAAAAATAAAAAATTGGGAATAAAAAATAATTTTGTGGAATTTTTTATTTTTTCATACCCAGGCATTATACACTTTAGAGAAAAACTTGGGGTTTGAACGTGCTCACAACTGATCTAGATAAGTTCCTTAGGGGGTCTAGTTTCCAAAATTGTGTCACTTGTGGGGGTTTCCAATGTTTAGGCACATCCAGGGCTCTCCAAACGCGACATGGCGTCCAGCCAATTCTGCGTTGAAAAAGTCAAACTGCGCTCCTTCCCTTCCGAGCTCTGCCATGCACCCAAACAGTGGTTTACCTCCACATATTTGGTATCACTGTACTCAGGACAAATTGCACAATATTTTTAAGGTCTTGTTACCCTTGGGAAAATAAAAATTGAGGTGAAAAGATCATTTTTGTAGAAAAAATATGATTTTTTAATTTTGCGGCTCTATGTTATAAACTTGTGTGAAGCACTTGGGGGTTCAAAGTGCTCACTACAGATCTAGATAAGTTCCTTAGGGTGCCTAGTTTCTAAAATGGGGTCACTTGTGGGGAGTTCCCACTGTTTAGGCACATCAGGGGCTGCAAGTCGCGTGGGGTATGTCTCAATCTGTTTTGTACATCGAGAGACTGAAATTCTTGCCCATTCTTCCTTGGCAAACAGCTCAAGCTTAGTGAGAATGGATGGAGAACATTTGTGAACAGCAGTTTTCAGCTCTTTCCACAGATTCTCAATTGGATTCAGGTCTGGACTTTGACTTGACCATTCTAACACCTGGATACGTTTATTTGTAAACCATTCCATTGTAGACTTTGCTTTATGTTTGGGATCATTGTCTTGTTGGAAGACGAATCTCTGTCCCAGTCTCAAGTCTTTTGCAGACACCAACAGGTTTTCTTCAAGACTGGTCCTGTATTTGGCTTCATACATCTTCCCATCAATTTTAACCATCTTCCCTCTCTCTGCTGAAGAAAAGCAGGCCCAAACCATGAAGCTGCCACCACCATGTTTGACAGTGGGGATGGTGTTATCAGGATGATGAGGTGTGTTGCCTTTACGCCAAACATATAGTTTGGCATTGTTGCCAAAAGTTTGATTTTGGTTTCATCTGACCAGAGCACCTTCTTCCACTTGTTTGGTGTGTCTCCCAGGTGGCTTGTTGCAAACTTTAAACAACACTTTTTATGGATATCTTTGAGAAATGGCCTTCTTCTTGCCACTCTTCCATAAAGGCCAGATTTGTGCAATGTACGACTGATTGTTGTCCTATAGACAGACGTTCCCACCTCAGCTGTAGATCTCTGCAGTTCATCCACAGTGATCATGGGGCTCTTGGCTGCATCTCTGATCAGTCTTCTCCTTGTTTGAGATGAAAGTTTAAAGGGACGGCCGGGTCTTGGTAGATTTGCAGTGGTATGATACTCCTTCCATTTCAATATGATCGCTTGCACAGTGCTCCTTGGGATGCTTAAAGTTTTGGAAATCATTTTGTATCCAAATCCGGCTTTAAACTTCTCCACAACAGTATCACGAACCTGCCTGTAGTGTTCACTAGTCTTCATGATGCTCTCTGTGCTTCAAAAAAAACCCTGAGACTATCACAGAGCAGGTGCATTTATGCGGAGACTTGATTACACACAGGTGGATTATATTTATCATCATTAGATCTCACCCGCTTTATGCATTTAATAGCACTTTGCGTCTGTACTGTTAAATACTTTGGCTGTTGACTGGTTCATGCAGAATTACATGAACACCTGATTCTTACACTATGGCTGGTCCGAACAATGAAAGCAATTGTTACCATTTACCTTTCGTGTCTCCCCTTTTTCCTCATAGATTGTAAGCTTGCGAGCTGGGCCCTCATTCCTCTTGGTATCTACTTTGATCTGTGTTTATTGTTATGTTGTAATTTCTATTATCTGTACAAGTCCCCTCTATAATGTAAAGTGCTGCGGAATATGTTGGCGCAATAGAAATAAAATTATTATTATTATTATTGGTCATTTAGGGCAACATTGGATCATTCAGAGATCCACAATGAACTTCTGGAGTGAGTTTGCTGCACTGAAAGTAAAGGGCTGAATAATATTGCACGCCCCACTATTCAGTTTTTGCATTTCCACAAAAATGTAAAATAACCAATAAATTTCGTTCAACTTCACAATTGTGTCCCACTTGTTGCAGATTCTTCACCAAACATTAACATTTGGTATCTTTATATTTGAAGCATGATATGTGGGAAAAGGTTGAAAAGTTCCAGGGAGCCAAATACTTTCGCAAAGCCCTGTAATTACCCTTTTACAATGTCCTTGGCTAGATTTACAGCTCTGGCAAAAATTAGGAGACCACCACATCAAAACCCTGTCATGGGTAGCCCATTCTTGAGACTTGAACCACATTGAAAACCTCTTCAATGTGATCAAGAGGATGATGGATAGTCACAAGCCATCAAACAAAGAAGAACTGCTTAAATTTTTGTGCCAGAAGCAGTGTGAAAAGCTGATGGCAAGCATGCCAAGACGCATGAAAGCGCTTTTAAAAAATCATTGTTATTCCACAAAATATTGATTTCTGAACTCTTCCTGAGTTAAAACGTTAGTATTGTTGTTTCTAAATGATCCTGAATTTGTTTTCTTTGCATTATTTGAGGTCTGAAAGCACTGTTTTTTTTAATTTTGACCATTTTTCCTTGTCAGAAAAAAAATGCAAAATTTATTGCTTGGAAATTCCATGACATGTTGTCAAACATTTATAGACTAAAAAAAAATTATATTTTACTCAAAAATATACCTATAAAGAGAAAAATCAGACAAACTGAACATTTGAAAGTGGTCTCTTAATTTTTGCCAGAGCTGTATATTTTAGTAGTAGGAAGAAAACTGTATATAGCCTGGTATATCCTGGTATATAGCCTGCTGTGTCAGTCTTCTGGGTATTGTTGAAACACTGAAAAGTCACTCCTGTGATTAGTGTTTGAATGTAACCGGTGCGCCGACAGTACTAAGCCCATCTATGATATGCAGTTTGATGTGTGAGTATGTTGAGTGGGATGTCTGATGACAGATTCTTTTTAATTTGATGGAATAGCTAAATTTACTATGCTAAATGTTCCTGATTTTTGTCTAAATTTGTCCCTCAAAACAGTATTATATCCTGTGCATCATATTTATGATGTGGACAATTCCATTTCTAGTTTGTAAACGGGAAGGAGAGATGTGTAGCTTAAAGGGAACCTGACAATTGATACAAGTTGCCCAATCCATTCTTCCCAAACCACTGGCTGTACGATCACAACCATGTATGTTTGTCACTGACACGCTGCGTCTCTTTTCATAGAAATACAAACTTAATAGCTGCCAGGGTCAGAGCCGTGAATTACTCATACAGGAGTGTCCCCAGCAGTATTACCCCGACAGTGATTGGCAAGCCTCGGCCAACATGAGCACATAGGCAGAGGCTTTTAAGTCACTGTAGGAGGGTGGTCTGAAGCCACAGGAGACTTGCCTGAATGACTAGTCACCCATGCAACTTAATCTCTGGCAGCCATTTAAAGTATGTTTTAATAGCTGGGATACCAGCAGTGCAGAGTATAAACAAATCATCCTTATCTGTGTTTTCCCGGTCTGGTGACCAGCTGGATTTATAAGTGTTTGAAATGTTGTGTATACACATCTAAATCAGGTTAGTATAACTATATTTAAACACCTTTATCTTCCTTGGATAAAACCCTATTGCAATATTCCTCTTAGTTTTATTCTGTTACACGCTGACAGGTGATACATGATGCCCAAAACATGCTGCCAAAATCCAGGGCCACCATCAGGGCATTGCTACCCTTACTTGTGTAAGGGGCCCGGGAGCAGAGGCAAGGAGGGAGGGCCCGGACTGATTGAGACATGCTGGCAGCATGTCTCACACACTTCGGACCCCTCCTCTTTTCCTTCTGCTCATCGGGCTCCAAGGACAGGGGTGGCACTTTCCTGCTAGTCTGGAGGCATTATGAGCTGACTGCATCGCTCCTCTCTGATGTGGCCGCACTCCACTCCTTGATCCTTGATACCCCTGCAGCCTGCTCGGCAGTGTGTTTCCGGTGTACTGCGTCACTCCAGAGCAACCAGCAGAAGGGACTGCATTCACGCATCAACGGACACGAAACCAATAGGAGACAGTGCATCTCGTTCCTACGCCATAGAGACAAGACTTTGTCCACGGACTACGACGCCAACGGGAGCTTTTCCAACTTCTCCCCAGCAAGAACTCCAACTGATAAGTCACTCCTCTCATCTCCTTTTCCCTCTTTTGAATATTATATATTGGCTTGTGCAAGTTCTGTTTTCATACCTTGTGTTTCGTTGCCATATCATCTCCCTGCGCAGAGTATTTCCCTAAACTTAAGAAAATCTGTTAGGCTAAGTGCACACGTTCAGGAATGTTTGCAGAATATTCCTGAGCAAAACCGGACTTTTTTTGCGGCAAAAACGTGCGTTTTTTTTGCGCGGATTTGACGCCTTTTTACAGCGATTTTTTTCCTGAACTTTCTAGGTCAATAATATAGCGGGAAAAGCTAGAATTCCGCGAAATTAATGAACATGTTGCTTCTTTTTCCGCAATGCGTTTTTTTCGCGGAAAAAAACGCACCATGTGCACAAAAATTGCAGAATTCATTCTAAATGATAGGATGCTTAATTCATGCGTTTTTGACGCGTTTTTTCCGCGAAAAAAAACGCAAATAGTCCTGAACGTGTGTACTTAGCCTAAGGCTGGGGTCACACACAACGTCTAAAAAATCTGACCGTTTTAGTGGGACGATTATCGCAGCAAAATGTCATGAACAGTCATCCGTCTGGCATCCGATTTTCCAGGAAAGATGCGATTTAGTCGCATCTGACCATAGTTGTAACATCCGATTTACATCCAACTTGTGAGAATTTATCGCAGGCTTGCAAAACTGACATATAATGGATCCAAAATAATATTATTTAAATCACAAAAGAAAGAATAGATAAATACACATAGAACACAGATGTATATATATATATGTATATATATATGTCATTGTGACATGTATATATATATATATTTATAGTTCTTACACTTCTACATACTGTACTAGCCGCTAATTCAATTGCCGGCTTTAGTGAAATCCCAGAAGCCGACATGAAATGATACATTGTTTTGACACAGTTAACCATGTAATTTCAAGTATTTTGATATATGTTTTTAACTTACAATTACATAAGTATATTTGTGCAAAATTTCAGACATGTAGGGGTTAATTAAAGGTGTAAATTCGTTGTAAAAAAATGGGTTTTTTTACAACGAATTTACACCTTTAATTAACCCCTACATGTCTGAAATTTTGCACAAATATACTTATGTAATTGTAAGTTAAAAACATATATCAAAATACTTGAAATTACATGGTTAACTGTGTCAAAACAATGTATCATTTCATGTCGGCTTCTGGGATTTCACTAAAGCCGGCAATTGAATTAGCGGCTAGTACAGTATGTAGAAGTGTAAGAACTATAAATATATATATATATATATATATATGTCACAATGACATATATATATATATATAATGTATATATATTGTAAGCTTTTCAGGGGATATAGCTCTGGATCGCTGTCCGGGTAGACAGAATGGCATATAAACAGTTCACTCAGACAGCAGTTCTGGTGTAAAACTGGCCGCAACCAGCTTTATTAAAGTCCACAGCAAACAGTAGGTGATAAAAACGAAATCATAAAAAGAAAACCTAAGCCCCTCGGCTACTCACTACACAATGAAATGTCCCTTTCTAACAGGAACCCGGCTCTACCAGCCTGGGCCCAAAACAACACATATGATATATGTTACCAGTATGGAGTTTCACAGATACTCCTCTTTATGTCTGAAGGCAACTCCAACATCCAGACTTGAGAGAGATCACCTCCTATTCAGTAGTCACCAGCATGGAGTGTCGCAGAGTCTCCTCTTTGTGTCCGGGGTACTTCGAGCACCCAGACAGAGAGAGCCCACCTCCTGGAGTCTCCTTCCGTGCCTGGACTCCTGTCCAGACTGAATGAGCTCCCTGACTGTGCTCCCAAGCACCTACTTCTGGCTTCCTAATCAACACCTGAGTGGATTCAGGTCTGAGCTGCAAGCGTGTACTGAATGGCAGGTGTAGTGACCTTTCTTTACCACCAGGTTTACAAAGCCACACATTTCGCTCATACCAGTCAGCAAGGTACTTAGGTGAAATATGCACCTCATTCAACACATATTCCTTCACTGTCTCACATATCCCCCCCCTCTTCTCCAGACCGGAGGGCTGGTCATCCAGACCGGAGGGCTGGTCAACAATCCTAAAGAGACAGTGAACTCCGGACCAGTTATGGCCAACACCAAGTTCATCTTCACCATTGTCATCTGTATCTTCACCTAAAGCAACCGCACTAAGCTGTACCGTCCCAGGCCTATGCTCTCTGCGGGCCTCGGTGTCCTGCACGGTTTCAGCTTGACCTTAGTGCCAGCCTCAGTCTCGGTATAGTGGCTCACCACATAAGTACGACCAGGCACGTCAGAACACCTCTGCTGATTCTTCCTCAGAAACTTTCATACCTCCTGTTTTTGGGGCACTGACCCTGTGTCACCAACTGTCACAGGAGGTATAGGGGTTTTCTTTAATTCCCCCTGAACCTTTTTTAGCCCATCTACTTTCTTAAATATCAGTTGATTCATAAATTCTATTTCACAGAACTTAAGCGCCTCTGTCATGGTCTCTGACCATTTTGAGCCACACTGTTCAAACGATTGGCACTGTAGAGGGAGCTTATCGTTTTTCTTGGTCGGTACACATAATTTATCCTCTTCTGGTACAGGCTCACTTTGCATAAGACTCAGAGCTCTTACTTCTTTCTCCAGGAGATCCTCATGGCTACGCATCTTCTCCTGTAGTTGTTGGACGTCCTTTACGTCTTCGGCCCCTTCTTCAGGCTCTTCTGGTAGGACATGCTCAGAAGCCCTACCATCAGTCTTCTTTTCCACCACGTTCTGCATCCCATCTGAGCTCCCGTGTATCTGCAGCGGCAACGGAGCGACACATTGCCCCTCCCACTCACTGGGACGTGGTTCAGGTGTAGACTCCATGAAAATGCACCTGAGCTCACCAAGGCCAACCCGAGGTCTCAAAATCTCATCTTGGGATTTATCCAGATCCTTTGTGTCGCTCTGGAACTCCGATGGCGCATCGGGCGCCGAACTTCCGGCCCGAGCTTCGCGAGTTGCAGCCACGGATCCGGACAGTACACCGTCCACGCCGCTGTCTCCGGCAGAAACAGATTCCGGGGCAGAGTCATTGCCCACATCTTCAGTCTTGTTCCTCACAGCTTCACTTGAGACCTCAGCTTCTGGTGAGGCACCTGGTTTGGTGTCCACCACTTCCATGGCTTTTTCCACCTCTGCAGCATCACCTTCAGAGTCCTTGGCCTGATGCAGATCCACACCATACATTGATAACTTCTCATTTTCAACAGCATCTACTTGTGCTGTGTTTAGTTTCAGAGTCCTGTCTTTCACCTTAGTCTTCGCCAGGGAACCGGCCAACTGTAAAACATCTTCAGATGCCATCTTCCGTCCGACTGCAAGGTCAGCCTCAGCCTTCCTCTCAGGACTCTCAATCTCCTCTGCTACCATGCCTTCCTCATTTGCACTGGTTGCTTTATTGTCATCAGATGATTCACTATCACTACCACTATCCCTGTCTGACCCCTTTTTCTCAGCCACATCTGGCTCACTTTCAGGGTTAGACACTTCATTTTCATTCACATCCGGCTCACTGTCAGGGTTATACAATTCATTCTCATTCACATCTTGATCTGGAACCTTAGTTAACATGTCATCCACAACATTAACTTCACCATCTGGTCCCTGGTTTCCCTCAGGTGGTCCCTCAAGTATGTGACTATGTGACAACCCCAGCACTATACTTCCATATAGCTCAGGTACCAGGAGCTGACTCACGACCTCTCCCTGGACTTCAGTGTCCCTATACAATAGGTTATTGTTCATGGCAGCATGAGGAAACCTCTCCTCAGAGCCAGGCTCTTGGGGAACCTCATTCAGAACAATTACATTTTCCTGTGCCGTTTTAAGAGTGGGGTCTCGCACCGGCTCACTCCCAAAATTGTCACAGGAGCCAGGCAGGTCAGGGACACTCGGTTCCGAGAACCACCATCCTCGTCTCCCAACATCACCTGCAAAGAAATTTCATCTTTATCACGGTCATCATCAGTATCATCACTATTATGATTAGCATTATCATCATTATCAATATCAGCATCATCATCATGGTCATCATCATTATCATGATCATCATTATCATTATCAATATTATCATGGTCATCATCATTATCACATAAGTTTAACGGCCCACTAGCATTGTGTTCCGCCCCTCGGGACTGCGGACCCTCAGTAGGAGCTTCATCACACTGTCCCTCAGAAATATTTTTCCCCCAGAGATCCTTAGACCGGGGAAAGTCATTACCCAATATGACGGGTACACCAGGCTCTTCACTACCCCCACTTCATATGAAACCTCCCCGAGTTTAGGGACCAAGTCCACGGCAGTCTCTGGGTAGACTTTGGTGTCTCCATGGATGCACACCATACTCAGGTGCTTATCAGGGATGAAGTCCCTATCAATTAGGCTGTCACATACGGAAGTCACTGGACTCTCTGAGTCCAAGAGGGCCTGCTCTGGGCAGTCATTTACAACCACCGGGGACCCCTGTGGTCCAGTCTCTTCGGCTGAGGTGGACACACACACAGGTTCTGCGCAGAGAGAGAGGGATCCGCCAACATCACAACACATAGGCTCCCCTCTATTGGACAGTTGGCTGCAATTTCATGACATCTCCAACCCTGTCCATCACACTTTTCCACCCACATGTCCCCTCGGGCCTGAACCCGCTTATCAGCATACCCCATGTCCCCAACAGCTGGAACGCTCTTACCGGGAGAGTTCGACGTCCGGGAACTCTGAAGTGACGTCCGCTCAGACGGCTGGTCACGGAGGCAGTCTTTGGGGCCAAAGTACCTTTCTCTCTGTACCTCAGGAGGAAGTGCTCGGGTGTAGCGGTCCACTGTCACCTTTTCGACCCTTTGGGCAGGGTTGCTGACGGCAGACTCCCAACTGTATCTCCAGTCATGGACTCTCCTGGCACGGACTGCAACCGTAACACCCAGCCGGGCAAGAATCTCCTCTTTCAGCTTGGCATAGTCTCTGCTGTCCTGCTCGCTCAGGTCAGCACAGACCCTTTGGGGTTCTCCAGTCAGATAGGGTGCGACCATCATGGCCCACTCAGATAGTGGCAGGTTTCCTTCTCTGCCAGTCCTTCAAATCTAGTGAGATATGCCTCCACATTGTCATGAGGCGTCATCTTTCTTAAAGTCCGTCTTACCGTTTTCTTTACAGCGGACAATGCAGGTGACTTTACACCATTATTTTGGGATGTAGCACCGAGTTCCCGATGCAGTGCTGCAGTCTGCTCCCTCAGCACTCGGTTAAACTCCTGCTGTTGCAAACTAGCTTGTGCCCTAAACCGGTCAGTCTCCTGCTGCATGCTCTGCCGGGCCTGCTGCATGCGCTGCTGGTGCTGCAGATGCTGCCGCTCCATGCTCTGCTGCATGCTCCGCTGGGCCTGGACCAGGTCATCAAGGAGCTCCTCCATACTGCCGGACTTATCTGTCTCAACCACGGCAGTCTTATGTTGCACATTCACTTGCGCCATTTGTTCAAACAGCGCCTCCATGCTGTCAGACTTCTCTGTCTTCACAACGGCAGACTTCAGTCAAGACATACACACTACACAGCTTTTTTCCACAGAAAATTCAGCCTTGCTGTGCAAACACCCTTTTTTTTTTTTTTTTTCTTTGCAAAGTCTATTAGGGCTACAGTCTCTTTAAGACTGCTCCACAGACGTTTCTTTTGCTGCTGCACATTCCACAGTAATTTTCACAACAAGTTCAGCTTTGCTGTGCATACATTTTCTCTCTGCAGACCCTATCAGGGCCACTGTCTCTCCAAGACTGCTTCAATAGACGTTTCTCTTGCTGACAAACTTTTTTTTTTTCTGCTGTCTATTAACCACTGTGCTGCATGCACCCTCCAGCACTAACTGTATCAGCCACTGCGCTGCCCGCATTCTCCACCAATTGTAAGCTTTTCAGGGGATATAGCTCTGGGATCGCTGTCCGGGTAGACAGAATGGCATATAAACAGTTCACTCAGACAGCAGTTCTGGTGTAAAACTGGCTGCAACCAGCTTTATTAAAGTCCACAGCAAACAGTAGGTGATAAAAACGAAATCATAAAAAGAAAACCTAAGCCCCTCGGCTACTCACTACACACATGAAATGTCCCTTTCTAACAGGAACCCGGCTCTACCAGCCTGGGCCCAAAACAACACATATGATATATGTTACCAGTATGGAGTTTCACAGATACTCCTCTTTATGTCTGAAGGCAACTCCAACGTCCAGACTTGAGAGAGATCACCTCCTATTCAGTAGTCACCAGCATGGAGTGTCGCAGAGTCTCCTCTTTGTGTCCGGGGTACTTCGAGCACCCAGACAGAGAGAGCCCACCTCCTGGAGTCTCCTTCCGTGCCTGGACTCCTGTCCAGACTGAATGAGCTCCCTGACTGTGCTCCCAAGCACCTACTTCTGGCTTCCTAATCAACACCTGAGTGGATTCAGGTCTGAGCTGCAAGCGTGTACTGAATGGCAGGTGTAGTGACCTTTCTTTACCACCAGGTTTACAAAGCCACACATTTCGCTCATACCAGTGTGACCCCAGCCTTAGAGTAAATTCTTGTTAACCCATTCTCTGCCTCCTGCTCTTTACTGCATCCGATGAACCTTTACAACACTGTCCCTCAATAACACTAGTACTAGTTCGGAAACTGCTGTGTAGCATGTCTCCCTGTACTCGCATCACCTGCTGCAGTCGGGACCGGGTGAACAAGTGTCTGTACTGGAATAGGAAGCAGCTATCATAGTCTTCTGCTGTACTGAGGGCTCATCCTATTGACTTCTGCCCTGTCTGCTGTCCTGAAATGGGGTGGGTGGTAAAGGCCCTGCAGCATAGGTAAGTATATATATTAGTGTGAGTATGATAGCATGTGTATATAGTGTATGTAGTATATAGTGTGCTTTATATGTATTTTCTTGTTTGTAAATGAGTGTGTATGGTTTGTGGTGCAGCAAAGGGTGTAGTACTGGATGGAAGATTTATTTCTACCAGCAGTATAAAGTTTGGCGGGGATTTTCCCTAAAGTTCAAGACCTGCCATGATGTTACATTGCATAATCCCCCATGTGAGGACCTCACCGGGGGGGGGTTAGGGTATGTAATGGATTTTGTTTTTTGGATTGTGAGTGTGTGTAAAGGTGTGGAATAGGTAAAATTAGCTGAACTTTTTTGTTAAATACCCGTGCGCAAAGGTTTAGCAGCAAGACTCAAAAAACCCTGGGAATGGCACCGGCGGACGCCGCTGTCCGGGCACCACTTATTAAACCCCCATCTTGCAAAAGGGTGAGTCTGAGCCGTTTTTCCCCCAGCTGGGTATGTTTATTTTTTTTCGGGACGTAAAAAGCATATTGGTGAGGGATGAGGATGATGGGCTCAATGCTAGATGACCACTAGTGCGACTTTTTTAAAGACCCCGGAAAAGATTCTCCTTGATATGGATTAGAAGAAGCTGCGTTTTTAACTCTTACCTGTAAAATAGAAAAAATCAGAGGGTACAATGGAATTAAAGTTTTAAAAAAACCCCGGGGAAAAAAAATTGTAACTATTTGGGATTATGGAGAATATTGGGGTTCCACGCGGTTAAATCTCATCAAATCTCATGGGGAAATGGGATAACATGTTTGTATGGGGATTATGGAAAAATTTTCACAATCACATCCCCCGGAATCTTCTCTATTTCATAGGAAATGGTATACCTATTTTTTTCGTAGGGGATTAATGTAAAATATCACAATACACTGCCAGGAAATATTTACTACTTCAATGGGAAAATATGGGTATAACTATTGACTGTATGGGGATTATGAAAAAATATCACAAATACACACCCCCGGAAATTTTTCATCTATTTGGGGGGAATATGGGATAACTATTTTCTGTATGGGGATTATGGCTAAATATACAAATACCCTGCCCAAACAATTCTCTACTTCTCATAGGAAATAGGGGAAAACTTTTTTCTGATGGGGTTAGGGGTGAAATTACAAATGACATGCCCAGGAAATACTTCATTTTATTTTCAATAAATTGTTAAAAAACTTTGTTTGTTAGGGATTAGGGGTTAAATTACAAAACACTGTTTGTGAGGGTTTGGTGAGTTCTGAGCGGGGGTTTTCCCTCGGTGGAAAAGGTGCAAAGTTCCCCAGTGAATTTTGTGAGGACGGGAATCAGGTGTTATTTTTGGTCTTAAAAAGGGGTCCCCCCCATGGGGGTTGGGTTTGACATTTTTTCTGGTCTGAATCCTTTTTTCCAGTTTCCCTTGTGTGCTGTTCGGTTGCATCTCCTGCTAACAGATAAGACATTTTTCTTTTGGGTTTGTGTATATTTTTAAAATTTTTTCCTGCATTTTTTGGGGGGCCTTCAGGGCCCCCCCCGGGGCTTTCCCCCCATTTTTTTTACATGTTTTTTGCTTTTGCTTTTTCCATTTTTTTTGGGGGTGCGTTTTGTTTTTTTCCCCGAGAGCAGTTTTTGGAGAGGTCGGTGATCTAGGTTTTTTTTGAAAATTTAGATTGGTGCCTTTCAGGGTTTTTGGGGTTGCAGTGATCCCCCTTCCTACCCCTTTTTTTTTAGTTTTTTGGGCCCCCCGTGTTTGCTCATACTTTTTTCTTTCGGTCAGTATTTATCTTGTCTAACCGCCTTACATGTTTGGGGCTTTTTTATCTTTGGGGTTCTGCCCCGGGGCGATGTTTCCCCATTTTTTTCTTTAGGTGTGTTAGTTTCTCAGGCTGTGACGAGGCTTAGGCAAGTAGGACGCCCCGGCTGCCCTATTTGGGGTTTTGTCAGGGTTTTTGCAATCTATAGATTCCAACTGCTTGGTGTATTTCCTTTTTACCTTCACCCCGCTCCGAAACATAAAACACATGCCCAGGAACATATTATCGACTTTGATGGAAATGGGATAAAAAAATGTTTTTTTGGGGATTTGGTAAAATATCACAAATACACATGCCCCCGGGAAAATCTTACACTTTCATAGGAAATGGGTTTTTCTATTGTTCTTTGGGGTTAGGGTGAAATTCACAAAACACATGCCCGGAAAAATACTATCTACATTAATAGGATATGGGTATAATATTGTTCTGTATGAGGATTAGGATGAAAAACACAAATTCACTGCCCAGGAACATATTTTTTATTTTTTTTTAAAACAATATATAATATAATTTTTTATTTAAAATTTATATATATAATACCAGGGGGCCCAGCAGTTGTTTAGTTTTGGGGTAAAAAAAAGGGGATCCCTCAAAAAAAAAAAAAGGTAGGGGGGGCCCCTATTTTTTTAACCAGCCAAGAAAAGGAATGCGCGGCCCCGGATTAAAAACTGTCAAGGCCCCGGATTTTGGCCCCATAAAATTTTCTTTCTTGTCAGTATTTCATTTTGTCTAACGCCATACAGTTTGGGGGCTTTTTTTATTTTTTGGGGGTTTTGCTCGGGGGATAGCTTTCCCATTCTATCTTTAGGTTAGTTAGTTTTTTCGGCTGGACAGGGGTTAGGACCAACGTAGGGGAAGCTCCCCCGGGCCTATTTGGTGGTTGTCCGGGACTGAAAATCATAGTTCCAACTGCTCTGGTTATTGCCTTTTTTCCCCACTCCCGCTACCAAACATAACATACACCGGCCCCTTAAAAATTAAAATTGTATGGGACTCCAAGGGAAAAAAAATTTAAAGAAAAAAAGGTTTTTAGAGTTTTTGAGATATTTTTGTTTGTTGCATTTTTTTTTTTCCCGTTTCTGGGGGGGGGAGGATCTTTTTCTCAAGGAGTTTCACAGTTGTCTGGCTGTGGTTTTAGCTTGCCCCGAGTTTCAGAGTATTGCTTCTATTTGTGGGTTCCCCTTTGGGCCAGGATTCCCATGCCAGATTTGTTTTTAGGGGATCGAGCTAAGTTTGATTTAAAAAAAAATTTAAAATTTTTTTTGCCTTAAAATAAGCCCTAGGGAAGCAGCGAGATTTCAAATTATCTTCTTTTTGCGGCTTTTCCAGGATTGGGCTTTTTCCCTGACCCCTGGGGACCCTGTTTTGAGTGTTTTATGCGTTTTTTCAGGCCGGGGTTTTGTACATGAGCCAATGTCAGATCAAGCAAAAAAAAAAAAAAACCCGTTGGTTTAAAAACAGGGGTTTTGACGCTGGTTATTCGTCAGAGATTCCGTAGGTGGGAGTCCTGCCCCAAAGGAATGCAGCTTTGCAGCCCTTTTCCGGAAAGGTTTTTTGAAAAAGTAAAGTTTTTGGTGGGTTCCCTGTCCCTTGGTCTAATGATTTATGCA
Organism: Oophaga sylvatica; assembly: GCA_033576555.1. Classification (NCBI taxonomy): domain Eukaryota; kingdom Metazoa; phylum Chordata; class Amphibia; order Anura; family Dendrobatidae; genus Oophaga; species Oophaga sylvatica. Next base: position 172,959,089 of record JARQOD010000007.1, on the reverse strand, counting down.
TTACGATTCAAAATTGACGCTTTGCGTGAGGGGGAAAAGTTGCGGGGAAATGGTGTTCCTTTGGGAAACAGTTCTGAACCCATGCGTGTGTAGGTGGTGTCTGGGGCCAGGTATGTTTTTTAAAAGCGCAAGGGGGTTTGTTTTCTGTGTATGCCCCTCATGCTATTTCGTCTGCCCTAAGGGGGAAGCGTTTGCAGTCGTTGTTTGGGTATTTTTAGACTAAGTTTTTTTAAACTGTCACTCTGATATGCCTTGTCTCATTTTTGCCAGGCTTTCGTTGTTCTGGGACAGTTTTAAAATCGTGGATTTTGATTTTGCTAAACGTTGTGGTTTCCCCCTTTTCCCCCACAAAAGTTTTTTTTTTCCCCCACGGGGATCGATTCTCCCCCCTTTTGGTAGAATAAACCCTTTTTTTTACTCAGTATAATAGGGTTTAATTCCCCGGAGTGCTAAAATTTTTGGTTCTGATATCTGCTTGACTTATGTGGGGTTTTCCTTTGGGTTTCGTTCATAACCCCGTTTTGGTTGGAAAAACGTGTCTGAAAAAATTGGGGCTGCCCAAAGTGTTAAACCCAAAACCCTGTTTTTTCTCCCCCCCCCCTGCTAGGTGTCCGACTTTTGATTGTTTTTCTTTTTGTTTAGCGAAAGAAATCTGCACCCCTTCCCCCCCAAGGACTTGACGCGCTATTGAATTGTGCCCGGGAGTAAATTCCCCCAAAAGGTGCCCCTTTTTTAATTGTCGTACCCCAACATGACCCCTCGGTCTTATATCAGGGAACATGGGGAGAAGGTCAATCAGACCATCCCCTTTTTCCCTAGGTGCCGGGTTTTTTTTTTTGGGGCCAAAAAAAGGAGGTTCATTAAGGCCCTGTATGATTATCGTCTCTTGAACAATATTACTGTAAATATCAATACCGTTCCCTTATTTCTGACCGTTTCCGGGTAAAACGCTACTTTGGTTACCAAGCTTGACCCAGGGGGGTAAACTTTTTGATTAAAGCACGGGGAAGGAAGGGCCATTCAAACCCGAAGGCTTTTGGGGGACCTGGTGATGCCCTTTGGGTCCTAATGTCCTTCCCCCTTCCCCTCCTTTTTGAATGACATTTTGGGGGTTTTGGGAAAATTTCTGATTGTTTTTTTTTGGGTGATTCTTGATTTTTTTAATACTGGGGGGTTATGTGAAAATGTTCGAACTGATTCCAGATTTTTTGGGGAATGTTGTTGTGAAGGGTCAAAGTGTCTTTTGGGTACGAGGATCCATTTTGGGATTCATTTTGCCCCATCTGTTATTGAAATGGACCCTCAAGGTTAGGCCATCGTGATTGGGGGCCAATACTTCAAAAAAGGGCCCTTAGAGGTTTTTTGGGTTTTGCCCCAATTTTTATTAAATTATTGGTAATTTCTCGGTTTTGTTTTAAAAAATTAAATGTTTGACCAGAAAAGGTTTCAGGGGAATTGGCCTCCGAGGCAGTCCTGCATTTCGGAACTTAAGCGAGTTCAATTCTGCTCCCCTTTCGGCGCCTGATGTTTCTCTGCCTTTTGGTGGAGGTTGATGCCTCTGAAAAATTTAGGGCAGGGTTCCTTTTGTCCCAAAAGACCCAGGCCTTAAAATAACCCTGTGCCTTTTTTCTCGAAAATTTTCTCCCCCCTAACGTAATTATGCGGGGTAAAGGGGTTATTGGCCCCGAATGGGCTTTTGAAGGTGGGGACTTGGTGGAGGGGCCCCAAATGGTTTTGGCCTTAGGACCTAAATTTGGGCTATCGGAAAATTTCCAAGCGACTCAATCCCCGCAGGAGGTGGCCTTTTTTTTC
>JARQOD010000007.1:172918621-172957177 GCA_033576555.1 Oophaga sylvatica | reverse complement strand
TTTTTTGAGGTGTTGATGCGTTTTTCAGGCCTTGGGGTATTGTACGATGAGCCTAATGTCACTGATCAAGCGAAAAAGCCTTGTTGGCATTAAATCAGGGGCTTGATGACGCTGAGTTATACTGTCAGAGATTCCGTAGGTGGGCAGTCCTGACCAAATGGAATGACGACGCTTTGGCAGCCCTTTTCCGGAAAGGTTTGTTGATAATGTAAAGGATGTTATGGTGGGATTCCCTGTCCCCTCTGGTCTCAATGATTCTATGTCATTAGCGATTCAAATTGACAGACGTTTGCGTGAGCGGAGAAGTATGCGTGGAATGGTGTTGCCTTGTGAACCAGCTTCTGAACCCATGCAGTGTGATAGAGTGGTGTCTGGGGCACAGCGTCATGAGTTTCGAAAGCGCAATGGTTATGTTTCTACTGTGGTGATGCCTCTCATGCTATTTCAGTCTGCCCTAAGCGGGGAAGACGTTTTGCACGCTCAGTTGTCTTGGGTGTGTTCAGACTAATTTTTTTATTAACTGTCACTCTGATATGCCCTCTGTCCTCATTTTCTGCTCAGGCTTTCGTTGATTCTGGAGCAGCTATTAATCTGATGGATTATGATTTTGCATAAACGTTTGTGGATTTCCCTTGATACCCCTACAGAAGTCTATTCCCCTACTGGGGTCGATTCTACCCCTTTGGCTGAGAATAAACCCAGTTTTTATCAGGTGATAATGAGGGTTGAACCTATCACCAGGAGTGCTGCAAATTTTTGGTTCTGTATAATCTGCATGACATTATCGTGCTGGGTTTTCTTGGTTACAGTCTCATTAATCCTGTTTTGGATTGGAAATCTGTGTCTGTAACCAGTTGGTGCTGCCAATGTGTTAATGCCAACACTCCTGTTTTTTCTGCCTCCCCCCATTGCTCAGGATGTTCCTGACTTTTTGATTGATTTTTCTGATGTGTTTAGCGAAAGTAAATCTGCATCCTTGCCCCCCATAGGAGCTATGACTGCGCTATTGAATTAGTGCCGGGTAGTAAATTCCCTAAAGGTCGCCTTTTTAACTTGTCTGTACCTGAACATGACGCTATGCGGTCTTATATAAGGATCATTGGAGAAGGGTCATATCAGACCATCCTCACCCTTAGGTGCCGGTTTTTTCTTTGTGGCCAAAAAGGATGGTTCATTAAGGCGTGTATTGATTATCGTCTCTTGAACAATATTACTGTGAAATATCAATACCCGTTACCCTTGATTTCTGACCTGTTTTCCAGGGTGAAAAACGCTACTTGGTTTACCAAGCTTGACCTCAGGGGGCGTATAACTTTATTCGCATTAAGCACAGGGATGAATGGAAGACGCCATTCAATACCCCTGAAGGGCATTTTGAGTACCTGGTGATGCCCTTTGGGCTCACTAATGCTCCTTCCGTCTTCAGTCCTTCATGAATGACATTTTCAGGGATTTTGTGGACAAATTTTGATTGTTTATTTGGATGATATCTTGATTTTTTCTAATGACTGGGACTCTCATGTGAAACATGTTCGAACTGTATTCCAGATTTTGAGAGAGAATGCTCTGTATGTGAAGGGATCAAAGTGTCTTTTTGGCGTACAGAGGATCTCATTTCTGGGATTCATTTTGTCCCCATCTGTTATTGAAATGGACCCGGTCAAGGTTCAGGCCATCTGTGATTGGGTCCAACCTACTTCATTAAAGGCTCTTCAGAGATTTTTGGGTTTTGCCAATTTTTATCGTAAATTTATTGGTAATTTCTCGGTTATTGTTAAAACCATTAACTGATTGACCAGAAAGGGTTCTCATGTGGTGAATTGGCCTCCTGAGGCAGTCTCTGCATTTCAGGAACTTAAGCAGAGATTCACTTCTGCTCCTGTTCTACGGCAGCCTGATGTTTCTCTGCCATTTCAGGTGGAGGTTGATGCCTCTGAAATTGGAGCAGGTGCCGTTTTGTCCCAAAAAGATCCAGAGACCTCTAAAAGTACCCTTGTGCCTTTTTCTCTCGAAAATTTTCTCCTACTGAACGTAATTATGACGTGGGTAATCGGGAGTTATTGGCCATGAAGTGGGCTTTTGAAGAGTGGAGACATTGGCTGGAGGGAGCCAAACATCAGGTGGTGGTCCTTACGGACCATAAGAATCTGGTCTATCTGGAATCTGCCAAGCGACTCAATCCTAGACAGGCCAGGTGGGCCTTGTTTTTCACACGTTTTAATTTTGTGGTTTCCTTTCTTCCTGGCACAAAGAATGTTAAGGCGGATGCCCTCTCGAGGAGTTTCCTTGCGGACTCTCCTGAGTTATCTGATCCTTCTGTTATTTTGAAAGAGGGTGTAGTTCTTTCCGCCATCTCGCCCAATTTGAGACTTGCTCTGGAGGGGTGTCAGGAGGATAGGCCAGAGCGCTGCCCTGTTGGAAAATTGTTGTCCCGGACCAGTGGAAAAAGAGTGTGATGTCTGAGATTCATTGTTCCGCATTGGCTGGGCATCCTGGAATTTTTGGTACCAGAGACTTGGTTAGTCGGTCCTTTTGGTGGCCTACCTTGTCTCGTGATGTCAGGGAATTTGTGCAGTCCTGTGGGACTTGCTCTCGCTCCAAGCCTTGCTCTCGCTCTAGTGGTTTGTTGATGCCATTGCCTGTACCCAAGAGACCATGGACCCATATCTCTATGGATTTCATTTCCGACCTTCCTGTTTCTCAGAGAATGACCACCATTGGGTAATTTGTGATAGGTTTTCCAAAATGATACATCTTGTGCCATTACCTAAGTTGCCTTCCTCCTCTGAATTGGTGCCGTTGTTCCTTCAGCACGTGGTTCGTTTACACGGCATTCCTGAGAACATTGTGTCTGACAGAGGAGTCAGTTTGTTTCCAGATTTTGGAGGACTTTTTGTTCTAAACTGGGTGTTCAATTGTTCTTTCTCCTCGGCATTTCATCCTCAGACCAATGGTCAAACTGAGAGAACAAACCAGACATTGGAGACTTATCTAAGATGCTTTGTGTCTGCTGATCAGGATGACTGAGTCTTTTTTTTGCCTTTGGCTGAGTTTGCTCTTAATAATAGGGCTAGCTCTGCCACTTTGATGTCTCCATTTTTTTGTAATTCTGGGTTTCACCCTCAATTTTCTTCAGGACAGACGGAGGCTTCTGTCTGTCCAGGTGTTGACTCTGTTGTGGAGCGTATGCAACAGATTTTGGGACCAGGTAGTGGAGAGGTTGTCCCGGCATAGGACTGATGGTCCTCGGTTTAAAGTGGGGGACTTGGTCTGGTTGTCCTCAAGAATATTCCTATGAGAGTAGCATCTCCTAAATTTAAGCCTAGGTTCATTGGACCTTATAAGATCATGGAGATTATTAATCCTGTTTCTTTTCGTTTGCTTTTTCCAGGGACATTTAAGATCCATAACGTGTTCCACAAGTCCTTGTTGAAGAGGTTTGTTGAGCCAGTGGTTCCTGCTGCTGTGCCTCCTGACCCTGTTTTGGTTGAGGGCAATCTGGAGTATGTGGTTGAGAAAATATTAGATTCTCGTTTTTCTAGACGGAAACTCCAGTATTTGGTTAAATGGAGAGGTTATGGTCAGGAGGACAATTCTTGGGTGTTTGCTTCGGACATCCATGCTAGGAGACTTATCGTGCGTATCATAGAACTCATCCTGACCGACCTGGTTGCTCAAATGAGGGTTCGGTGACCCCTCCTCAAGGGGGGGTACTGTTGTGAATGGGTTTGAGATGAGTTCTGAGCAGAGGCTCCCTCTGGTGGTTACAAGCGGTGCTAGTCTGTCCAGTGAAGATTGTGAGGACTGGGAATCAGGTGTTACTGATTGGTCTTATATAAGGGAGTCACCTTCCCATCAGGGTTGCCGGTGATCAATTGTTCTGGTCTGAATCCTTTATTCCAGTTTCCCTTGTAGCCTGCTGTGTCGTGTCTGCATCTCCTGCTAACAGATAAGACATTTTCTTCTTTTGCGTTTGTGCTATATTTTTGCATTTTGTCCTGCACTTCTGTGGGGGCCTTCAGGGTCCCCTCCGGGGGCTTCTGCCCTCTCAGTTTTGTTCAGCCACTGATGTTTGTGCTTTTGCTTTTTCCAGTTTTTTCAGTGGCTGCTGTTTTGATTTTGTTACACCAGAGAGCTAGTTTGGGTGGAAGAGGTCGTGTGATCTCAGGTGTTTTTGAAATTAGTAGAGTTGGTGCCTTTCAGGGTTTTCTGGGATTGCAGTGAGTACCCTTCCTATCCTTTTGTATTTAGTTAGTTTGGGCCCCAGCGTTTGCTCATACTATTTTCTTTCTGTGTCAGTATTTCATCTTGTCTAACCGCCATTACATGTTTGGGGGCTTTCTATTATCTTTGGGGTTCTGCTCCGGGGCAGATAGCTTTCCTATTTCTATCTTTAGGTGTAGTTAGTTTCTCAGGCTGTGACGAGGCGTCTAGGACCAACGTAGGAACGCTCCACGGCTGCCTCTAGTTGTGGTGGTTAGTCAGGGTACTGCAATCTCATAGATTCCAACTGCTCTGGTGTATTGCCTTTTTACCTGCACTCCTCAGCTACCGAAACATAACACACATGCCCAGGAACATACTTCATCGACTTCTGATAGGAATATGGGTATAACTATTGTTCTGTATGGGGATTATGGCTAAAATATCACAAATACACATGCCCAGGAACATACTTCATCTACTTCTCATAGGAATATGGGTATAACTATTGTTCTGTATGGGGATTATGGGTGAAATATCACAAATACACATGCCCAGGAACATACTTCATCTACATTCAATAGGAATATGGGTATAACTATTGTTCTGTATGGGGATTATGGATGAAATATCACAATTACACATGCCCAGGAACATATTTTATCATTTTATTTTAACAACATATATATATATATATATATATATATATATATTATATATAATACCAGGCCACAGCAGTCTGTTTAGCTTGGCTGGTTAACAAAAATAGGGGATCCCCTCGAAAAAAAAAAAAACGGCGTAGGGGTCCCCCTATTTTTGTTAACCAGCCAAGTAAAATGCAGACTGCTGCGGCCTGGTATTAAAAGACTGTCAAGGCCCATGGATTTTGGCCCTCAACAGCCTGATAATACCAGGCTACAGCAGCCCCACATTTGGCGCATCAAAAGATGTGCCAATTGTGGCACTTTACCCGGCTCTTCCCACTTGCCCTGTAGCGGTGGCAAGCGGGGTAATAAGGGGTTAATGTCAACGTTGATTGCACGGTGACAATAAGCCCGGTTAATAATGGAGAGGCGTCAATAAGACACCGATCCATTATTAATCCCAAAGTTTTTAAATGTTTAAAAAAAAGACACAGCCAGAAAAAAGTATTTTAATGAAATAAAAGAGACAACACAGTTTTCATTAATTTTATTACTCTCTCATTCCTGCGACGCCATCGATCTCCTGTAAAAAAAGAAAAAAAAAAACCAACAGTATACCACCTGTCCGACGCAGTCCATAGTAACGAGTGTCCCACGACGATCCAGCTCTGCTACATCGCAATGCCAGGCAGGGCCTAACATCCCGACGCAGCACAGCTGATTACCTGCTTCCCCGGCGGTGAGTCATCGGACTGCTTTACGGCCGCGATTACCCAGCAGTCACTGCAGTTATCGCGAGAAACTGCATGTGACCGCCAGGGAGAAGAGGATGGCGGCCATCAAAGCAGTCCAGGACGTGACCGCCGGAGATCTTCTGCCAGGTAAGTGCCGCTAACTCCTGACAGACCCGACCGACGGACACTGACAGTGACAGTGACATTCCGATTCCGGTATCCGATATGACGAAAATATCGGTACTCGGAATCGGAAGTCCGATACAGCTAATATCGGCCGATACCCGATATTTGCAGTATCAGAATGCTCAACCCTACCTACAAGGTATACTGCAGATGATCTTTGTATATGTAGTAGTGTATTTGTAGTATATAGTGTATGTATTGTATAGTGTACAGTTTATATATATATATATATATATATATATATGATCCGTGTCTCTGCAGTATATAGTGCATGTAATGTATAGTGTACAGCGTATATATATATATATATATATATATATATATATATAATCCTTGTATATGTAATAGTGTATCTGTAGTATATAGTGTATGTAATGTATAGTGTACAGCAGGTGTGGACAATCAATTTTCCTGAGGAGCCACATGAGAGACCGTGACTGTTGTCGAGGGCCGAACCAATAGGCCGAAATTAATTCTACTCAATATTAATATCAATATATTATTGATATTTATATTATTAACTAGATGAAGGCCTGATGCTATCGCATCGGGAGGGTGGTAATGTCACGATGGGGGCAGGCTTTGCAGCGTTGAGAATCTCTCCCCCATGTGTTCACTCACCTATCTACTCTCCCTTTCCCCAGGTGCTGACTTCTCCCATCTGAGCTCTCTTCTTTGACCTGTCTACCCCATGTGCTATCCCCCTTGTCTGCTGTCTCTCTCCTTCCTGTGCTGTGTTCTCCACTCATGTGCTATCCCATTTGAGCTGTCTACCCCTGTGCTCTGTCTCTCTTACCTCTTACCCCTGTGCGCTTTCTCTCCCCCATCTCCAGTCTTCTCCTCTCATGTGATCTCTTCTTTGACCTGTGTATCCCATGTGCTCTCCCCTTGTCTGCTCTCTCTCTCCACCACTGTGCTGTCTTCTTCACTCATGTGTTATTGTCTGTGTCTGACCGTGTACAGAACATACCACAGCTCCTGGGCCGGGGAGGAAGCAAAAGACAATAGTGACATTACAGCAGGAGATTGCAGAGGATACATTTTGTGAGGTAAAATATTGTTTAAAAACAGTCAGTGAAATATTTTACCTCACAAAATGAAATTTTAATTTTTAATATTTTGAAGGGTAACAAAAGAAAGTTGACACCAAAATCTGCTGTGCAGATACAATGTTACAATTGAAGAGTCCCTGACATCCCAAAACAGCAGAAACCTCCACAATTGATCAAATTTTGGAGAATAAAGTTCTTGAGGTATTTATCTAGAGTTGTAGTGAACATTTTTAAATCTTAGGCGATTTGCAGAATTGTATAACAATGCGCTCATTAAATGGAATATTACCTTTTTTCCACTAAAATGTTATTTTGATCCCAAGTTGTTAATTTTCAAAAGGAATAATAGGAGAAAATGGACCACAAAATTTTTATGCAATTTCTCCTGAGTACGCCAATATCCCATATCGGGTCAAAAACTACTTTTGAGGCACAGTGCATAGCTCAGAAGGGAAGAAGCACTACATTGGTGTTCAGATTTTTTTTCAGGATTTTCTGGAATGGTTTGATGGTGCCATGTTGTATTTACAGAGCTCCTGAGGTGCCAGTAAATTAAGTGGGCTCTCATAGGTACAGAAATGTCAAACATGTGGAAGTAACTGTGGGTTAGATACACTGTGGGGCTCAGAATGGATGGGGGCATTTGAATTTGGGAGAACAGAATTTGCTGGATTTCTTTTGGGGAAAAGTAGCCTTTTATCTTTTCCAGGGACTTTGTGCTTTCAGTAACGTGGTAGCCCCCCAGATTTTCATTGACAGATGACTGACATGAGTTGAAACTTGCTCTTTTTGTAGATTGAGTGGAAGTTTTCATTTCATTCATTACATTTATCTTGCTCTCTACACTGTGCACTAACAGTCGTTACGGAAAGTATTCAGACTACTTTAAATTTTTCACTCTTTGCTTCATTGCAGCCATTTGGTAAATTCAAACAAGTTTTTTTTCTCATTAATGTACACTCTGCACGCCATCTTGACTTAAAAAAATAGAAGTGCAGAATTTTTTGCAAATTTATTAAAAAAGAAAAACTGAAATATCACATGGTATTTGCTCAGACACTCATATTTAAGTCACATGCTGTCCATTTCCTTATGATCCTCCTTGAGAATGTTCCAGTCCTTCATTGGAGTTCAGCTGTGTTTAATTAAACTGATAGGATTTGATTTGTAAAGGCACACATCTGTCTATATAAGACCTCACAGCTCACAGTGCATGTCAGACCAAATGAGAATCATGAGGTCAAAGGAACTGGCCAAGGAGTTCAAAGACAGAATTGTGGCAAGGCACTGATTTGGCCAAGGTTACAAAAGAATTTCTGCAGTACTCATGGTTCCTAAGAGCACAGTGGCTTCCATAATCCTTAAAAGGAAGAAGTTTGGGACCACCAGAAGTCTTCCTAGACCTGACCGTCCAACCAAGCTGAGCAATCATGGGAGAAGAGCCTTGGTGAGAGAGGTAAAGAAGAGCCCCAAGATCACTGTGAGCTCCACAGATGCAGTAGGGAAGTGGAAGAAAGTTCCACAAATTCAACTATCACTTCAGCCCTCCACCAGTTATTATTGAGGAGTGGCCCGACCGAAGCCTCTCCTCAGTGCCTGACATATGAAAGCCCACATAGAGTTTGCTAAAAAAACACAAGAAGGACTCCCAGGCTATGAGAAATAAGATTCACTGGTCTGATGAGTTGAAGATAAAACTTTTTGGTGACAATTTTAAGAGATATGCGTGGAGAAAATGAGGCACTGCTCATCACCTGCCCAATACAATCCCAACAGTGAAACATGGTGGTAGCAGCATCATGCTATGGGGGTGATTTTCAGCTGCAGGGTCAGGATGACTGGTTGTAATTGAAGAAAACATGAATGCGGCCAAGTACAGAGATATCCAGGATGAAAACCTCTACCAGAGTGCTCTGGGCCTCAGACTTGGCCGAAGGTTCACTTTCAAACAAGACAATGACCCTAAGCACTCAGCTAAAATAACAAAGTGGCTTCAGGAAACTCTGTCACCATTCTTGACTGGCCCAGCTAGAGCTCTGACCTAAACCCAATTGAGCATCTCTGGAAAGACCTTAAAATAGCTGTCTATCAACCTTCACCATCGAACCTGATTGAACTGGAGACGCTCAGCAAGGAAGAATAGCAGAGATCCCAAATCCAAGTGTGAAAAACTTGTTGCATCATTCCCAAATAGACTCATGGCTGTACTAGCTCAAAAGGGTTCTTCTATTCAATACTGAGCAAAGGGTCTGATTACTTATGACCATGTGATATTTCAGTTTTTCTTTAATAAATTTGCAAAGATTTCTAGATTTGTTTTTTTTTCAGCCAAGATAAGGTGCAGAGTATACATTAATGAAAAAAATGAACTTTTTAGAATTTACCAAATAGCTGCAATGAAACAAAGAGTGAAAAGTTTAAAGGGGTCTAAATACTTTCCGCACCCACTGTACATCGGAATTTCCATCTAAAACTCCAAAGTACCTGATTCCGATGAAACCCTTGAGGGATCCATTCACTATAATAAGGTAGTAGAGTTAAACTGGACTCAGTCTAGCCTCTGTTCACCTGTATCTTTTCAGAGGTGCAAAAATCTGTGGCCTACTGTGCTTTAAAAGATAAAAACTGTGGGTTAATGGGCTAGATGGTTCCCACAGTCCTGAGTAGAGTTGAGCGATACTTTCCGATATCCAAAAGTATCGGAATCGGAATGGTATCGCCGATATCATTAAAATACGGCAATAACCGATACCGATACCGGAAGTCCCATGTAAGTCTATGGGAACAAAATATCGTAACTAAAAAAAGCCCCATTCTTTCCTTGTAAACACTAAATATACACACATAGAATACATATATATATATATATATATTACATGTCATTGTGACATATATATATATACATATATGTATAGTTTATACACTTCTACATAGTAAAATATCCTCTGATTCAACTGCCGGGTAAAGCCGGTTTCAGTGAAAAGACAGAAGCACCCGACATGAAATGACAACTTGGTGTACATAGGGTTAACCATGTCTTTTCATGTCGTTTGCCATCTGATTTGCACAAACAATTAAATCAGTCTATGTGTGCAAAATTTCCACCTGTAGGGGTTAATTAAAGGTGTAAATTTGTTGTAAAAAAACGGACTTTTTTGCTACGAATTTACACCTTTAATTAACCCCTACAGGTGTGAAATTTTGCACACATAGACTGATTTAATTGTTTGTGCAAATTAGATAGCAAAGGACATGAAAATACATGGTTAACCCTATGTACACCAAGTGTCATTTCAAGTCGCATCGCTGCGTGTGACAGGCGGGAGATCAGCGATCCGCTGGTAACCAAGGTACACAGCGGGTTTCCAGGCACCGCGCAGCGCTTGGAAACCCGCTGTGTACCTTGGATACCAGCTCCCTGCATCAGGGCGCTGGTATCCAAGGTACACAGCGGGTTTCTAGGCACAGCCCCGCGCCTGGAAACCCGCTGTGTACCTTGGTTACCAGCGGATCGCTGGTCTCCCGCCTGTCACACGCAGCGATGTGTGCCTGTCAGCGGGAAACCAGCGATCAAAAAAAGGTCCTGACATTTCAGCGACGATCAGCGATACCTGGCAGGGGGGATGATCGTCACTGAATGTCACACACAGCGATATCGCTGGTGAGCTCGCTGCTGCGTCACAAAACTAGTGACTCAGCAGCGATCTCGGTAGCGATATCGCTATGTGAGACGGGCCCTTAAGTGGAAAGCTTAATTGATTGCTTTCCACTTTCACTTCAGGTCAGCCAGGGACACAATCAGTGACGTCAGAGGGAACTGATTAACAAAAATAGGGGTTCCCTTCGAAAAAAAAATGGCGTGGGGTCCCCCCTATTTTTGTTAACCAGCCAGATGAAGCAGACCGCTGAGGCCTGGATTTTCAGGCTGTTAAGGAGCCAAGATCCATGGACCTTGCCAGCCTGATAATACCAGGCCACAGCAGTCTGCATATCTTGGCTGATTAACAAAAATAGGGGATCCCCTCGAAAAAAATTGGTGTGGGGTCCCCCCTATTTTTGTTAACCAGCCAGATGAAGCAGACCGCTGAGGCCTGGATTTTCAGGCTGTTAAGGAGCCAAGATCCATGGACCTTGCCAGCCTGATAATACCAGGCCACAGCAGTCTGCATATCTTGGCTGATTAACAAAAATAGGGGATCCCCTCGAAAAAAATTGGCGTGGGGTCCCCCCTATTTTTGTTAACCAGCCAGATGAAGCAGACCGCTGAGGCCTGGTTTTTCAGGCTGGTAAGGATCCAATATCCATGGACCTTGCCAGCCTGATAATACCAGGCCACAGCAGTCTGCTTAGCTTGGCTGGTTAACAAAAATAGGGGATCCCCTCGAAAAAAAAACGGCGTGGGGATCCCCCCTATTTTTGTTAACCAGCCAAGTAAAATGCAGACTGCTGCGGCCTGGTATTAAAAGACTGTCAAGGCCCATGGATTTTGGCCCTCAACAGCCTGATAATACCAGGCTACAGCAGCCCCACATTTGGCGCATCAAAAGATGTGCCAATTGTGGCACTTTACCCGGCTCTTCCCACTTGCCCTGTAGCGGTGGCAAGCGGGGTAATAAGGGGTTAATGTCACCGTTGATTGCACGGTGACAATAAGCCCGGTTAATAATGGAGAGGTGTCAATAAGACACCGATCCATTATTAATCCCAAAGTTTTTAAATGTTTAAAAAAAAGACACAGCCAGAAAAAAGTATTTTAATGAAATAAAAGAGACAACACAGTTTTCATTAATTTTATTACTCTCTCATTCCTGCGACGCCATCGATCTCCTGTAAAAAAAGAAAAAAAACAAACCAACAGTATACCACCTGTCCGACGCAGTCCATAGTAACGAGTGTCCCACGACGATCCAGCTCTGCTACATCGCAATGCCAGGCAGGGCCTAACATCCTGACGCAGCACAGCTGATTACCTGCTTCCCCGGCGGTGACGTCATCGGACTGACTGCTTTACGGCCGGGATTACCCAGCAGTCACTGCAGTTATCGCGAGAAACTGCATGTGACCGCCGGGGAAAGAAGATTGCGGCCATGAAGCAGTCCAGGACGTGACCGCCGGAGATCTTCTGCCAGGTAAGTGCCGCTGACTCCTGACAGACCCGACCGACGGACACTGACAGTGACAGTGACAATCCCGATTCCGGTATCCGATATGAGAAAATATCGGAACTCGGAATCGGAATTCCGATACAGCCAATATCGGCCGATACCCGATATTTGCAGTATCGGAATGCTCAACCCTAGTCCTGAGGCGTAGCTAGGTTTCGGTTTAGGGGGGGCGAAACATCTGAGTGGGCCCCTAACCAGAGAACCTCAGCAAATGACCGCGCTGTTGCCAAAATTAATCTATATATAAAAAGACCAATATTGATATCACCGCCATATGGTCAGTGGTACATAACACCAGTCCTACAGAACATATAAGAGATCATAGCAGAGTTACAGATAATGACTTACCGCTGACGTTCTTTCTGATGGAATCGTTCACTTTTCATGTCTTTTCCATCTGGCCCAGACCGACATAACGACTCCTCCAGCCAGGACTCGACTACAGAGAATACAACAAAGACACGTTTCACTTCTCATATTGTCAGCACCGTCACGGTCACCAATTGGACTATTCTCAACCTGCACAAACTTCTCATCCTGCTGATACCCCAATACTGAGCTGCTGCTGTCGTATGTGTCCCTATTACTACACCTGATACTCCAATACTGAGCCGCTGCTGCCGTATGTGTCCCTATTACTACACCTGATATCCCAATACTGAGCCGCTGCTGCCATATGTGTCCCTATTACTGCACCTGATACCCCAATACTGAGCCGCTGCTGCCGTATGTGTCCCTATTACTACACCTGATACTCCAATACTGAGCCGCTGCTGCCGTATGTGTCCCTATTACTGCACCTGATACCCCAATACTGAGCCGCTGCTGCCGTATGTGTCCCTATTACTACACCTGGTACTCCAATACTGAACCGCTGCTGCCCTATGTGTCCCTATTACTACACCTGATACTCCAATACTGAGCCGCTGCTGCCCTATGTGTCCCTATTACTACACCTGATACTCCAATACTGAGCCGCTGCTTGCCCTATGTGCCCCTATTACTACACCTGATACCCCAATACTGAGCCGCTGCTGCAGTATGTGCCCCTATTACTACACCTGATACTCCAATACTGAGCCGCTGCTGCAGTATGTGCCCCTATTACTACACTTGGTACCCCAATACTGAGCCACTGCTGCCCTATGTGTACATATTACTGCACCTACTGTGTGGTTCTGTGTGACCTCTAAATTCTAAAGCACCCTCTATAATATAGTAATGCCAGGTGCATGGGCCCTAGAAAACAGTGCCCACATGTTGTCCCCTAGAATGTAATAATGCCCTGTGTGTGCCCCTTTGACAGTCACAGTAACCAGAGTTCCCCTATAACAATAAGTACCCACTTTACACTTAATGTCCCGAGTCTCCCCCCTGTACAGCTCCCCTATACACAGTATGATGCCCCCTCACTGGATATATACTGACCCCTTAATATCCCCAAACTATTTAATGGCTCCAACACTGTATGATGGCCCCGCCACTGTAATCTCCACACTGTATGATGGCCCCCTAGATAGCCTCCATATAGCATAATACACCAGATAGTCCTCAATATAGTATAATGCACCCCCATAGACAGCCTATGTATTGTAATGCACCCCCATAAGCAGCCTCTGTATTATAATGCACCCCAACAGACAGCCTCTATATTGTAATGCACTCCCCATAGGCAGTCTTATTTATAATACACCCCATAGGCAGTCTTATTTATAATGCACCCCATAGGCAGCCTTACTTATAATGCACCCCATATGCAGCCTTACTTATAATGCACCCCATATGCAGCCTTACTTATAATGCACCCCATATGCAGCCTTATTTATAATGCACCCCATATGCAGCCGTACTTATAATGCACCTCCATATGCAGCCGTACTTATAATGCACTCCCCCATATGCAGCCGTACTTATAATGCACTCCCCCATATGCAGCCGTACTTATAATGCACCCCATATCCAGCCATATTTATAATGCACCCCATATCCAGCCGTACTTATAATGCACCCCCATATCCAGCCGTACTTATAATGCACCCCAAGCAGCCTTACTTATAATGCACCCCCATATCCAGCCGTACTTATAATGCACCCCATATGCAGCCTCTGTACTATAATGTACCCCCTTTACAAAAATAACAAATTCTGTACTCACCTCTCTTGCTCCCGGCTCCTGCACTGCTCACTGCTCTCCCTCTCAGCATCTGACTGCCGGCGCCGGGCAGTGACGTCATCGCGCCCGCTGTCAGACGCTGAGAGGGGGATTATGGGAGAGGAGGAGCGCTCGCTCCTTCTCTCTCAATGCGGTCAGCTGTATTGGCTGGATGCCGATACAGCTGACCCTGCGATGACGGGCGGGGGGCTCACTGATGGCACCGGGCCCCCCACCGCCTGCTCAGGGGCCCCATAGCGGCCGGGCGGCAGAGCAGGGAGATTGATTCTCCCTGCCATGCCGCAGAAAGTAACTGTGTTGGCGCGCTGTGCACGCCGATACAGTTACAGTAGCGTAGCTCCGGGTGGGCCCCCTCCGAGCGCGGGGCCTGGGGCCACTGCCCCTCTGCCCCCCCGGTAGCTACGCTACTGCCACAGTCTCTTCATCTGCCTTATTATAAGGAATCTTCCATTGGCAGTTTCGCCTGAATTACGTATTTTAGAGATTTAAATGGAAACCCTGGTGTAAACGCTCAACGTAGAGTATAGGATAATTATGGGCTATCTTTCTGAGGCAGAATGAACAAATGAACAGCAGGTCAAGAATTAGTTCTATTTATTTTTTACCCCATTCCTTGTGCGGCATAAGTGATTAGACAACTTTATTCTCTGGTTTTAAATAGAAAAATGCTTTCACCACTCCAAAATGGACACTCAGAACACTTAAACCCAAGTATAGAAACACCGTCAGAGAAGTCCCAAGGAGTCCACTTGGTAAAATCCATAAATTAATCAAAAGTACCTCATTCAAAATCAAGTGAAAAAGCCCCAAAATTATTTTTTCTGACATAGATGCAACGTTTCGATCTACCATAGGTCTTTTTAAACATATAAGATGGTGTAATATGCTAGGTTTAAATAGTATAGATCATTACAGAAAAGCCAATAAGAAGCATCTCAAACCCCTGATCCTCCCCTCAAGCAATCATGAGTGAAAATCTTCAAAAACAGTACATGAAGTGCCAGTGCAAAGATTACATGTCAATTTCATACATACAGTGGGTGTGGAAAGTATTTTCAGACCCCTTTACATTTTTTACTCTTTGTTTCATTGCAGCCATTTCGTAAGTTCAAAAAAGTTCATTTTTTCTCATTAATCTACACTCTGCACCCCATCTTGACTGATAAAAACAGAAATGTAGAATTTTTTGCAAACTTCTTAAAAAAGAAAAACTGAAACATCACATGGTCATAAGTATTCAGACCCTTTGACCAGACACTCTTATATAATTCACATGCTATCCATTTCCTTGTGATCCTTCTTGAGATGGATCTTCTCCTTCATTAGAGTCTAGCTGTGTTTAATTAAACTGATAGGACTTAATTTGTAAAGGCACACACATGTCTATTAGTGATGGGCGAGCACTAAAATGCTAGGGTGCTCATTGCTCGGGTCGAGCATATTGGAATGCTCGGGTGCTAGACCCGAGCAACGAGCCCAATGTAAGTCTATGAGAAACTCGAGCATTTTTGCCGCAGCCCTCACGGCGGTCCGCAGATGGACTAAAAATTGCAGAAATCGATGAGAACAGTGCTCAAATGACATAGGAACAGCATGGGGAAGACCCCTGGAAGCATTTCTGACTCCCAGGTCACTGATGTGAACAATGTTGTCAGAGTCTTATGCCACTTTTACAGACTCACAATAAAATATACAAAAAGGAAACAAAAATGGATTTTCCTGGGAAATATGTTGAGGAACATCCTTTCCAGGGTAATGACTTGTATATAAGGCAAAATAAATAGCCAAAAAAAATGCTCCTTGAAACACTTGAGCTACGTTCACACGTAACGTTTTTGATGCGTTTTTCAACTTTAGCATTGCTTTCAACCAAGACAAATGCATTCTCTGGGAAATGTCACTTTAACATTTTACAACCTTATCTGGCCATGTGGTGTGTGACACATCATCAGACACATCCTGTTTCATTTATGAAGGAGGGACTCTGAAAGTCACAAAGCATATTTTTAAAAGGCCAACAGGCGGCCTGTACTATTCTTAGATATCCATCAGCCAGCTATGCTTTGTTGTTCCAATTATTAAACAGTGGGTCTCCTATACTGTTATTGCCTATGCAGTGAGAATGCACCCCCAATACCCCTTTGAAAAGACATACAGGAGGGCCTCCAGAAAACAATGTTCCCATTATTATGAATAGGTCCTCCCATACTGTTTGCCTATGCATGGAATGCAAGGCCTGCCCTGCACTAAATTTAGACGCACCCCTTTGAAGAGCCGTACAGGAGGGCCACCTGAAAGCAATGTTCCCATTATTAGGAAGTTGGTACTCCAATCCTGTTTGCCTATGCAGTGACTGCAAGGCCTGCCCCAAATTTAGATGCACCCCAATAACCCTTTGAAGAGCCGTACAGGAAGGCTACCTGAAAGCAATGTTCCCATTATTAGGAAGTTGGTAGAATAATAGAATCATAGAATGGTAGAGTTGGAAGGGACCTCCTGGGCCATGTGGTCCAACTCCTTTCTCAAAGCAGGATTCACTAAATAATCCCAGACAGATGTCTGTCCAGCCTCTGTTTAAAGACTTGTATTTAAGGAGAACTCACCACCTCTCATGGCAGCCTGTTCCACTCATTGATTATTGATCACCCTAATTGTCAAAGTTTTTTTCTAATATCTAATCTGTGTCTCCCCTTATTCAATTTCATCACATTGCTTCTAATTTTTCCTTGTGCAAATGAGAATAAAGATGATTCTTCTACAATGTGACAGTCTTTGAGATATTTGTAGACAGCTATTAAATCTCTCTCAGTCTTCTCGTTTGCAATCTAAACATTCCCAAATCCTGCAACAGTTCCTCATAGGACATGGTTTGCAGACCGGTCACCATTCTGGTCACTCTTTTCTGAACTTGCTCCAGTTTGCTGATGTCTTTTTTAAAATGTGGTGCCCAAAACTGGACACAGTATTCCAGAGGAGGTCTGACCAAAGAGGAGTAGAGGGCAATAATGACTTCACGTGATCTAGACTGTATGCTTCTGTTAATACATCCAAGAATTGTATTTGCCTTTTTGCTGCTGCATCACACTGTTGACTCATGTTCAGTCTGTGATCTATTAGTATACCCAAGTCTTTTTCACATGTGCTGTTACTTAGTCCTATTCCTCCCATTTTGTATATGCTTTTTTCATTTTTATTGCCCAGATGTAGTACTTTGCATTTTTCCCTGTTAAAATCCATTCTGTTAGTTGCTGCCCACTGCTCCAGTTTATGTATATCTTTTTGAATCCTCTCTCTCTCTTCTCTAGTATTAGCTACCCCTCCTAGCTTTGTGTCATCAGCAAATTTGATCAGTTTACCCTCAATTCCTTCATCTAAATCATTGATAAAGATTAGAGTTGAGCATTCCGATACTGCAAATATCGGGTATCGGCCGATATTGGCTGTATCGGAATTCCGATTCCGAGTACCGATATTTTCGTCATATCGGATACCGGAATCGGAATGTCACTGTCACTGTCAGTGTCCGTCGGTCGGGTCTGTCAGGAGTCAGCGGCACTTACCCGGCAGAAGATCTCCGGCGGTCACATCCCGGACTGCTTAATGGCCGCCATCCTCTTCTCCCCGGCGGTCACATGCAGTTTCTCGCGATAACTGCAGTGACTGCTGGATAATCGCGGCCATAAAGCAGTCCGATGACGTCACCGCCGGGGAAGCTGGTAAGCAGCTGTGCTGCGCCGGGATGTCAGGCTCTGCCTGTCATTCCGATGTAGCAGAGCTGGATCGTCGTGGGACAGTCGTTACTATGGACTGCGTCGGACAGGTGGTATACTGTTGGTTTGTTTTTTTTATTTTTTTACAGAAGATCGATGGCGTCGCAGGAATGAGTGTATAATAAAAGAAATGAAAACTGTGTTGTCTCTTTTATTTCATTAAAATACTTTTTTCTTGCTGTGTCTTTTTTTTACACATTTAAAAACTTTGGGATTAATAATGGATCGGTGTCTTATTGACGCCTCTCCATTATTAACCGGGCTTATTGTCACCGTGCAATCAACGGTGACAATAACCCCTTATTACCCCGCTTGCCACCGCTACAGGGCAAGTGGGAAGAGCCGGGTAAAGTGCCACAATTGGCACATCTTTTGATGCGCCAAATGTGGGGCTGCTGTAGCCTGGTATTATCAGGCTGTTGAGGGCCAAAATCCATGGGCCTTGACAGTCTTTTAATACCAGGCCGCAGCAGTCTGCATTTTACTTGGCTGGTTAACAAAAATAGGGGGACCCCTACGCCGTTTTTTTTTTGAGGGGATCCCCTATTTTGTTAACCAGCCAAGCTAAGCAGACTGCTGTGGCCTGGTATTATCAGGCTTGCAAGGTCCATGGATATTGGATCCTTACCAGCCTGAAAAACCAGGCCTCAGTGGTCTGCTTCATCTGGCTGGTTAACAAAAATAGAAGGGACCCCACGCCAATTTTTTTCGAGGGGATCCCCTATTTTTGTTAATCAGCCAAGATATGCAGACTGCTGTGGCCTGGTATTATCAGGCTGGCAAGGTCCATGGATCTTGGCTCCTTAACAGCCTGAAAATCCAGGCCTCAGCGGTCTGCTTCATCTGGCTGGTTAACAAAAGTAGGGGGGACCCGACGCCATTTTTTATTCGAAGGGAACCCCTATTTTTGTTAATCAGTTCCCTCTGACATCACTGATTGTGTCCCTGGCTGACCTGAAGCGAAAGTGGAAAGCAATCAATTAAGCTTTCCACTTCCTCTCCTGTCAGCCAGGAGAGGAACTCATTCATTTGGGGGTTTACTGTGAGGCTGCAGCATTAGCTGCGGTCCCTGCAGTAAACATTAACCCTTTCTGAAGGATTACACCGTGGGACCTGACTGTGCATGGGATAGGTAAGAATAATTTTGCTTTTTTATTTTATTTTTATTACAGGAAATGGTTTTTGCAGTCAAATAAAAGATGGTCAAAAACATGTGTCTTTATTTCATTAAAATGATTTTTAATTAAAGTGTGTGTGTTTTATTTTTATTTCATGCAATAGGATTAATAATTGATAGTTGTCTAATTGACTGCTCTCAATTATTAACCTGGCTTAAGGTCACCTTTCAATTGCAATGTGGCTTTAACCCCATATTAACCCATTCGCCACCGCTACAGGGCAATGGGAATAGACGGGCAAAGTGCCAGAAAGGGCGAATCTAATTATAGATTTGTCTTTTCTGGGGTGTCTGGGGGCAGATGTAAGTAGCCAGGGGGGGCCAAAAATAATGGTCCCTCTCTGGGCTATTATTATCTGCCCCCATTCGCTGGCTTTGTCTGTCTGGTTGCGAAAATAGGGCGGGAGCCCACGCATTTTTTTTAAACAATTTTACACCTCATATATATATATATACATGTCATTGAATTTGTGACACATATATATATATATTTATATTTATAGTTCATACACTTCTACATAGTATAATAGCCGCTAAGTCAATTGACGGCTTTTGTGAAAATGCAGAACCCGACATGAAATGACACTTGGTGTACATAGGGTTAACCATGTCTTTTCATGTCCATTGCTATCTGATTTGCACAAACAATTACATCAGTCTATGTGTGCAAAATTTCACACCTGTAGGGGTTAATTAAAGGTGTAAATTCGTAGCAAAAAAGTCCGTTTTTTTTTACAACGAATTTACACCTTTAATTAACCCCTACAGGTATGAAATTTTGCACACATAGACTGATGTAATTGTTTGTGCAAATCAGATTGCAAACGACATGAAAAGACATGGTTAACCCTATGTACACCAAGTGTCATTTCATGTCGGGTGCTTCTGTCTTTTCACAGAAGCCGGCTTTACCCGGCAATTGAATCAGAGGATATTTTACTATGTAGAAGTGTATAAACTATACATATATGTATATATATATATATGTCACAATGACATGTATATATATATATATATATAATATATATATATGTATTCTATGTGTGTATATTTAGTGTTTACAAGGAAATAAAGGTTTTTTTTAGTTGCGATATTTTGTTCCCATAGACTTACATGGGACTTCCGGTATCGGAATCGGATATCGCCGATATTTAGTGATATCGGCGATACCATTCCAATCCGATATTTTTAGATATCGAGCAGTATCGCTCAACACTACTCCTGTTCCCTACACATGCACAGAAAAACCCATGTCGAACATGCTCCAAATAGGGAAGAGCCATCACCCTGATTGTTATGCTTAAAACAGGAAATAGTGAAGTTTTCCAGGCCTAGAATGATAAATTTTTATAACAAATATGGACAAATAATAATTTGTCATCACAGCGCATATCTGCACATGTCTATTAGAAATGGTAACAAAAACTAAAACATAGTGTTCACTTTTTGAAATTAATGCATAAAAGTACATTTCATACTTATCAATTAATGCTTTTTAAGGAACTTTATCTGTACCTGTAAGATAATGCAGTCAATGGATGTACGAATCATAAACATCCTCATCATCATCATCATCACGAGTTATATTTATGACAGACATTATAAAATACACATACTGATGCCAACTGTAACTTCACACACAATATATGAAATGGCCAGCATCTAAACCTGGTAATAATGTGCAATAATAAATTATTACATCTAGAAAGTGCATCATGCATACTGACAATAGGTAGTTATACCTGCAAGTGCTGTTGAAACAACCACAACAGATATAAAATAATAATGGTATATAGGTATCACAGTGCATAGTTACTCATGGACAATGTCGATGTAATACTGTACCTCATAAAGTCAGCGTCAACCATTATGCTTGTTAGTCTTGTAGATTGTTAAAGAGGGAACGTGCTTTTTTTGTTGGTCATAGGTGGAGTATTAGACAGTAAATGATTACTGCTGTCGTATTTTTGGCGTCCCTAGGGCAAAATAACGCTGCATAAGGTCACATTTTATAGAGAGTCATCTAATAGACACACGCTACCCTACCCTACGCGTGACAGTAGAAAGGTAGTGTTGACGGATAAAGCCTTGCGCAACCAGACATGCTTTTACCCTCTTCAACACTGTACAAGCAAAAAATGCATGATTGCAGCCGCAGACTTTATTGACGTACAGTATAACATCGCCATTACCCATCAGAGGCTGTCCACTGTCTGATACAGACATAGAATATACCTTTGCTATCCGTAGCCTTTGTTTCACCTACACTTGCAGGCACACACTTAAATTGTGACAATGCATAATGTTTTTTTAAATGGTTATTTTTTATCGTACATTATTGCGTCATCACATTGATGAGTCCATGCTGGACATGTCATACATGCTGTACAAAGTAACGATTTTATTAACTTAAATAATTGAAATGTCTGTGACTGTCACATATAAATTGCAATGATGATGATGAGTGACTATTACAAAATCCATTGTCTTCACTATGTTATGGTTTAACATAGCGTTCCTTAAGCATTATTCATAAATACAAAAATGGACTTTTATTCTTAAATTTACAACACTATATTTTGTAAACTAATTTTTGGGTGGTGTGTTGTTCCATTTCTTGTTGCCATGTGCATATATGCATTTATATTTGCAGGGTCTTTATTTTTATTCTTGAAATTAGGAAAGATGTGTATCTTCGTACCGTCTTAGCCAGTAGATAGAAAAATATTTAGACTTGAGAGTCCTCAGTGGTTGATACTAGGGTTGAGCATTCCGATACTGCAAATATCGGGTATCGGCCGATATTGGCTGTATCGGAATTCCGATTCCGAGTACCGATATTTTCGTCATATCGGATACCGGAATCGGAATGTCACTGTCACTGTCAGTGTCCGTCGGTCGGGTCTGTCAGGAGTCAGCGGCACTTACCCGGCAGATGATCATCCCTCTGCCATAATGACAGTTCTGCTTCACGTGACTTGTCTTACCTATTGCACTATTCCTGTGTCCTGTTGTGTGTAGAAATATGTGATTCTTCATTTTTTGTTTTACTCTAAGCCTGATGAAGAGACCTGAGTAATCTCGAAAGCTTGGAATTTGTTACCAACTTTACAGTTAGCCATTAAACGGTATCAACCACTGAGGACTCTCAAGTATAAATATTTTTCTATTCTTGGAATTGAAATTCATCATTTTATTGTCCTAGTAAAACTTCATTTATTCTTGTTTGAAGTACATACATTTGCAATGGCCACGTAAC
The DNA here is from genome assembly GCA_033576555.1 of Oophaga sylvatica. Classification (NCBI taxonomy): domain Eukaryota; kingdom Metazoa; phylum Chordata; class Amphibia; order Anura; family Dendrobatidae; genus Oophaga; species Oophaga sylvatica. The sequence goes on along the minus strand of JARQOD010000007.1, from coordinate 172,934,814 downwards.
AAGGCAATAACTCAATATTTTATTTCAAACCTCCTTGACCCTGGCTTCAACACCGCCAGTTGCTGCTCAAAGTGTTAGTGCACAGATGAAAACAATCGCTGATGTGTTTTGGTTCAGTAACGCCTGCTGTTCCCTGTGTGTGTCTGGCAAATTACTGCTGCTAACTACAAATTCAACTTCAAACATTCATACTAGCCTCTCCCTACACCCTCCTTGACCCTGGCTCAACACCGCCAGTTGCTGCTCAGAAGTGTTAGATGCACAGATGAAAACAATCGCTGATGTGTTTGTGGGGTTCAGTAACGCCTGCTGTTCCCCTGCTGTGTGTCTGGCAAAATTACTGCTGCTAACTACAAATTCAACTTCAAACATCTCATACTAGGGCCCTCTGCCTACACCCTCCTTGACCCTGGGCTTCAACACCGCCAGTTGCTGCTCAGAAGTGTTAGATGCACAGATGAAAACAATCGCTGATGTGTTTGTGGGGTTCAGTAACGCCTGCTGTTCCCCTGCTGTGTGTCTGGCAAAAATTACTGCTGCTAACTACAAATTCAACTTCAAACATCTCATACTAGGCCTCTGCCTACACCCTCCTTGACCCTGGGCTTCAACACCGCCAGTTGCTGCTCAGAAGTGTTAGATGCACAGATGAAAACAATCGCTGATGTGTTTGTGGGGTTCAGTAACGCCTGCTGTTCCCCTGCTGTGTGTCTGGCAAAAATTACTGCTGCTAACTACAAATTCAACTTCAAACATCTCATACTAGGCCTCTGCCTACACCCTCCTTGACCCTGGGCTTCAACACCGCCAGTTGCTGCTCAGAAGTGTTAGATGCACAGATGAAAACAATCGCTGATGTGTTTGTGGGGTTCAGTAACGCCTGCTGTTCCCCTGCTGTGTGTCTGGCAAAAATTACTGCTGCTAACTACAAATTCAACTTCAAACATCTCATACTAGGCCTCTGCCTACACCCTCCTTGACCTGGGCTTCAACACCGCCAGTTGCTGCTCAGAAGTGTTAGATGCACAGATGAAAACAATCGCTGATGTGTTTGTGGGGTTCAGTAACGCCTGCTGTTCCCCTGCTGTGTGTCTGGCAAAAATTACTGCTGCTAACTACAAATTCAACTTCAAACATCTCATACTAGGCCTCTGCCTACACCCTCCTTGACCCTGGGCTTCAACACCGCCAGTTGCTGCTCAGAAGTGTTAGATGCACAGATGAAAACAATCGCTGATGTGTTTGTGGGGTTCAGTAACGCCTGCTGTTCCCCTGCTGTGTGTCTGGCAAAAATTACTGCTGCTAACTACAAATTCAACTTCAAACATCTCATACTAGGCCTCTGCCTACACCCTCCTTGACCCTGGGCTTCAACACCGCCAGTTGCTGCTCAGAAGTGTTAGATGCACAGATGAAAACAATCGCTGATGTGTTTGTGGGGTTCAGTAACGCCTGCTGTTCCCCTGCTGTGTGTCCGGCAAAAATTACTGCTAGCTACCTACACATGGTGAAAAAAACATGACATGTCAAAGTGTCTAGTGCTACACATAGATATGAGGCTACACCCTGATTTCTAAGCTGTAAACAATTGAAACGTCAGCTTTAAAACCATAAAATGATTATTCTTTGTCACAAATCTGTAACTAAATAATTGTGACATATTATTTCAAATATGCACATGTCGAAAACAAATGCTAACACAAAAGCCTACTTATGCTATATGATACTGATGGTCAACCTTGTCACTCCATAGCTTAGACAAATCCAACTCACATCATGACTCAAATGCTGCAATGTTGGAAGTGCATAATGTGGGTTGAACTTTGACAACAGCTGCAGTGCGAAGGTTAGACTTCAGTGTTCTTGGCTTTTAAATAAAAGCATACAAGTAAATATAATAATCCAATGTTGATTAAGGGAGGTGATGTACACCTGTAATATTGTGCAAACAATGCATGTAGGAATAGTCCTCTTCAACATTACTTATATTTGTGTCATTTTAAAAAATACATATTTAATTAGAAAGTTAACAGCCCATATCATAAAGGTCCTTCATGTAAACATGATAATCGCTAACAAAAATCATGCATTACCTTGTTAAAGTCAATAGTGCATAGTCACAATAGCAAAATATATACCTGTAAGTGGTGCTGAAAGAACGACAACTGTAGAATAGTGAATGATATCTATTTATCAGACTGAATAGCGACACCTGTACAATGTCGATATAATACTGTACCTTAACAAAACAGCTGTGTCACACCTCACACGCGTTTTTCTTGTAGCTTGTTATGTAATAGGGCACATGCGTGTATGTTTCATCATAGGTGCATGTTTACTGAGTAAAGCAGTCATGACAACGCCTTTGTGTTGTCGGTACGCTTGCGATGATGAACGATGCGCACCGTGAATGTTAGTCTGCGTCATAAGACGCACAGACGCTCCAATACCCAACGCGCCACAGCAGGAAGCCAGTCTGTGCGTCCAAACAAAGGCGCAAGCATACATGCACGTACCCTGTTTATAAAGCTATATAAAAAAAGTATGTAGTAGTAACGCACACTTTATTGAGGTACAGTATTACATCGCCATTCACCATCTGTGGCTATGCAGTCTCATCTATATATACCTTATCTATCCGTTGTCATGCTTGCAAGTCCACAGTCAGGCATAAATAGCTGTTTTCACTATGCACTATGCACTTTTTAAAGGTTTTGTTTGTTAATATAAATGATTGGCACATATTATCAGTATTACATGATGGAAATTTTAGATATTTTTAAAAACTTTTTAGTGATATTATTCAGCAAATGTAAAGTTTTATGAATGTCACAGATAACTTGTAATTCTGATTATGTTTTTAAGTCAGCCATTCATTGTCTATACAATAAAAATGGTGTACATACTGTTACTTATCCATCATTAATGGATTCTGATATGTACTTGTATGCTTTTATTTAAAACCGTATAGCAGATTATTTAACCTATTTTTATTGTGGTTTGCATTGCTTTTCAACATGTTAATTTATGCGTTTATGTTTGTAAATTATTAATTTACATATATTTTTTAAAGTAAAATCATCATCTTATGGTACTAAAGGTTATATTTCTCTTGTTTGGAGTATAGACATTTTTAATTGACACGTAACAAGGAAAATACTTGATCTAGTATTTAAACATCCTCCTTGACCCTGGGCTCCAACACCGCCAGTTGTTGCTCGGAAGTGCTGTTAGCACAGACAACACTTGCTCCTGTGTTACTGGGGTTCAGTAATGTCAGCTGTTCCCCTGCTGTGTGAACGGCAAACAGTCCTGCTGCCTCCACCCTGTTGTCTTCTCATCCCTGGGCTCCAACACCGCCAGTTGTTGCCTGGAAGTGCTGTTAGCACAGTCAACACTTGCTCCTGTGTTACTGGGGTTCAGTAATGTCAGCTGTTCCCCTGCTGTGTGTACGGCAAACAGTCCTGCTGCCTCCACCCTGTTGTCTTCTCACCCCTCTGCTACAACACCGCCAGTTGTTGCCTGGAAGTGCTGTTAGCACAGTCAACACTTGCTCCTGTGTTACTGGGGTTCAGTAATGTCAGCTGTTCCCCTGCTGTGTGAACGGCAAAAAGTCCTGCTGCCTCCACCCTGTTGTCTTCTCATCCCTGGGCTCCAACACAGCCAGTTGTTGCCTGGAAGTGCTGTTAGCACAGTCAACACTTGCTCCTGTGTTACTGGGGTTCAGTAATGTCAGCTGTTCCCCTGCTGTGTGAACGGCAAACAGTCCTGCTGCCTCCACCCTGTTGTCTTCTCATCCCTGGGCTCCAACACCGCCAGTTGTTGCTCGGAAGTGCTGTTAGCACAGTCAACACTTGCTCCTGTGTTACTGGGGTTCAGTAATGTCAGCTGTTCCCCTGCTGTGTGAACGGCAAAAAGTCCTGCTGCCTCCACCCTGTTGTCTTCTCATCCCTGGGCTCCAACACCGCCAGTTGTTGCCTGGAAGTGCTGTTAGCACAGTCAACACTTGCTCCTGTGTTACTGGGGTTTAGTAATGTCAGCTGTTCCCCTGCTGTGTGAACGGCAAAAAGTCCTGCTGCCTCCACCCTGTTGTCTTCTCATCCCTGGGCTCCAACACTGCCAGTTGTTGCCTGGAAGTGCTGTTAGCACAGACAACACTTGCTCCTGTGTTACTGGGGTTCAGTAATGTCAGCTGTTCCCCTGCTGTGTGAACGGCAAAAAGTCCTGCTGCCTCCACCATGTTGTCTTCTCATCCCTGGGCTCTAACACCGCCAGTTGTTGCCTGGAAGTGCTGTTAGCACAGTCAACACTTGCTCCTGTGTTACGGGGGTTCAGTAATGTCAGCTGTTCCCCTGCTGTGTGAACGGCAAACAGTCCTGCTGCCTCCACCCTGTTGTCTTCTCGGCTCGCGGCCTGTCAACTTAAATTTACATGGGTACCTTCTGCTACCCGTCCGGGTTCCAGTACCGTCAGCTGGTTCTCCGCAGTGCCTTTGGCCTAGGTGCCTCCATGTCGGTATCCGAGTTCCAGCAACGTCTGCTGGTCCTTGGTAGTGCTTTGGAGCACAGGTACCTCCTGCTTAGTAACCGTGTCCCAGTAACGTCAGCTGGTCCTCGGTTGTGCCATTGGCTCTTTTCCTTCTGCTGCCCCTCCGGGTTCCAGCACAGTCAGCTGGTCCTCGTTACTTGCATTGGCTCTTGTACCTTCTGCTACCCGTCCGGGTTCCAGTACCGTCAACTGGTTCTCCGCAGGCAGTGCCTTTGGCCTAGGTGCCTCCATCTCGGTATCCAAGTTCCAGCAACGTCTGCTGGTCCTTGGTAGTGCTTTGGAGCACAGGTACCTCCTGCTTAGTAACCGTGTCCCAGTAACGTCAGCTGGTCCTCGGTTGTGCCATTGGCTCTTTTCCTTCTGCTGCCCCTCCGGGTTCCAGCACAGTCAGCTGGTCCTCGTTACTTGCATTGGCTCTTGTACCTTCTGCTACCCGTCCGGGTTCCAGTACCGTCAACTGGTTCTCCGCAGGCAGTGCCTTTGGCCTAGGTGCCTCCATCTCGGTATCCAAGTTCCAGCAACGTCTGCTGGTCCTTGGTAGTGCTTTGGAGCACAGGTACCTCCTGCTTAGTAACCGTGTCCCAGTAACGTCAGCTGGTCCTCGGTTGTGCCATTGGCTCTTTTCCTTCTGCTGCCCCTCCGGGTTCCAGCACAGTCAGCTGGTCCTCGTTACTTGCATTGGCTCTTGTACCTTCTGCTACATTTACAAATTGAAGATTTTTTAAATGTTTTTTTGGGTAATCACTCTGGATCTCCAACAATGAAGACGACGACCCTGATGACCACCCCGAAGAAGATGACGACCACAAGGACGAAGAGCATCAAGCCAACCAGCCTAAACACCATCACAAAGAAGAAATAAAAGATTACCCAACAGGACTGAGAAGGTTAAGACAAACTACAAGATACAGAATAAGAGACTTAAGAACAATAAGCAGAAGATCAAAAAGCAGAAGAACATGAAGTATAAGACCAAAATGAAGAGCAAAATATATGCTCTAAATTATAAGCAGAAGAAGACTAAGCAGTGTATGGGGGTGAGTCCGTTCCTCCTCGTGGTGCCCCTGGAAAATGCCTGCTGCTGCAGGCTAAACTGAACACGAACAAATACTGTTGTAATTTAAATCTTTTGTGACAGCAAGAATGGAGGATGAAAAATTCATACTTTGACAGATTACAAGTACAGGAATCTCTGTCACAAATAAGAATATGATGAAGAAGATGAAGTACAATATGAAGAAGAATAATAGTTTAATAAGAAGAATATGAGTAATGTTAACAAAAAGATGAATAGCAAGAAGTTTAAGAAGAAGATAAAGAAGGTGAAGATGAAGAATAATTTGATGAAAAAGATGATGCTGCTGAAGATTATGAAGGAGAAAGTGTGTCAAAAGTTAAAAAGGTGAAGAGCATGGAAGTTGTGAAATATACATATTTGCCAAAATAGAAAAAACGTTAACAACATTGTCAATTTCTTTGTCAATCCGAACATCTTTAAAAAAAAAAATATTTATGCTATTCCATTTGATTGGGTTAAACATCTATGCCTTTAATGTCTCCTCAACCTTCCCCAATACATTCTACATTACTCTTTGCTGTTTTCCTTCATGTACAATTAACCAACAAGGCAAGAATGGGGTTTTTTTAATTCCGATATTTTGTTCCCATAGACTTACATTGGATTTCCGGTATCGGTATCGGGTATCGCCGATATTTTTTGGGTATCGGCGATACCATTCCGATTCCGATACTTTTGGATATCGGAAAGTATCGCTCAACTCTACTCTTGAGTCTTCCTTCCTGTGTCAACCATGATACAGACCCTAGGGCTAATGTTTTGAAGACACTATGTCCATGCCTACACATTGGGCACTGGAACTAGCATGTTAGTAGTCTACTTTCATAATTTTCTGGCTCTTGAGGCCTCCTTCCTGCGTCAACTATGATACAGCCCCTAGGGCTAATGTTTTGAAGACACTATGTCTATGCCTACACATTGGGCAGTGGCAGTGGAACAACAAGGACAGTAGTCCAAGCTTTATAATTATGAATCCCTTGTGATGATGATGATGGCTGGCTTATTCCTGTGTTAACCATCACACAGCCCCCAGGGCAGATCGCTCTCCTTACACCACTTACACACTTAGCTGTCAGAAGATCGCCTCCATCATCACTCACTCTTACAGCACTTCTGATATATTACTGGCACTGCGAAAGTGGCGTACAAGTCCTGCTCTGCCGGCAAAAAATGACAGAACTTCAAGTAGTGTTTATACATTCTAGTGAAGCAGTTGGGTAAAACCACTTGTGCAGCCCCTGACCAGGTGCCCCATGTTATATACATTTGTTTACAGCATACATATTTTTAGCATTTTCACATTTTTTAGCCTTTTCCTCAGCCCCCAGACCACTTTGTAGGATCCAGCAGACAATTACTCACATTTTCCATTGACTAACATTGGACTCGCTACTCGTACCGAATAACCGAGTAATGCGATATACTTGGTACGAGTATAGCGAGTCCGAATATTTCACTACTCGCTCATCCCTTCTACAGATCCATTTTTTTAACAAGGGTAAAAGGACAAATTTTACCCCAAAAGTTGTTGTGCAATTTGTCCTGAGTATGCTGAAACCTCATATCTGGAGGGAACCACTGTTTGGGCGCATGGCAGAACTCGGATGGGAAGCAGCGCCGTTTGACTTTTCAATGCAAAATTGGCTGGAATTGAGATCAGACGCCATGTTGTGTTGGAGAGCTCCTGATGTGCATCAAAAGTGGAAACCCCCCAATTCTAACTCCAACCTTAACACAAACTCACCCCTAACCCTAATTCCAACCTTAACTATTACCCTAACCACAAACCAAACCCTAACACACACCCAACCCTAATCCCAACCCTAACCCTAATTCCAACCCTAAACCTAATTCCAACCCTATCCCTAATTCCAACTCTTACCCTAATTCCAACCCTAACCCTAATCCCAACCCTAACCCTAACTTTAGCCCGAACCCTAACCCTAACTTTATCCCCAACCCTAACTTTATCCCCAAGTCTAACCCTAACCCTAACTCTAATGGGAAAATGGAAATAAATAAATTTTTTTTGTTTTATTATTTTTCCCTAGCTAAGAGAATGATAAAGGGGGGTTTGATTTACTATTTATAACGGGGTTTATATAGCGGTTTTTATGTTTGGCAGCTGTCACACACTAAAAGATGCTTTTTATTTCAAAAATAGTTTTTGCATCACCACGTTTTGAGAGCTATAATTTTTCCATATTTTGCCCACAGTTAGGTGAGGTCTTGTTTTTTGTGGGATGAGTTGACGTTTTTATTGGTACCATTTTCGGGCACATGAAATTTTTTGATTGCTTTCTATTCTGATTTTTGGGATACAGAATGAGCAAAAACCAGCAGTTTATGAATTTCTTTTGGGGGGGTAATTACACTGTTCCGCTTGTGGTAAAATTGATAAAGCAGTTTTATTCTTGGGGTCAGTACAATTACAGCAATACCTTATTTATATTTTTTTATGTTTTGGCACTTTTTATACAATAACAACTATTATATATAAAAAATAAATATTTTGCATCGCTATATTCTGAGAGCTATAACTTTTTTATTTTTTCGCTTTTGATGCTGTACGAGGGCTTGTTTTTTGCGGGACAAGATGATGTTTTCAATGGTACCATTTTATTTATATCCGTCTTTTTGATCATGTGTTATTCCACTTTTTGTCTGGTGGTATGATGATAAGCATTGTTTTTTTGCCTTGTTTTTTTTTCTATGGTGTTCACTAAAGGGGTTAGCTAATCGGACAGTTTTATAGGGTGCGGCGTTACTAAATATTTGTACTTTTATTGTTTAGATATTTTTTCATTAAAATATTTATTTAGTGATAGATTGAATATTGATTTTTTTTTTTTTAATATTTTTACAATTATTTAAAAGAAAAATTTAAATTTAATTCTTACTTTTACACTTTGTCCCACTATACAACACTCATTATGTGCAGGCTGATCGCTTCTATAGCATGCAGAGCTGCATGCTATAGAAGCTGTCTGCGCTGCATAGATTTTACACTGACCTCAGAGACTTCCTGGTCATCACTGTGCATGACTGGCAGTCTCTGAGCTCTGGAGACAAGGATGTCGTCATGACGACATTGGGTCTCCAAGGCAGCCATCCGGACCCCGCGTCATGACGTGGGGGTCTCCGATCCAAAGGCAGAGGGGCTGTCAGAGCTGACAGTCCTTCTGCCTGCTTCTGGAATGCTGCGATCATGTTTGATCGCAGTGTGCTGGGGGTTAAAGTGCCGGGAGTGGTCTGTGACTGCTCCTGGCACTTAGTGCCAGATGTCAGCTATGAGAATCAGCTGACACTCGGCCGAGATCGTCCGCGCTCCCCCTGTGAACGCGGCCGATCGCATATGACGTACTATCCCGTCCAGGGTCAATAATGCACAGGTCACATGGATGGGATAGTATGTCAAAGGTCAGAAAGGGGTTAAGGAAGGTTAATTTTAATATTGAGAGTTAGAATATCAAAAATAAAATCCAGAAAATCACATTGTATAAATTATATAAATTTATTTGCATTTTGCAGTGAGGAATCAGTATTTGATTCCTCTGGCAAACAAGGCTTAATACTTGATGGCAAAACCCTTGTTGGCAAGCACAGCAGTCAGACATTTTTTGTAGTTGATGATGAGGTTTGCGCATATTTCAGGAGGAAAATTGGTCCACTCCTCTTTGCAGATTATCTCTATATCATTAAGATTTTGAGGCTGTTGCTTGGCAACTCTGAGCTTCAACTCCCTCCATAAGTTTTCTATGAGATTAAGGTCTGGAGACTGGTTAGGCCACTCCACGACCTTAATATGCTTCTTTTTGAGACACTCCTTCGTTGCCTTGGCTGTATGTTTTGGGTCATTGTTTTGCTGGAATACCCAGCCACAACCCATATTTAGTGTCCTGGCGAAAGGAAGGAGGTTGTCACTCAGGATTTTACGGTACATGGCTCTCTTCATTCTCCCATTGATGCGGTGAAGTAGTCCTGTGCCCCTAGCAGAGAAACACCCCAAAACATGTTTCCACCTCCATGCCTGACAGAAGGGACGGTGTTCTTTGGGTCATACGCAGCATTTCTCTTCCTCCAAACACGGCGAGTTGCTTTAATGCCAAAGACCTCATTTGTTGTCTCATCTGACCACAGCATCTTCTCTCAATCACTCACAGAATCATCCAGGTGTTTATTGGCAAACTTCAGATCGGCCTGCACATGTGCCTTTTTGAGCAGGGAGACCTTGCGGGCACTGCAGGATTTTAAACCTTTACGGCGTAATGTGTTACCAATGGTTTTCTCTGTGACTGTGGTCCCAGCTACCTTAAGATCATTAACAAGTAACCCCCCTTGTAGTTTTAGGCTGATTTCTCACCTTCCTCATGATCACGGATACTCCACGAGGTGAGATTTTGCTTGGTACCCCAGATCGATGTTGATTCACAGTCATTTTGTATTTCTTTCATTTTCTTACTATTGCACCAACAGTTGTCTCCTTCTCCCCAGCGTCTTACTTATGGTTTTGTAGCCCATTCCTGCTTTGTGCAGGTCTATGATCTTGTTCCTGACATCCTTAGAAAGCTCTTTGGTCTTGTCCATGTTGTAGAGGTTAGAGTCTGACTGATTAATTGAGTCTGTGGATAGGAGTCTTTTATAAAGGTGACTATGTAAGACAGCTGTCTTATTGCAGGTAACGGGTTAATTAGGAGCGTCTTTCTGGTCTGTAGGAGACAGAACTCTTAATGGTTTTTAGGGGATCATATATTTATTTCTCACTGCAAAATGCAAATAAATTTATATTATTTATACAGTGTGATTTTCTGGATTTTATTTTTGATATTCTATCTCTCAATGTTAAAATTTATCTACCCTTAAAATTATAGACTGTTCATGACTTAGTCAGTGGGCAAACTTACAAAATCAGCAAGGGATCAAATAATTATTTCCTTCACTGTAGTCTTTGTCAAGTGATGACAAGTAGTTGACAAAAGCTACATGTTTGGTCCAAACATGGTTTATTTTGTAGACTTCTGATAAAGTAAAATGTTACACTCTTTTGAAGAACTCTTGGATGTTGTCACAACTTTTAAGTTCTGCATTACAGTAACCCATATAGATTCATGGGCCTGGTGAATCTTGCATCCAATTACAAAGTGTGCTGCCGACAAAGAATTGCTTCTGGTGCATTAAAATGTCAACATTTCCTGTATTGCTTCAGAGGCAAGATACAGTAAGTTGAAATAAAAATACATTTTTAGAAGTTTCAGGCTCACATTATTTAGTGATGATTTTCAGAAAGTTGAAGAATAAAAGCACAGACTTAGCTACAAGGATGATCTTGGAATTCATTTAACTTTATAAAGAATTTCCACATTAAAATTACTTTATAAGATCATTATACCAAATATTAATGGTTTTATATTGAGAAATGTTTCTGAGCTAGGCCTCTACACATGGTCAGAGAATAGTAGAATTTTTTAAATTAACTTTATTGTGTTTTTTATTATTCTTTTTGAATATATCTTTTGTGTTATTTCCTTTATTATATATTTTTTTCTAACATTGCATAGACAGTGTCTGCAATTCACCCATTTGAATTAGTCTTTATGTGTTTTGCTTTCTTTTAGTATCCTTTATTCACATTTTCATTGTATTTTTTCCAATTTACATGAGTCCTTTAAAGTATCTGTATTAGGAGTCACGGGTTATCATGACTGTGCATATAACAAGATCTGTAAAGGCAGCAACAGCATGAAATATATATATTCTAAAGATGTGTGGTTCTTATCAGGATTGAAAAGGATGCAATATTTATATCATTGTACAAAAACTCTATAATATGAATGGGTGCAAAGGAAAGAAAAAAGAAAACAAAGAAATTGAAAATCGTTGAATGGGAGACCTGCTGATTTAAAAAAACAGGAAACTTAAAGAGAATCAGTTACTACATTTATGCTACCCTTCCTGAGGGCACCATGAAGAAGTGGCAGGCATGCTGATTTCAATGGTGTGTCTGGTGTCTGTTAATATGCTGTAGATTTGTAACACTCGCAGTTTTGAAATTGCCGCATGCTACAAGTGTTGTAACCTAAGAGTCTGAAATATTGTTGAGCTGTGGCCTTCTCCTGCCAGAGACATGTAGGTGTGTTGAGCCCACTGCTACGTTGGACACTGGATTACTAGCTCACAGCATTTTCTGAATGACACAGTGACACATGTTTTCCTAAGTAGGTTAAGTAAATTTATTTTTCTAATATATAGAAAAAATAGCATTTTAATTCTAACTAGTTTCTATTTGTGCATTTCGATTTTTGTAAACTTCTTACACCACTACTTTTTCTGAATATATTGTACATAATATACAGAAGTTTAACAAGCAACTTCAAACTAAGCTGGATGAAGGCCAAGTGTTTCATTTCTGAGCAAACATAACAATAATTGGGCAGTGTAAATGCATAAGGCCATAAACGTTCAGCATTGCATCACTGTCTTCTAAAGACCCAGCAAAGTTTTAATTTGAACAAGAAAAAGCTCAATTTTATTGCCACTAAATGGAAAAGAAAATATTCTTAGGTGCAGTCCACAAAGCCTACATTGTACTACTAAAAAGAGAACTTCTCACATTTGTGCATATGAGATGGTAAAGATTATTTTACAGTCAATAATTTTTTTATGCACCCATCTATTAATGTTCTATTTGTTACGCTAACAGGTATCCAATATAACCACAGGGTGTTTAAATCCACAAGGGTGTAATGTGGACACTGATCGTGGTAGCCTGGCAGCTCTAAATAAGGCTTCCAGACAAAGGCTTTGCACATACTACTTCATCTACCAGATCACAGAGGTTGTCTTGATCTTGCTCCTTTAACCTCTATATAGGGATCTAGAATTACACATGGCCTCCTGAGATAGGGTCATGGAGAAGACTTCTGGCAGAAGCAGCAAACTTACAGCACAAAGAGTTATCAGGTTGGTCCAACCAGGGGATCAAATCAAGGACAGAATTGTAAGTCAGTAAAATTGTCAGTAGTGTTGAGCGATACGATACTGCAAATATCGGGTATCGGCCGATATTAGCTGTATCGGACTTTCGATTCCGAGTTCCGATATTGTCGTCTTATCGGATACCGGAATCGGAATTGTCACTGTCACTGTCAGTGTCCGTCGGTCGGGTCTGTCAGGAGTCAGCGGCACTTACCTGGCAGAAGATCTCCGGCGGTCACGGCCTGGACTGCTTGATGGCCGCCATCATCTTTCCCCGGCGGTCACATGCAGTTTCTCGCGATAACTGCAGTGACTGCTGGGTAATCCCGGCCGTAAAGCAGTCAGTCCGATGACGTCACCGCCGGGGAAGCAGGTAATCAGCTGTGCTGCGTCGCGATGACAGGCTCTGCCTGTCATTGCGATGTAGCAGAGCTGGATCATCGTGGGACACTCGTTACTATGGACTGCGTCGGACAGGTGGTATACTGTTGGTTTGTTTTTTTCCTTTTTTTACAGGAGATCGATGGCGTCGCAGGAATGAGAGTATAATAAAAGAAATGAAAACTGTGTTGTCTCTTTTATTTCATTAAAAGACTTTTTTCTTGCTTTGTCTTTTTTTTATACATTTAAAAACTTTGGGATTAATAATGGATCGGTGTCTTATTGACGCCTATCCATTATTAACCGGGCTTATTGTCACCGTGCAATCAACGGTGACATTAACCCCTTATTACTCCACTTGCCACCGCTACAGGGCAGTGGGAAGAGCCGGGTAAAGTGCCACAATTGGCACATCTTTTGATGCGCCAAATGTGGGGCTGCTGTAGCCTGGTATTATCAGGCTGTTGAGGGCCAAAATCCATGGGCCTTGACAGTCTTTTAATACCAGGCCGCAGCAGTCTGCATTTTACTTGGCTGGTTAACAAAAATAGGGGGACCCTTACGCCGTTTTTTTTTCGAGGGGATCCCCTATTTTTGTTAACCAGCCAAGCTAAGCAGACTGCTGTGGCCTGGTATTATCAGGCTGGCAAGGTCCATGGATATTGGATCCTTACCAGCCTGAAAAACCAGGCCTCAGCAGTCTGCTTCATCTGGCTGGTTAACAAAAATAGGGGTGACCCCACGCCAAATTTTTTAGACGGGATCCCCTATTTTTGTTAACCAGCAAAGATAAGCAGACTGCTGTGGCCTGGTATTATCAGGCTGGCAAGCAGGGTCGGACTGAGCCACCGGAGAAACCTCCGGTGGGCCCCAGCTCCTGCGTGGTGGACCCTGATTTGAAAGGATAGGTCGCGAGGCAGAGGGGGCGGTGGCCCCGGGCCCGCGCTCTGAGGGGGCCCACCCGGAGCTACGCTACAGTAACTGTATCGGCGTGCACAGCACGCCGATACAGTTACATTCTGCGGCAGAGCAGGGAGAATCGATCTTCCTGCTCTGCCGCCCAGAAGCTATGGGGCCTGAACAGGCATTGGGGGGGCCCGGTGCCAGCAGTGGGCCCCCCATCCGTCATCGGAGGGTCAGCTGTATCGGCATCCAGCCGATACAGCTGACCGCATAGAGAGAGAAGGAGCGAGCGCTCCTTCTCTCCCATAATCCCCCTCTCAGCGTCTGACAGCGGGCGCGATGACATCACCTGCCGGCGCCCGCTGTCAGACACTGAGAGGGAGAACAGTGAGCAGCACAGGAGCCGGGAGGTGAGTATTGTTTTTTTTTTTTTTTTATGGGGGTGCATTATACTACAGAGGCTGTATATGGGGGGTGCATTATACTACAGAGGCTGTATATGGGGGCTGCATTATACTACAGAGGCTCCATATTGGGGTGCATTATACTACAGAGACTCCCTATGGGGATGCATTATACTACAGAGGCTGCCTATGGGGGTGCATTATAATATAGCGGCTGCCTATGGTGGTGCATTATATTATAGACTCTGCCTATGGGGGTTTATTATAATATAGAGGCTGCCTATGGGGGTGCATTATACTATATTGAGGACTATCTGGTGTATTATGCTGTATGGATGCTATCTAGGGGCCATCATACAGTGTTGGACCCATTAAATAGTTTGGGGACATTAAGAGGTCAGTATATATCCAGTGAGGGGCATTATTCTGTGTATAGGGGAGATGTACGGGGGAGACTTGGGACATTATTAAATGTAAAGTGGACACTTATTGTTATAGGGGAACTCGGGTTACTGTGACTGTCAAAGGGGCACACAGGGCATTATTACAGTCTAGGGGACAAAATGTGGTCACTGTTTTCTAGGGCACTTGCACCCGGCATTACTATATTCTAGAGGGGTGCTTTAAAATTTAGAGGTCACACAGAACCACACAGCAGGTGCAGTAATAGGGACACAAACGGCAGCAGCAGCAGCTCAGTATTGGAGTATCAGGTGCAGTAATAGGGACACATACGGCAGCAGCGGCTCAGTATTGGGGTATCAGGTGCAGTAATAGGGACACATATGGCAGCAGCGGCTCAGTATTGGGGTATCAGGTGCAGAAATAGGGACACATATGGCAGCAGCGGCTCAGTATTGGGGTATCAGCAGGATGAGGAGTTTGTGCAGGTTGAGAATAGTCCAATTGGTGACCGTGACAGTGCTAAAAATATGAGAAATGAAATGTGTCTTTGTTGTAATCTCTGCAGTCGAGTCCTGGCTGGAGAAGTCGTCATGTCGGTCTGGGCCAGATGGAAAAGAAATGAAAAGTGAACAATTCCATTAGAAAGAACATCAGCGGTAAGTCATTATCTGTACCTGTGCTGTAATCTATTATATGTTCTGTAGGACTGGTATTATTTACCACAGACCATATGGCGGTAATATCAATATTGGTCTTTTTATATATAGATTATTTTTGGCAACAGCGCGGTCATTTGCTGAGGTTCTCTGATTAGGGGCCCACTCAGAAGTTTCGCCCCCACTAAACCAAAACCCTAGCTACGCCTCTGGCTCTCTCTCTAGTCTTTCTTTCTCTCTCTAGTCTTTCTCGCTCTCTGTTCTTTCTTTCTCGCTCTCTGTTCTTTTTTCTCTCTGTTCTTTCTTTCTCTCTCTCTTTTCTTTCTTTCCTCTCTTTCTTTCTCTGTTTGTTCTTTCTCTCTCGCTGCTCTTTCTTTCTTTTCCTCAGTACCAGCCACTGTGCCCTCATTACCAGTCAGTGTGATCAGCAGTGCTAAATGGGTACGCTTGGGGCCAGGATATGGGTGTGATTAGCTGTTAAATTGGTGTGGTCGGGGCGTGGCCTAAAATTTGCAGCGACGCCCTACGCGCGCCGCAGCCTTTAACCCTCTTTCCTGTCTTCAAAATTTGGGAGGTATGCTGTATGACCTCACTACAACTTCTGGCCATGCTCCTGATGAGCTCGACGGATGGTCTCCTGAGGGATCTCCTCCCACACCTGGACTAAAGCATCCACCAACTCCTGGACAGTCTGTGGTGCAACGTGGCATGGCCTAAAATTTGCTGCAGCAGGCACAGCGTGCCACAGCCTTTGTCCCTCTTTCCCTTCTTCAAAGGTTGGGAAGTATGATGGTGGGCCCCAAGAATATTTTTTCTCTGGTGGGCCCAAGGTACTCCAGTCCG
>JARQOD010000007.1:172848875-172918521 GCA_033576555.1 Oophaga sylvatica | reverse complement strand
GGCTAACTACACCTAAAGGTAGAAAGAGGAAAGCTATCTGCCCCGGAGCAGATCCCCAAAGAACATAGGAAGCCCCCAAACATGTAATGGCGGTTAGACAAGAGGAAATACAGACACAGACAGAAAATAGTATGAGCAAACGCTGGGGCCCAATCTGCCTTGACAGAAAAGGATAGGAAGGATACTTACTGCAATCCAAAAAAACACTAAAAAAAGCCAACGCTACTAATTGCAAAAACACCTGAGATCACACGACCTCTACCACCTAAATTAGTTCTCTGGTGTAACAAAACAAAGCCGCAGTCACAGAAAAAAAACTGGAAAAGGCAAATGAACAAACAACAGTGGCTCCAGAGGAACCGAGAGGAGACCAAGCCCCCCGGGGAGGGGAACCTGGCCAACCTCACAGAAATGCAGAGAAATATGCAAATGGCAAGCACAAAAACAAAAAACAGAAAATACCTTATCTGAGAGCAGGAGAAGAGGCAAGCTTCCAAGTGAACCAGGAACAACGTTGAGACAAGAACAATTAATCACCGGCAACCATGATGGGGGGAAACCTCCCTTATACCAGCCAGTCTGTGATTCCTGATTGCCAATCTTCATTGAATGGTTCAGTACTGTTTATAACCACCAGAGGGAGCTTCTGCTCAGAATTCATTTCTAAAACATTCATAACAGAAACGGCTCCAGTGGGCCAAACAATACATTAAAACTGACTTCAAAACTGTTTTGTTCACCGATGAGTGCCGTGCAAAGCTCGATGGTCCATATGGATGGAGTGGAGGATAGCTGGTTGATGGACACCCCATGCAAACACAGCTATGGCGCCAACAAGGAGGAGGTGGAGTAATGTTTTGGGCTGGAATCATGGGGAAAGAGATTGTCGGCCCCTTTAGGATCCCTGAAGGCGTAAAGATGAACTCCATAGTGTATGTTGAGTTTCTCAAACAGCACTTCCTGCCATGGTTCAAGAAGAAGAACCGTGCATTCCGCAGCAAGATCATTCTCATGCATGATAATGCACCGTCTCATGCTGCACATAACACATCTGCATCTCTGGCTGCTTTGGGCATTAAAGGGGACAAACTTATGGTGTGGCCCCCATGCTCCCCTGAACTCAACCCAATTGAGAACCTCTGGAGCATCATCAAAAGGAGTGTCTATGATGGCGGGAGGCAGTTCACATCTAAGCAACAGCTCTGGGAGGGTATTCTGTCCTCATGCAAAACAATTGAAGCAGAAACCATCCAAAACCTGACAAATTCAATGGACGAGAGAGTTCAGAAGCTCCTTTCGAACAAGTGGTCCTACGTGCAAATGTAACATCACCTGGAATAAAGTTTTGAGTTGAAAACTGTTTGATTTCAGTTTGTAAGAACCTGCTAATGCTTATAATTTCAAAAATGACCATTTTTTTTGTTCTTTATTAAAATGAAAAGGTTGAAAACTCTGCTGTGCATAATAATTTGGAACATGCATTTTGAGTGCAGTTTGAGTGTTTCATTTTTTAAAAAGTATACTGTTATCATAGGCAGTTTGTACAAAAACCTTTCAATTGTACTCTAATAGCTATTTGACTGGAAAATTACAATGACTGAAATTCATATAGGTAATTTGGGAAAATCTGAGAAAATATTATTTGCATAATAATTTGGAACACAGTGTAGTCTTGGTTTCCCCAGTGAGCTAGTTTGTTTTGCTATTGTATCTCTGACCTTTGCCTGAATTTCTGACCCTTCTACTGCCTGCCGCTTTTGTACCTCTGTTGCCCGCCTGGTTTTGACTCTGACTTTTGCCTGGATTTAGACCCTATTTTAGCCTGCCGATATTGTACATTTGCCGCCCCTCCCGGTTTTGACCTTTGGACTTCTGACTACGCATTTGGTCTAGCTTTTTATTCCCTTCCTAGCGTCCTTCCTACTCCGGTCCACTGCTCTCATAGCCAGCTACCCCCTATACTTCGCTATAATTTCAGATCCCTGTATAGGGTGTGAGACAGTGAAGGAATATGTGTTGAATGGGGTGTACATTTCACCTAGGTATAAGGGAAATGTGTGGCTTTGTAAACCTAGTGGTAGAGAAAGGTCACTACACTTCACATTCAACACACACTTGCAGCTCAGGCCTGAAACCATTCAGCTGTTAATTAGGAGACCAGAAGTAGGTGTCTGCAAACACAATCTGAGAGCTGGCTTAGTCTGGACACAGGAGGTGTCCCGGCACAAGAAGCAGTCTCCAGGAGTTGGAGCTGGCTTAGTCTGGACACAGGAAGGTGTCCCGGCACAAGAAGCAGTCTCCAGGAATGGGAGCTGGCTTAGTCTGGACACAGGAAGGTGTCCAGGCACAAGAAGCAGTCTCCAGGAGTTTGAGCTATCTCAGTCTGGGTGCAGGAAGTATCCCGGAGACAGGAGTAGTCTCAGTGAGAATCTGTGCGAATAGCGGCTGAATAGGAGTGGATCTCTCTCAAGTCTGGACGCTGAAGGGGCCTTCAGACACAAGGAGGAGTATCTGTGAAACTCCATACTGGTAACATATATCATATGTGTTGTTTTGGGCACAGACTGGTAGAGTCTGGACCCGGAGAGACAGGGAAATCGATCTATGTGTAATTAGTGGCTAGACAAGCCTAGGTTTTCTGTTTATGCTTTATTTTTATCTGTTTGCTGTGGACTTTAATAAAGCTGGTTGCGGCCAGTTTTACACCAGAACTGCTGTCTGAATGAACTGTTTTCGTGCCATTCTGTCTACCCAGACAGCGATCCTAGAGCTATATCCCCTGAAAAGCTTACAATTGGTGGAGAATGCGGGCAGCGCAGTGGCTGATACAGTTAGTACTGGAGTGTGCATGCAGCACAGTGGCTTAGAGACAGCAATAAAGGTGAAGTCTGTTGAAATAGCAGCAGAGAAAAAAAAAGTGTGTCAGCAGAAACGTCTGTTTGGAGCAGTCTTAAAGAGACAGGACCCCTAATAGACTTTGCAAAGAAAAAAAAAAAAAAAGTGTCTGCACAGCAGAGCTGAATTTTTCTATGGAAAAGACTGTAGAGTGTGTATGTCTTGAGTGAAGACTGCCGTTGTTAAGACAGAGAAGTCTGACAGCATGGATGACAGCATGGAGGCGCTGTTTGAATAAATGGCGCAAGTTAATGTGCAACATAAGACTGCCGTGGTTGAGACAGATAAGTCCGGCAGTATGGAGGAGCTTGTTAAGAAACACCTGCAGAGCCTGCAGCAGATCCGGCAGAGCATGCAGAGCTGGCGGCAGCAGCAGCAGGAGGCTAACCGGTTGTTTCTTGAGGAGATTGCAGCACTAGAAAAACCTCTCAGCGCCTTGTCCCCGAGTAATGTTGTAAAGGCACCTGCGTTGCCTACAGGAAAGAAGGAGTGGGAGTCTGCCGTCAGCAAACCTGGTCATGGAGTTGAAGAGGTGATAGTGGACCACTGCACCCAAGCATGTCCTCCTGAGGACCAGCCGTCTGAGAGGTCATCACTTCAGAGTTCCCGGACGCTGAACTCTCGCGGTAAGAGCGTTCCGGCTGTTGGGGACATATGGGAGGGTGATTGTGGTGGACAGTGTTGGAGATGTCGTGAAATTGCAGCCAACTGTCCAATAGAGGGGGAGCCTATGTATTGTGATGTTGGCAGATCCCTCTCTCTCTGCGCAGAACCTGTGTGTGTGACCACCGCAGCCGAAGAGACTGGACCACAGGTGTCCCCGGTGGTTGTAAATGACTGCCCAGCACAGGCCCTCTTAGACGCAGAGAGTCCAGTGACTTCCGTATGTGACAGCCTGATTGATAGGGACTTCATCCCTGATAAGCACCTGAGTGTGGTGTGCATCCATGGAGACACCAAAGTCTACCCAGAGACTGCCGTGGACTTGGTCCCCAAACTCGGGGAGGTTTTATATGAAGTGGGGGTAGTGAAGAACCTGGTGCACCCCGTCATATTGGGTAATGACTTTCCCCGATCTAAGGATCTCTGGGGGAAAAATGTTTCTGATGGACAGTGTGATGAAGCTCCTACTGAGGGTGCGCAGTCCCGAGGGAGGAACACAATGCTAGTGGGACGTTAAACTTATGTGATAATGATGATGATGATCATGATAATGATGATGACCATGATAATGATGCTGATGCTGATAATGATAATGATGATGATCATGATAGTGATGATGATACTGATCATAATCATGATAATGATATTGATATTAATGATGACTGTGATAGTGATGAAATTCCTTTGCAGGTGATGTTGGGAGACGAGGATGGTGGTTCTCGGGAACCGAGTGTCCCTGACTTGCCTGTGTCCTGTGACGGTTTTGAGAGTGAGCAGTGGCGAGAACCCTCTCTTAAAACGGCCCACGAAAATATAAATGTTCTAAATGAGGTTTCCCAAGAGCCTGGCTCTGAGGAAAGGTTACCTCATGTTGCCATAAACACTCACCTATTGTATAGGGACACTGAAGTCCAGGGAGAGGTCGTGAGTCAGCTCCTAGTACCTGAGCTATATGAAAGCATAGTGCAGGGGTTGTCACATAGTCACATACTTGAGGGACCAGATGGTGAAGTTAATGTTGTGAATGACATGTTAACTAAGGTTCCAGATCCAGATGTAAATGAGAATGAATTGTATAACCCTGACGGTGAGCCAGATGTGACTGAAGAAGTAGAGTGTAGGACGGACGGTAGGGCTTCTGGGCATGTCCTGCCAGAAGAGCCTGAAGGTGGGGAACTGGAGAAAAGTGAAAAACCCCCTATACCTTCTGTGATAGTTGGTGACACATGGTCAGTGCACCAGGGACAGGAGGTACGTGAGTTTCTGAGGAAGAGTCAGCAGAAGTGTTCTGATGTGCCGGGTCGTACTTCTCTGGCCAGGCACTATATTGAAACTGAGCCCGGCCCTAAGGTCAAGATGAAACCGTGCAGGATACCCGAGGCCCGCAGAGAGTATAGGCCTGGGAGGGTACAGGGTAGTGCGGATGCTTCAGATGAAGAGAAAGCTGATGTTGGCTATGACTCAGGTGAAGATACAAATGACAGTGGTGAAGATGAAGCTGATGAGGGCCATGACTGGTCCAGAGTTCACTGTCTCTGTTGGATTGTTGACCAGCCCTCCGGTCTGGATGACCAGCCCTCCGGTCTGGAGAAGAGGGAGGGGATATGTGAGACAGTGAAGGAATATGTGTTGAATGGGGTGCACATTTCACCTAGGTATAAGGGAAATGTGTGGCTTTGTAAACCTAGTGGTAGAGAAAGGTCACTACACTTCACATTCAACACACACTTGCAGCTCAGGCCTGAAACCATTCAGCTGTTAATTAGGAGACCAGAAGTAGGTGTCTGCAAACACAATCTGAGAGCTGGCTTAGTCTGGACACAGGAGGTGTCCCGGCACAAGAAGCAGTCTCCAGGAGTTGGAGCTGGCTTAGTCTGGACACAGGAAGGTGTCCCGGCACAAGAAGCAGTCTCCAGGAGTGGGAGCTGGCTTAGTCTGGACACAGGAAGGTGTCCAGGCACAAGAAGCAGTCTCCAGGAGTTTGAGCTATCTCAGTCTGGGTGCAGGAAGTATCCCGGACACAGGAGTAGTCTCAGTGAGAATCCGTGCGAATAGCGGCTGAATAGGAGTGGATCTCTCTCAAGTCTGGACGCTGAAGGGGCCTTCAGAGACAAGGAGGAGTATCTGTGAAACTCCATACTGGTAACATATATCATATGTGTTGTTTTGGGCACAGACTGGTAGAGTCTGGACCCGGAGAGACAGGGAAATCGATCTATGTGTAATTATTGGCTAGACAAGCCTAGGTTTTCTGTTTATGCTTTATTTTTATCTGTTTGCTGTGGACTTTAATAAAGCTGGTTGCGGCCAGTTTTACACCAGAACTGCTGTCTGAATGAACTGTTTTCGTGCCATTCTGTCTACCCAGACAGCGATCCTAGAGCTATATCCCCTGAAAAGCTTACAAGGGGTAAAGGGTCTCGGGTTTCTCGGGGTACTGTCTTACCTGCAGTTCAGACCTGCAGTGAGTGGACGTCACATTATATCTGGCCCATATAAAAAAAACTCCGTTTTTATATATAAAAGCATTTCCTATCCCTTTCTCTGAATTTTTTTTCCTTCCTCTCCTTTTCTGAGTTGATTGGGTTGCTAAAGCACCTGTGTCTGGCTTCATTGTTCAGTCCTGTGAAGGATCACTCCCATCATCTCCTACTAACATGCTGCACAAGCCACAGTCTGGAGACCTCTGGGAGAACACTGGACGTCAGAAGCCTTCACTCCCTGGACGTCAGCACCTTGGTAACTCTATGCCTGCCCAGGTGCCCAGGTATTGCCCGCTGATGCGGCCAAAGTTCTTTTACCTACTTCTTTGTCTTACTTGAAGAAATCTGTGTGTGTGGAGGCTTATGTGGAGAGTGGCTCAGAAGGGAATTTCATAGATCTCCTAGTAGCGAGAAATCTTGATGTACCACTGCTAAAGCTTAATGCACCCATTAAAACCACTGCTATTAATGGCACTCCTATCGTCCAGAATGGAGTGGAGTTTGTCACTGAGGAAATATCAATGTCAGTGGGATCGTTACATGCTGAACATGTGTCATTTTTGTTATCCACAATTTATCATCCGCTGTTGTTCTGGGTATGCCATGGTTACGCAAACATAATCCAGTCATTGACTGGCACTTGGGTGATATCATGCGCTGGAGCCCAGAGTGTCAAGATAATTGTATATTGCTGTAAGGTTCTATGTATATATTCCTGAAACTCAGTTTGTTCGTCAGCCATTTTACTTTCTGTCTTGCTGCAGCTATCTTGCCCTCAGTCAAAATGGAGTTTCCAGCTTGCATGTTTCCGCCCTGATTCTCTCCTTTGCTTCTTAAGCAGCCACAGCTGAGCAATCAGTGCTTCAGAATCTAGCCTGCAGTGAACCTGTGACTTGACTCCTGTAAGCCTTGGACCTTGTACTCCAGCTATTCCTACTGAGGAACTCTGAAGCACTTGTGGACTCTGAACCCTGCTCTTTGAAAGACCCACGTTTGCATGGACTTACGGTAACAGAGAAGAAGATCCTGAATCTGTATTGGAGAGTGATTGCTGAGCTTGGATTATTCTGGCCTGCTGTGTCTCCTGTTTCTGTGTCTGCAAACTGTGTGACTATTTCTGCCAACTTGTATGAAGTAATATAGGACTTTTCTATATCAAACCTGTGACTCCTGTGTTTTCATCGCACCCAAGCACAAGACGCTATATGAACCGTACTACATACATTACAATTGCTATCAGTGAACCAAGTTAAAATCACACCTCCTCCCTTTAGACCCCATGCATTCAGAGATTATGAGGATGTATTTTCTGTCGTGGAATCAGAGAAATTACCCTCTCATAGAAAGCACGATTGTCCCATAGACTTAGTACCAGGTTCTCACCTCCCTAAGGGAGGATATTTAACCTCTCTGGTCCAGAACGTCAGGCATGAAAGACTTCATAACAGACAGTTTGCGAAAATGGTTTATTAGACCATCCACCTCACCAGTGGGGGCCGGGTTCTTTTTTGTGGAAAAGAAAGATGGTGGTCTCAGGCCTTGCATTGATTATCGTGAGTTAAACGCAATCACTGTGAAAAACCAGTATCCGCTTCCACTCATTCCTGATCTATATAATCAGCTGTTGGGAGCCCGTTGATTTACTAAACTTGACCTCCGAGGAGCATATAATCTTGTCCGTATAAGAAAGGGAGATGAGTGGAAGACCGCGTTTAACACACCCCTCGGCCACTTTGAGTATCTTGTAATGCCGTTCCGGCTCAATACTGCACCTGCAGTGTTTCAGAATTTTGTGAACGAGATTTTCAGAGACATTAGTGGTGTTTATGTAGTCGTTTATTTGGACGACATCCTGATTTACTCTTCTGACATTGTGACGCACGTCCAACACGTCCTCTCTGTCCTCCAGAGACTCACAGAGCATTCTTTATTCGCCAAATGGGAGAAATGTGTCTTTATGACACAGGAGATACAGTTTCTGGGTATATTTTGTTGGCTAAAGGGTTTCGCATGGATCCTTCTAAAATTCAACCCATTAAGGAATGGGTACAACCCCAGTCTCTAAAGTCACTGCAGCGATTTTTGGGTTTCGCTAACTACTATCGTAAATTTATTAAAGGTTTTTCCGAGCTAGCCAAACCACTCACTGATTTGACTCGGAAAGGGGCGGATGTGGTTAACTGGAAGCCTGAAGCAATTCAGGCATTTTCTGCTTTAAAGAAATGTTTTTCCTCTAACCCGATATTGGTTCAGCCTGATCTGGACCGCCCCTTTATTGTAGAGGTAGATACCTCTGAAGTTGGATTCGGAGCAGTGCTATCGCAAGGCACTGCATCCCTCACTCAACTTCGTCCGTGTGCCTTCTTTTCCCAAAAATTCTCTCCCAACGAGGGAATTATGATATAGGTAATCGAGAATTGTTGGCAATCAAATGAGCCTTTAAGGAATGGCGCCACTTCCTCAAAGGTGCCAAACATAGGATCACTGTAATTACTGACCACAAGAACCTGACCTACTTGGAGTCAGCAAAAAGACTGAATCCTAGACAGGCAAGGTGGGCCTTGTTCTTTTCTAGGTTTGATTTTGTGATTACTTTTCGACTGGGTACTAAAATGTAAGGGCTGATGCCCTTTCTCGAAGTTTTTGCCCCTCACAGGTTGAGGACTCTGAACTGACTCCAATAGTAGCCAAGGGAATTGTTATGTCAGCTGTATCCTTGGATCTCCTGGAAGAAATCCGTAGATCCCCAGAGCAGGCACCTGACACAATTCCTCCCCAAAATCTATTTGTCCCAGCCACATTCCGCCTTCAAGTTCTGAAGGAATCACATGATTCCGTCCTTGCAGGGCATCCAGGCATCAAAAATACCATCAGACTTGTAACTAGGAATTTTTGGTGGCCAACTGTAGTAAACCACTGTAAGGACTATGTACTGGCCTGTGAAACCTGTGCTCGCGCTAAGTCTCCCCATAATCTCCCTGCTGGGTGGCTCCAGTCCCTGCCTGCTCCTGAAAGTCCTTGGACCCATATCTCCATGGACTTTATTACTGACCTACCGCTCTCAGAAGGGAAGACGTGTATCTGGGTGGTGGTGGATAGATTCAGCAAGCAGTGTCATTTTGTTCCTCTGTCTGGATTAAATAATTCCGAGACCCTGAGCAAATTATTCATTACTCATGTTGTGCGATTGCATGGTATTCCTGTGAATATCGTGTCCGATAGGGGCACCCAGTTTGTTTCGAAATTTTGGAGGGCCTTCTGTAAATGAATTGGAATGGAATTGTCCTTTTCCTCTGCCTATCACCCTGAAACCAATAGTCAAACCGAACACACCAACCAAGCGCTTGAGCAGAATCTACGTTGCTATATCTCTGAGCATCAGTCCGATTGGGTGGAACACCTACAGCTAGCAGAGTTTGCCATGAATAATCAGTACCAGGAGTCCATCAATACTACCCCTTTCTACTGTAATCATGGGCTGCACCCACGCTTTGGTTCGTTCTCTTCTAGGATGTCAGATGTCCCTGGGGTAGAAAGGACCATAGACCAGTTAAAAACTATCTGGTCAGAAGTCAACATAAACTTGAAAGGGGCTCAGACTAGACAGACTTCGTCTCCTAATAAACGGCACTCCAAGGGCCAGGACCTGGGAGTTGGGGACAAAGTGTGGCTTTCTACCAGGAATATTAAGCTCAAAGTGCCGTCTGCCAAACTAATTCCCAGGTTTATTGGTCCGTATGAAATTTTTGAGGTTATTAATCCAGTAGCCTTTCGTCTGAAGCTCCCTCAATCATTTAAACTGCCCAATGTATTCCATAAGTCCCTTCTCAAATTGTACCGCTCTCCAATTCGTCCTGTCCAGTCTCCTCCTCCTCCGGTTTTGATAGGGGGTGCTTTGGAATGCGAAGTCCAAAGGATCCTTGATTCCCGTTTAGTGAGAGGATCCGTGCAGTATCTGGTGCATTGGAAGGGCTACGGTCCGGAGGAAAGGTCCTGGGTGCCTGCCATTAACGTCCATGCCAAGGGTTTGATCAGGAAGTTTCATCTCCTTCATCCCAACAAACCGGGTTTTGAGGGTTCAGAGGCCCCTCTTAGAGGGAGGGGTACGGTCACGTCGCCTTTGGATTCAGTGGCTGGTGTTCCTGCCTTGGCCGCTGGGAGGCGCCGGACTCCGTCGGCTGGTGGTGCCGGTGATAGGAGAGCGGTATCCTCATATGGTTCTGCTCCTTTGATGCCAGCCTCTGTCGCTGCACATCGCCATGTTTCGCCTGTGGGTGATGTTGGTGACCGAGAAGGGGTCCCTGCGCAGGCATCTGGTGGGCGTAGGCTTCGCTCTTCTGTCAGAGGTGAAGTGGTTGGTGTCAGACATGCATCACCATCTGGCCTGGTTCTGAGGGCGGTCCAGGTGAGGTCATCAGACTGTGAGCCTGTGAGAGGTAGCCATGCCCTTCAAATGCCTTGGAGCCTGGTTTGCAAACCGCCAGATATAGTCTTGGATTCCCCAGTGTGCTAGTTTGTTTTGCTATTGTATCTCTGACCTTTGCCTGAATTTCTGACCTTCTACTGCCTGCCGATTTTGTACCTCTGTTGCCCACCTGGTTTTGACTCTGACTTTTGCCTGGATTTAGACCCTTCTTTAGCCTGCCGATTTTGAACCTTTGCCGCCCTCCCTGTTTTGACCTTTGGACTTTTGACTACGCATTTGGTCTCGCTTTTTATTCCCTTCCTAGCGTCCTTTCTACTCCGTTCCACTGCTCTCATAGCCAGCTACCCACTGGGCTTCGCTATAATTCCAGATCCCTGTATAGGGTTAAAGGGTCTCGGGGTTTCTCGTGGTACTGTCTTACCTGCAGTTCAGACCTGCAGTGAGCAGACGTCACAGAATGGCCTTCAGCTGGCTCTGAATGGTATGATATAAGTGACCTGAGTTCCCAGCAGCCTTGCCGGTAATCAATTGTTCCTCCTGCTCTTGCTTGGAACACATCTTGCTTTCCTGCTCTCATTCAGATAAGTGTTTTGGTTTTTTTTTCCTCTGTTGGATTTTCACTGCTGGTTTGCTGCTTGCAGTGGACTGCAGCCTGGTCCCCTTTTTGGGGTCTTGCGCTGCAATTGTGTTCATTATGTGTTTGCATTTTTGCTTTGTTCCTTTGTCACTTATTATTTGCTGTGTTGCTGTGTGTTACACCAGAGATCTGATTTAGGTGGTAGAGATCATGTGATCTCAGGTTTTTTGTTAATCAGAAGTGGTGGTATTTTTGTCAGGGTTTTTTTGGGTTGCAGTCAGAATTCTTTCCTATACTTTTCTATCTAGACAGATTGGGCCCCAGCGTTTGCTCATTCTATTTTCTGTCTGTGTCCGTGTTTTCTTCTTGTCTAACCACCATTACATGTTCGGGGCTTCCTATTTCTTTGGGGATTCTGCTCCGTGGCAGATAGCATTCATCTTTCTGCCTTTAGGTGTAGCTATCTCTCCGGCTGTGACGAGGCATCTAGGATCACCATAGGTACGCTCCACCGCTACTTCTAGTGTGGCGTTTTTTTTAGGGGGAGTTTCCACGGTCAGGAAACGCTGCGTGTTTGGCGCTGTGCGCTGGCGCAGCGCCAAACACGCAGCGTCCAGATGTTACAGCATAGTGGAGGGGATTTAAGAAATCCCGTCTCCACTATGCGTAACAACACGCAGGTGGCAGATCTGCGTAAACGGACATGCGGCGCGTCTTTTCAGACCGCAGCATGTCCTCGCGTATTGCGGCGACGGTGCGTCGCCGCAACAGAATATTACACAGGGCTATGTAGCCCTGCGTTCTTTCCGGAGGTGTTCCGGAGGTGTCCTGAACACCTCCGGAAAGATTGCGCGTCATAAAGGGGGCGGGGCTTAGACGGAGCGGAATTTCCGCTCCGTCCAAAGCGCTGTGGTTCCGGACCGTGGAACCACAGCCTAAGGTTACTGCAATCCAATAGTTTCCAGCCTCTCTGGTGTATTGCTACTTTGGCTATTTTTTGCAGTTTCTCCTCAGCTACCAGAACATAACAGTATTACCGGCCAAACTGAATATTATATGGTACTCACAGAAAGGAAAAATAGTAAAGAGGAAAAAGTTTGTTACATTTTTTTTTCCCTCTATTTCTCTGGATGCTGAGGAGGAATTTTTTTTTCTCTTAATGGAGTTTGCACAGTTGTCTGGCCAAGTGGAGCAGCTTGCCACTGAGGTTCAGAGTATTGCTACCTATCTTGCTAGGTTGCCAGTTGTGGAAGCGAGGATCCCCATGCCAGATTTATTTTTGGGGGATCGAACTAAATTTCTGAATTTCAAAAATAACTGTAAGTTGTTTTTTGCCTTAAAGCCTAAGTCCTCAGGGAACGCAGCACAGTTGGTTCAAATTGTCATCTCTCTGCTGCGCGGCGACCCTCAGGATTGGGCTTTTTCTCTGACACCTGGGGATCCTGTTTTGAATGATGTTGATGTATTTTTTCAGGCTCTGGGATTATTGTACGATGAACCTAATGTCACTGATCAAGCTGAAAAGACCTTGTTGGCATTAAATCAGGGTCGTGAAGACGCTGAGCTGTACTATCAGAAATTTCAAAAATGGGCAGTCCTGACCAAATGGAATGATGATGCTTTGGCAGCCCTTTTTCGAAAGGGTCTGTCAGAAAATGTAAAGGGCGTTATGGTGGGATTCCCTGTTCCCTCTGGTCTCAATGATTTTATGTCTTTGGCTATTCAAATTGACAGACGTTTGCGGGAGCGCAGAGGTATGCGTGAGAAAGTGTTGCCTTGTGAGCCAGCTCCTGAGGCCAAGCAATGTGATGGAGTGACTTCTGGGGCTCAGCGTCATGAGTTTCGAAAGCACAATAGGTTATGTTTCTACTGTGGTGACGCTTCCCATGCTATTTCCGTGTGCCCTAAGCGGTGAAGACGTTTTTCGTGCTCAGTTGTCTTGGGTAGTGTTCAGACTAAATTTCTGTTGACTGTTACCCTGATTTGCTCCCTGTCCATATTTTCGGCTCAGGATTTTGTTGATTCAGGAGCAGCTATTAACCTGATGGATTTTGACGTTGCGAAACGTTGTGGGTTTCCCATGATACCCATGCAGAAGTCTATTCCTTTGCTGGGCATTGATTCTACCCCTTTGGCGGAGAATAAACTCCAGTTTTCTACTCAGGTGATAATGAGGGTTGAACCAGATCATCAGGAGAGTTGCAAATTTCTGGTGTTGCATAATCTGCATGACATTATTGTACTGGGTTTCCCTTGGTTACAGACTCATAATTCTGTTTTGGATTGGAAATCTGTGTCTGTGACCAGTTGGGGTTGCCAAAGTGTTAATGCTGACACTCCTGTTTTTTCTGCCTCTCCCCAATCTCATGATGTCCCTGACTTTTTGACTGATTTTTCTGATGTGTTTAGTGAAAGTAAATCTGCATCCTTACCTCCTCACAGGAGCTATGATTGTGCTATTGAGTTAGTGCCTGGTGGTAAATTTCCTAAAGGTCACCTTTTTAATTTATCTGTACCTGAACACGATGCTATGCGATCTTATATCAATGAGTCTTATTAGAAGGGTCATATCAGACCATCCTCCTCACCCTTG
This sequence comes from Oophaga sylvatica, assembly GCA_033576555.1. Lineage (NCBI taxonomy): Eukaryota > Metazoa > Chordata > Amphibia > Anura > Dendrobatidae > Oophaga > Oophaga sylvatica. The sequence goes on along the minus strand of JARQOD010000007.1, from coordinate 172,904,884 downwards.
GGCGCCGGTTTTTTCTTTGTGGCAAAAAAAGATGGTTCATTGAGGCCGTGTATTGATTATCGCCTCCTGAATAAGATCACTGTTAAATATCAATATCCGTTACCTTTGATTTATGACCTATTTTCCAGAGTGAAAAGTGCTAGTTGGTTTACCAAGCTTGACCTCAGGGGGCGTATAACCTTATTCGCATTAAACACGGGATGAATGGAAGACGGCGTTTAACACCCCAGAGGGGCATTTTGAGTACCTAGTGATGCCTTTTGGGCTTACTAATGTCCCTTCCGTCTTCCAATCCTTCATGAATGATATTTTCAGGGATTTTGTGGATAAATTTCTGATTGTTTATTTGGATGATATCTTGATTTTTTCCAACGACTGGGACTCTCATGTGAAACATGTTCGGATGGTGTTCCAGATTTTGAGAGAAAATGCACTGTATGTGAAGGGATCAAAGTGTCTTTTTGGAGTACAGAAGGTCTCATTTCTGGGATTCATTTTGTCTCCGTCTGTTATTGAATGGACCCGGTCAAGGTTCAGGCCATGTCTGATTGGGTTCAACCTACTTCATTAAAGGCTCTTCAGAGATTTTTGGGTTTTTCCAATTTTTATCGTAAATTTATTGGTAATTTCTCCGGTATTATTAAACCATTGACTGATTTGACCAAAAAGGGTTCCGATGTGGTGAATTGGCCTCCTTAGGCAGTTTCTGCGTTTCAGGAACTTAAGCAGAGATTCATTTCTGCTCCTGTTCTATGGCAGCCTGATGTTTCTCTGCCGTTTCAGGTGGAGGTTGATGCCTCTGAGATTGGGGCAGGTGCTGTTTTGTCCCAAAGGGATCCGGAAACCCTGGGAGTAACCCTTGTGCCTTTTTCTCTTGAAAATTTTCTCCAACTGAACGTAATTACGACGTGGGTAATCGGGAGTTATTGGCCATGAATTGGCCTTTGAAGAGTGGAGACATTGGCTGGAAGGAGCCAAACATCAGGTGGTGGTCCTCACGGACCATAAGAACCTGGTTTATCTCGAGTCAGTCAAGCGACTTAATCCTAGACAGACCAGGTGGTCCTTGTTTTTCACACGTTTTAATTTTGTGGTTTCTTTTCTTCCGGGCACTAAGAATGTTAAGGCGGATGCCCTCTCGAGGAGTTTCTTTGCGGATTCTCTTGAGTTATCTGATCCTGCTGTTATTTTGAAAGAGGGTGTAGTTCTTTCCGCCATCTCAACCAATTTGAGACTGGCTCTGGAGGGGTGTCAGGAGGATAAACCTGAGTGCTGCCCTTTTAGGAAATTGTTTGTCCCAGACCAGTGGAAAAAGAGTGTGATGTCTGAGATTCATTGTTCCACGTTGGCTGGTCATCCCAGGATTTTTGGTACCAGAGACTTGGTGAGTTGGTCCTTTTGGTGGCCTACTTTGTCTCGTGACGTCAGGGACTTGCTCTCGTTCCAAGCCTTGCTCTCGTTCTAGTAGTTTGTTAATGCCATTACCTGTACCCAAGAGGCCATGGACCCATATTTCTATGGAATTTATTTCCGACCTTCCTGTCTCTCAGAGAATGACCGTTATCTGGGTAATCTGTGATAGGTTTTCCAAGATGAAACATCTTGTGCCATTACCTAAGTTGCCTTCCTCCTCCGAATTGGTGCCTTTGTTCTTTCATCACGTGGTTCGGTTACATGGCATTCCTGAGAATATTGTGTCTGACAGAGGAGTCCAGTTTGTTTCCAGATTTTGGACGACATTTTGTTCTAAACTTGGTGTTCAGTTATCTTTCTCCTCTGCATTTCACCCTCAGACCAATGGACAAACCGAGAGAAAAAACCAGACCTTGAAGATTATTTGAGATGTTTTGTGTCTGCTGATCAAGATGACTGGGTCTCTTTTTTGCCTTTGGCTGAGTTTGCCTATAATAATAGGGCTAGCTATGCCACCTTGATGTCTCCATTTTTCTGCAATTCTGGGTTTCACCCTCGATTTTCTTCAGGACAGTCGGAGGCTTCTGTCTATCCGGGGGTTGACTCTATTGTGCAGCGTATGCAGCAGGTTTGGGATCAGGTAGTGGAGAGGTTGTCTCTCTCTCAAGAGAGGGCCCAGCGGTTTGCCAACCGGCATATGACTGATGGTCCTCGTTTTAAATTGGGGGACTTGGTTTGGTTGTCCTCAAGAAATATCCCTATGAAGGTTGCATCTCCAAAATTTAAGCCAAGGTTTATTGGACCTTATAAGATCATGGAAATTATTAATCCTGTTTCCTTCCGTTTGATTCTTCCAGGGACATTTAAGATCCATAACGATACGATACGACGATACGATACACTTTATTGATCCCGGGGGGAAATTATAACGTGTTCCACAAGTCCTTATTGAAGAGGTTTATCGAGCCAGTGGTTCCTATGGCTGCGCCTCCTGATCCTGTTTTGGTTGAGGGCAATTTGGAGTATGTGGTTGAGAAAATATTGGATTCTCATTTTGCTAGACGGAAACTCCAGTATTTAGTTAAGTGGAGAGGTTATGGTCAGGAGGACAATTCTTGGGTGTTTGCTTCGGACATCCATGCTGGGAGACTTATCCGTGCCTATCATCGAGCTCATCCTGATCGGCCTGGTTGCGCAGGTGAGGGTTCGGTGACCCCTCCTCAAGGGGGGGTACTGTTGTGAATAACTGGAGGCGACTTCTGAGCTGGGGCTCCCTCCGGTGGCTGCTGAGGGTAATGAACTAATTACTGAATGGCCTTCAGCTGGCTCTGAATGGTATGATATAAGTGACCTGAGTTCCCAGCAGCCTTGCCGGTAATCAATTGTACCTCCTGCTCTTGCTTGGAGCACATCTTGCTTCCTGCTCTCATTCAGATAAGTGTTTTTTTTTTTTTTCCTCTGTTGGATTTTCACTGCTGGTTTGCTGCTTGCAGTGGACTGCAGCCTGGTTCCCTTTTGGGTCTTGCGCTCATTGTGTGTTTGCATTTTTTCTTTGTTCCTTTGTCACTTTTTATTTGCTGTGTTGCTGTGTGTTACACCAGAGATCTGATTTAGGTGGTAGAGATCGTGTGATCTCAGGTTTTTTGTTAATCAGAATGTTGGTATTTTTGTCAGGGTTTTTTTGGGTTGCAGTCAGAATTCTTTCCTATACTTTTCTATCTAGACAGATTGGGCCCCAGCGTTTGCTCATTCTATTTTTCATGTCTGTGTCCGTGTTTTCTTCATGTCTAACCGCCATTACATGTTGGGGGCTTCCTATTTCTTTGGGGATTCTGCTCCGGGGCAGATAGCATTCATCTTTCTGCCTTTAGGTGTAGCTATCTCCCCGGCTGTGACGAGGCGTCTAGGATCACCGTAGGTAAGCTCCACGGCTACTTCTAGTGTGGCGGTTAGTTTAGGTTACTGCAATCCAATAGTTTCCAGCCTCTCTGGTGTATTGCTACTTTGGCTATTTTTTGCAGTTTCTTCTCAGCTACCGAAACATAACTGATCAGATTGCTGTGCTAGCAGAGCAGCTGCATGCAGAGGTTGTCACTTGAGGTGATTGACCTTCATTCTGAAGTTCATCAGCAACGTCAGCTGCTGCAGACTCTTATTGTGGGGGATTCTGCAGGTAGGCGGATCCAGCTAGAACTCAAAATTTCCCTCTCGGACAGGTTTTTTGGGGGTAGGGAGAAATTTTCTGTGTTTAAAGTGGCATGCAAATTGTAACTTTAAACTTCAACCTTACTCCTACGGAGATCAGGAGCAAAAAGTAGGAATTGTTTTTTCACTGCTGGAGGGGGAACCTCAGTTCAAGGCTTTTTCTCTACCACAGGATTCTATGTGTTTGAAGTCTGTGGAAGAGTTTTTAAAGGCCCTATCCCTTATCTATGATGATCCTGACCATATTTCCTTGGCTGAATCCAGCCTGGGTCGCATTCAGCAAGGAAATAATTCAGTAGAGATGTATAGCTCTGAATTCCGCAGGTGGTCAACTGGAGCTGGAGTCAGTATGGTGGATGCTGATTTGCTAGAACTCATGGTTTTGTCTGCGCTAACTTGGCTAAACCTATTACTATTTGGGCCATTGAGTCAGCACCACTTGAGAACACTGACACAAATTGTTCATAACATAAGACTGAAGGTGGGGTCTTTTCATTATGATGTAATTTTAGATCTGCATAGGGGTCTCCACTCCCCCTTTCCTAGTGTTGGGCTCACTTCCCCTTATCCCTTCGTGTTGCACTTGGCCTTTCCTACACTGTATATGACACAGAGTTGGGGCTGAGTGTGCAGTGATTGTCATGGTTGCATCACTTCATGTCTGTCATGCCACAACATAACCTACTCATCTTCCTCCTCCTTCACCTCCTCTGTGGAGCTGCTCAGCTGCATACCTCTGGGTTCACACCAAGTGGAATCTACAACCTCATTGTCATCCTCTCTGTTCTCACACTCTTCATCATCCTCCTCTTACTGCCCTGACACCACAGTACAGTCCACGTGTGCCTCTGGTATCTGAGTCTCATCAGGATTACCTCCACCCTTGGTGGTTAACATTTGGTGATGAGTGTCTGGATTCTGCTCAGACCCTACTTTTGCCATGCCCAACATGAAAACATTTTGGACATCGGTGCAGATGCTTTCCTCTTCTGGATTCTGTGGTTCTTTGGAGCAGGCCTCCGCTGCCCATGGAATAGAATATGTGAACAGCTCTGCAGAATGGCGTATCTGAGGTTCCCCACAGTCAGATGGGCATTTGGAAATTTTTGATGCGGGGGAAACAAGGGTGATTAAGGTACCTCTGAAGATTGTACTGTGTGTAATGTTAAAGTGGAGGAAGAGGAGGAAAGGACACTTGATGCAGTGCTTGCCATCCATTGTAGCCCATGCTCTTTCTGAGCATCATCTACAAGGCATACCACTGTATGGCTGCTGAAGAAAGGGAGTCAAGTGCCCGGCCAGTAACAGATGTTGTCAGTGGTCTTTAGATAGGATGAGACTAGTGTTTGCTCAGTTGAGCTTTCATTCACATTAATACCTAACACACGTACACGTCGAACACTAAGCCTATTTCCCCTTCAACCACAACCTCGCTTTTTCCCACTCATGTTGTAAGTAGCATTCCCCTCTTGGAACCTGCTGTTTCGCAATTTTTGGCCCACAGCTGTCAGTGACCTGTCACTAAATGAACAATCACTATTTATTTTCTTAGATAGTGTGCCTGAACAACACTGTTATACCTAACGATTTTTAAGTGGAAATCTGGCCTTCTGATTGGACAATGAAACACAGTTTTAGCACAAACTATTTGGATTAGCTAATTGGACCTCATGGCTGCACCACTGTATTAAACCTAACAATTTGTAAGTGGAAATCTGGCCTTCTGATTTCCCACTGAAACACAGTTTTAGCACAAACAGTTTGGAGAAGCTAAGTGGGCCTCGTAGCTGCACCACTATATAAGGTTTAACAATTTTTAAGTAGAAATCTGGCCTTCTGATTTGCCACTGAAACACAGTTTTACAACAAACGATTTGGAGTAGCTAATTGGGACTCATGGCTACACCACTATATTAGGCCTAACAATTTTTAAGTGGAAATCAGTCCTTTTGATTTGCCACTGAAACACAGTTTTTGCACAAATGATTTGGAGCAGCTAATTGCGCCAAGCGGCTGCATCACTCTATTAAGCCTAACGATTTTAAAGTGGAGATCTGGCCTTCTGATTTGCCAATAAATTACAGTTTTAGCAATAACGATTAGGAGTAGCTAATTGGGCCTCATGGCTGCAACACTATATTAGGCCTAATGATTTTTAAGTGGAAATCTGGCTTTCTAATTTGCAACAGAAACAAAGTTTTAGCACAAACAATTGGAGCAGCAAATTGGGCATCCGGAGCCTGCCACACAGTATCTACTTTGATGCTGGAAGATAGATTTCACACAGGACAGGATCCTAGCTATTTCAGTGATAAGTAAACTTTTAGCAGCACCAGCTCTAGCGCAGGAGCGCCCTCTTGGCACTGTGACACTGAGCAAATAGCATCAGGAAAACAAGATATCCACTTTTTATATGGCCAGGGACATGTGACTTTGGCATCCAATCACAGAAGACCTTGTGTCATGACGTTGGGGATGGTTTCTGTGCCCTGATTGGTTGCCGGAATGAACACACAAGGTTAAGAGGAAAAAAAAAAGCATACACAGCTATTGAAATCTCTTCAGACGCTCCTTTAACCACTCCACACCTTCTATCCTCATCAAATACGTCCCACTGTCCTTCCTGTTCTTCATACAGCACCACAAAAGTATTACTGTAAACGCTATGATTTACCTAACTGTGACCGAATTTAGCCAACTTTGAGTAAAAATGATTGTGAAAGTGAACACAAATCCGAATGTGCTATTCTTGTGCCAAATTTGAGATTGGCGAAATGTTTTCCGAACACTCATCTCTAGTGTGCACGCCGTTTTTTTTTTAAATTAGGTAAATAAATTAAAAGAAAGGCGTGAGGTCCTCCTTTTTTGACAACCAGCCAAGCTAAAGCAAAAATCTGGTGTCTGGTATTCTCAGAGTGGTAAAAGACCCACACATTTTTTTCAAATCTTTTTAACTTATTAACAAGAACAGTAAGGTGAAGTCGTAGCAACTGTTTATCTTGCTCAGTGCCGGACTGATGAACTCCTGCGAGTCCGGCATTTGGCAGTCCAGAATTCAACAGTGCAGCACAAGAGCTTTCGTGAGACACAGTGGCTTTACTCAGAGTTCACAATCACTGAGTCTCCCGGCAGCTGTGAGGCGCAGAAACCTCATTGAAAACTTTGAGGGACATTTTAAGAGGTTACTTGAGTTTCCAGCTGCTGGAACACCTGTGAACTAAGGTTACCATTGCGTGTGTATTTTACTGTACTTGTTAATAATACAAAAATAAATGAAAAAACAGCAGTGAGTCCCTTGTAATTTTCATAAGCAGCAGAGGGAAAGTCGACAGCTGAGTGCTAATGTTAATATACTGGGAAGGAGCCACTATCTATAAAAGTTACCATAAAACAGCTGACATAAACCCCACAGATATTACCCCACTTGCAACCAACCAAGGCAAGTTGGAAGAGCCAGGAAAAACACACAAATGGTGCATCTAATAGATGTATCTTTTCTGGGTCGGTTGCTGGCTGCTATTTGTAGACTGGAGTGGGCAAATAACCATGTCCCCCTTACCAGTCTGAGAATACCAGTCCCCAGCTGTATGCTTGGCTTGCTGTAAAAAATGAGGGATCAAAAAATAAGTAGTGTTCCAGCTCCTTAGATGAAATAAAAAAAAATTCCTTTTTTCATTCAAATTAAAACATGGCTGCACCGGGACAGCACTTCCAAGACAGGGGAAAAAGCATTTCATTGTTATTCACGTCTCATCAGGACTGACTTCTGTGCACCTGTCTTCAATCATCAGTGAGCTGTTTTTTTTTGCTATTTACAAATGGGGAGGGACCCTTCACCTTTTTTTTTTAATTATTTATTTAAATAATTTAAAAAATTGCGTGGAGACATCTGTATTCTTGATAAACAGCCATAATAAAGCAGAAAGCTGAGGGTTTCAGCCCATAACAATCAGTTTTGCCTGTGCTAGTTATCAAAAATAGTATAGACCCCACGTCATTTAAAAAAAAATAATATTTATTTACAGCACAGGCACGGTTGAGGAATGCTTCCAGCAGCGGCACCTGCTTTGCTATTATCAGCGACAGCAGGCGTAGGCTGATGAGAGTAGTACTCTCATCAGCAGCGCCTGTGACCAGTGGTAACATTTTTATCACCGAGAAGTTGCTGGTTCATGCTGTCATCTGACAACTTTGAAACTGCAGCTCTCTAACTGGTGGTAATAATCTTACCGCCGATGAGAGCCCATGTTTGCTCCACTGTCATGCAGATGGCAGCATGGCCAATAACTGATGTTCAGGCCCTCCTTCTTCCGAATGGTGTCCAGGTTTGTCTACCATTCTGGTACCCAGACATAATATTTTTTTAGATGTTCAACCAAACACCTGAAAATCCATGGGTTCGCCCATCACTAGTGCTCATGTATTGATGGTAGTCCTGGTGATGTATTCTTGTACTGATGGGGGTTCTGGTGCTGAGTACATTTACTATTGGTGGTTCTAGTGATGTATTCTAGTACTCATGGTGCCTATGCTAATCTATTACTGTACTGCTGGTGGTTTTGATGTTGTATTTTTGTACTCTAAGTGGTTCTGGCAAGGTTTTTCTATACAGAAGATTTTCTGGTAAGTCTATACTGATGATGACTCTGGTGATGTATTTCTATACTGTTGGTGGTTCTGGGGATATATTTATGTCAAGCTTTTGGTTCTGATTCTGTATACATCTAGCAATTTATAGCTTGTCAGATAACATGACTCATGTCTATGAAAACAAAGTTTTGTGCAGTCTGACAAGTTAAGGGTTACAACTTTGGCATATGTATTAGAAGTATTAACTATAAAATTAAGTACTGAAACATACCAAATCCTAACAAGTTGTATTATGTTCACTGTCAGGAATTGACTCTACTTGTCAATTCCAGCTATCACCACATACTTATTGCAATTTTAATATAGGCGCTTGTACTTGAGGACTCAATTACTATGGGAACAGATAGGACAATGTGTCACAAAGACCGGGATCGTCGAACAGTATGCTGCCTACCTGGCACTCGAGTCCGACACATCGCTGATCGGGTTGACAGATTATTGGGAGGGGCTGGTGAGGACCCAGCGGTCATGGTGCACATTGGCACAAATGACAAAGTTAGAGGTAGGTGGAAGGTCCTTAACCCCTTAACCCCCAATGGTGGTTTGCACGTAAATAACTGAGCCAATTTTTAAAAATTCTGACCACTGTCTCTTTTAAAGGTTATAACTCTCGAACGCTTCAACGGATCTTCACGATTCTGAGAATGCTTTCTCGTGACATATTGTACTTCATGACAGTGGTAAAATTTCTTCGATATATCTTGTGTTTATTTATGAAGTAAAAGTAAATATGGCAAAAATTTTGAAAATGTAAGTTTCAATTTTTATTCCTTTAAAAACAGAGAAATATGTCACACAAAATAGTTACTAAATAACATTTCCCACATGTCTACTTTACATCAGCACAATTTTGGAACCAAAAATTTTTTTGTTAGGAAATTATAAGGTTAAAAATTGGCCAACGATTTCTCATTTTTACAACAAAATTTACAAAACCATTTTTTTAGGGACCACCTCACATTTGAAGTCACTTTGAGGGGTCTATATGGCAGAAAATACCCAAATTTACACCATTCTTAAAACTGCACCCTTCAAGGTACTCAAAACCCCATTCAAGAAGTTTATTAACCCTTCAGGTGCTTCACAGGAGCTGAAGCAACGTGGAAGGAAAAAAGGAACAATTAAGTTTTTAGTCACAAAAATGATCTTTTACAAACATTTCTTTTATTTTCACAAGGGTAAAAGGAGAAAATGGACAAAGTTGTTGTGCAATTTCTCCTGAGTACGCCAATACCCCATATGTGGAGGGGAACCACTGTTTGGGCGCATGGCAGGGCTCGGAAGGGATGGAGCGCCGTTTGACTTTTTCAAACCAAAATTGGCTGGAATTGAGATTGGACACCATGTCGCGTTAGGAGAACCCCTAATGGGCCCAAACAGTGGAAACCACCCACGAGTGATACTATTTTGGAAACTAGACCCCCTATGGAACTTATCTAGATCTTTTGTGAGCACTTTGAACCCTCAAGTGTTTCACAAAAGCCTGGGTGTGAAAAAAAATTTCACACAAAAATGATTTTTTAGTCCCAATTTATGATTTTTCCCAAGGAAATTGGACCCCAAAAGTTGTTGTATAATTTGTCCTGAGTAAGTTGATACCCCATATGTGGGGGGGAAACTGTTTGGGCGCATGGCAGGGCTTGGAAAGGAAGTAATAATGTTTTAGAATGCAGACGTTGATGGGTGTCATGTTCCGTTTGCAGAGCCCCAGATGTGCCTAAACAGTGGAAACCCCCCACAAGTGACCCCATTTTGGAAACTAGATCCCCTAAGGAACTTATCTAGATCTGTGGTGTGCACTTTCAACCCCCAAGTGCTTCACACAAGTTTATAATGAACAGGCAAGAAAAAAAAATCTTATTTTTTCCCACAAAAATTATTTTTAGTCACCAATTTCTTATTTTCCCAAGGGTAACAGGAAAATTTGGACCACAAAATTTATTGTCCAATTTGTCCTGAGTACACTGATACCCCATATGTGGGGGGAGCCACTGTTTTGGCGCACGGCAGAGCTCGGAATGGAAGGAGCGCCATTTGACTTTTTCAAATCAAAATTGGCTGGAATTGAGATTGGACGCCTTGTTGCATTTGGAGAGCCCCTGATGGGCCTAAACAGTGGAAACCCCCAAAAGTGACCCCATTTTGGAAACTAGACCCCCTAAGGAACTTATCTAGATCTGTGGTGAGCAATTTGAACCCCCAAGTGCGTCACACAAGTTTATAAAATACAACCGCAAAATTAAAAAATCATATTTTTTCCACAAGAATGATCTTTTCACACCAATTTTTATTTTTCCAAGGGTAACAAGACCCAAAAAGTTATTGTGCAATTTGTCCTGAGTACGCTGATACCACATATGTGGGGGTAAACCACTGTTTGGGTGCATGGCAGAGCTCGGAAGGGAAGGAGCGCAGTTTGACTTTTTCAACGCAGAATTGGCTGGACACATGTCGTGTTTAGAGAGCCCCTGATGTGCCTAAACAGTGGAAACCCCCACAAATGACACCATTTTGGAAATTAGACCCCTCAAGGAACTTATCTAGATGTGTGGTGAGAACTTTTAACCCTCAGGTGTTTCACTAAAGTTTATAACGCCCGAGCATGAAAATAAAAAAATCATATTTTTTCCACAAACATGATCTTTTAGTCCCCAACTTTTTATTTTCCCTAGGGTATCAGGAAAAATTGGAACCCAAAACTTGTTGTTCAATTTGTCCTGAGTACGCTGATACCCCATATGTGGGAGATAACAACTGTATGGGCACACGTCTGGGCTCGGAAGGGAAGTAGTGACGTTTTGGATTGCAGAGTTTGATGGAATAGTGTCATGACCCAGGACGGGGTTTTGTCTTTGTCCCGTCCTGGTCAGACTGGGGTTAATGGTTTCAGCCTCTCTCTGGCAGAGGGCGGCTACTTAGTTGCCAATTGACCTAGGTCTGGTGTCAGTTATACTCCTGCGCTCGGCTGAGTTAGTTGACCTCCTGTGTGCCTGTGCCTTGTGCCTGATCTTGTTGCTTGTTTGGTTTTGACCCGGTCCGTCTTTTCGTTGTGAGTTTGTCTACTGTCTTGTTACTGTGTATTTGCCCGTTCTGGTTTTCTGATCCCTTGGCTACGTTCTGGTTATTCTCTGCCTGCTCCTCTTGTACTGCGTTGCTCCCTCTGTGTATGACCTGGCTATCCAGACTATCCGTTTTGTCTATGCCCCTGGGTAACTCTGTCCCGTAGTTACCCTTCTAGGAGTTTTCCTTCTCCTCATAGCTCTCTGGAGCTTAGGCCACACCCACCAGCAGTCACGTGTTTCAGGTCCTCTGGCCTGAAGCATTCTCTATCTGTTACTGCTCCCTCTGAGAGACCTGTGGCCGGCGCCGCCCCTTGGCAGTCATGTGCTTCGAGTCCTGTTAGTCTGAAGCACGCATCTTCAACGCTACTGCCCCGCTCCACATGTATCTTTGAGTGCAGTCTGTCTTATTCAGGACACGCGCACTGGCTCAGTGCGCAAGTGCAGTGCGGTGTGCGTGATAAATAGTATGCGGGTGTCATGTCGCGTTTGAAGAGCCCCTGATGTGCCTAAACAGTGGAAACCCCCACAAATGACACCATTTTAGAAACTAGACCCCTCAAGGAACTTATCTAGATGTGTGGTGAGCACTTTGAACCTCCAAGTGCTTCACAGAAGTTTATAAGGTACAGCCGTAAAAATAAAAAATCTTTTTTTTTTCACAAAAATGATTTTTTCGCCCCCAATATTTTATTTTCACAAGGGTAACAGGAGAAATTGGACCCCAAAAGTTGTTGTCCAATTTGTCATGTGTACGCTGATACCCTATATGCAGGAGAAAACTACTGTATGGGCACACGTCGGGGCTCGGAAGGGAAGTAGTGACGTTTTGGATTGCAGACTTTGATGGAATGGTCTGCGGGTGTCATGTCGCGTTTGGAGAGCCACTAATGTGCCTAAACATTGGAAACCCCCCACAAGTGACCACATTTTGGAATCTAGACCACCCAAGGAACTTATCTAGATGTGTTGGGAGAACTTTGAACCCCCATGTGCTTCACAGAAGTTTATAACGTAGAGCCACAAAAATAAAAAAATCATAATTTTTTTTCCACAAAAATGATATTTTCGCCTGTAAATTTTTAATTTTCCTAAGGATAACAGAAGACATTAGACCCCAAGAGTTATTGTGCAATTTGTCCTGAGTATGTTGATACCCCATATGTGGGAATAAACTACAGTTTGGGCACATGGCAGAGCTCAGAAGGGAAGGAGCACCGTTTGACTTTTTCAATGCAGAATTGGCTAGAATTGAGATCAGACGCCTTGTCACATTTAGAGAGCCCCTGATGTGTCTAAACAGTGGAAACCCCCCAATTCTAACTGCAACCCTAACCCCAACACACCCCTAACCCTAGTCCCAACCATAACCCTAACGACAAACCTAACCCTAACACAACCCTAACCCTAATTCTAACTTTAGCCAAAAGCCTAACCCTAACTTTAGCCCCAACAGTAACCATAAACCTAACCCTAATGGGAAAATGGAAATAAATACATTTTTTTAATTTTATTGTTTTTCCCTAACTAAGGGGGTGATAAAGGGGGGTTTGATTTACTATTTATAACAGGCTTTTATATTTGGCAGCTGTCACATGCTAAAAGACGTTTTTTATTGCAAAAAATAGTTTTTGCATCACCACATTTTGAGAGCTATAATTTTTGCAAATTTTAGCCCACAGACTCATGTGAGGTTTTATTTTTTGCGGAATGAGTTGCCGTTTTTATTGGTACCATTTTTGGGCACGAGACATTTTTTGATGGCTTTTTATTACGATTTTTGAGAGGTTAGAATGAACAAAAATCAGCAATTCATGAATTTCTTTTGGTGGGGCGTTTATATCGTTCTGCGTGTGGTAAAATTGATAAAGCAGTTTTATTCTTCGGGTCAGTATGATTACAGCGATACCTCATTTATATTTTTTTTATGTTTTGGCGCTTTTATACAATAAAAACAATTTTATATAAAAAATAATTATTTTTGCATCGCTTTATTCTGCGAGCTATAACTTTTTTATTTTTTCACTGATGCTGTATGGTGGCTCGTTTTTGCGGGACAAGATGACGTTTTCAGCAGTATCATGTTTAATTATATCGGTCTTTTTGATCGCGTGTTATTCCACTTTTTGTTTGGCGGTATGATGATAAAGCATTGATTTTTTTCTTTTTTTTTTCTTTTTTAAAGGGTTCACTAAAGGGGTTAACTATTGGGACAGGTTTATAGGGTGGGTCGTGATGGACGCGGCGATACTAAATATGCGTACTTTTATTGTTTTTCTTATTTACATGAAGAAATAAATTTACTGGGGAATATTTTTTTTTCTTTATTTGTGAATTTTTTTTTACACATGTGATTTTATTTTTTTTTACTTTTTTACTTTTTCCCAGGGTGGGACATCACTGTATAGAGGTGGATTGCTGATCTGACACTGTGCACAGCACTGTGTCAGATTGGCCATCTCACAGGCAGTGCTGCAGGCTTTCTCAGCACCTGAAGCCGCCACCCTGCAAGACCCTGAAGGACCCCGCGGCCATCTTAGATCCGGGACCTTGCAGGGAGGAAGCCCTTAGAACAGCGCGATCACATCATGCTATTCTGAGGGTCTCAAAGAAGCATGCAGGAAGCCCCCTTCCTGTGCGATGCTTCCCTATGCCCCAGTACACTACGATCATGTTTATCGTAGGTTCAGGTTAATGTGCCGGGAGTGGTTCGTGACCGCTCCTGGCACATAGTGCCGAGTGTCAGCTGTGATGTACTATCCCGTCCATGGTCATATGGGCCCAAGTACCATGGACAGGATAGTACAGTCATGGCCAAAAGTTTTGAGAATGACACAAATATTAATTTTTACAAAGTCTACTGCTTCACTTTTTCTAATGGCAATTTGCATTTACTCCAGAATGTAATAAAGAGTGATCAGCTTAACAGCAATTACTTGCAAAGTCAATATTTGGCTAGAAAATGAACTTTATCCCCCAAAACACATTTCAACATCATTGCAGCCCTGCCTTAAAATGACCAGCTTACCTCTTTTCAGTGATCGCTCCATTAACACAGGTGTGGGTGTTGATGAGGACATGGCTGGAGATCAATCCGTCATGATTAATTAAGAATGAGACCACTGGACACTTTAAAAGGAGGCTGGTGCTTGGCATCATTGTTTCTCTTCTGTTAACCATGGTTATCTCTAAAGAAACACATGCAGTCATCATTGCAATGCACAAAAATGGCCTAACAGGGAAGAGTATCGCAACTAGAAAGATTGCACCTCAGTCAACAATCTATCGCTTCATCAAGAACTTCAAGGAGAGAGTTTCCATTGTTGCCAAAAAGGCTCCAGGGCGCCCAAGAAAGACCAGCAAGCGCCAGGACCGTCTCTTAAAAGTGTTTCAGCTGTGCAGAGCTTGCTCAGGAATGGCAGCAGGCAGGTGTGAGTGCATCTGCACGCACTGTGAGGCGGAGAACTCTTGAAGCAAGGCCTGGTCTCAAGGAGGGCAGCAAAGAAGCCACTTCTCTCCAGAAAAAACATCATGGACAGACTGATATTCTGCAAAAGGTACAGGCAGTGGACTGCTGAGGACTGGGGTAAAGTTATTTTCTCTGATGAATCCCCTTTTCGATTGTTTGGGACATCAGGAAAACGCCTCATTCGGAGAAGACAAGGTGAGCGCTACCACCAGTCTTGTCTCATGCCAACTGTTAAGCATCCTGAAACCATTAATGTGTGCTTCTCAGCCAAAGGGAATCGGCTCTCTCACAGTCTTGCCTAAAAACACAGCCATGAATAAAGAATGGTACCAGAATGTCATCCAAGAGCAACTTCTCCCAACTCTCCAAGAGCAGTTCAACAATGCCTTTTCCAGCATGATGGAGCACCTTGCCATAAAGCAAAGGTGATAACTAAATGGCTCAGGGAACAAAACATAGAGATTTTGGGTCCATGGCCTGGAAACTCCCCAGATCTTAATCCCATTGAGAACTTGTGGTCAATCATCAAGAGATGGGTGGACAAACAAAAACCTAAAAATTCTGACAAAATGAAAGCATTGATTGTGCAAGAATGGACTGCTATCAGTCAGGATTTGGTCCAGAAGTTGATTGAGAGCATTCCAGGGAGAATTGCAGAGGTCCTGAAGAAGAAGGGTCAACACTGCAAATATTGACTTGCTGCATTAACTCATTCTAACTGTCAATATAAGCTTTTGTTACTCATATGTTTGCAATTATATTTCTGTCTGTGATAAAAACATCTGTCAAACACACATAAAAACCAGAGGGCAGCAGATCATGTGAAAATATAATATTTGTGTCATTCTCAAAACTTTTGGCCATGACTGTACATCCGATGGCAGAAAGGGGTTAAGGGGTTCAAGAAAGGAGTAGTTAACTAGTGGGACAATTTTATAGGGCGGGTCGTTACGGACACGGCAATTCTAAATAGGTGTACTTTTATTGTTTTTTTATTTATATAATAATAATGTGTTTATTGGGGAAATATTTTTTTTTCTTTAATTTATTTAGGGATTTTTTTAAACTATTTTTACACGTTTATTTTATTTTACATTTTTACTTGGTCTCAGCGTGGGATATCACTGTACAGTGTCAGATCGCTGATCTGACGGTTTGCAAACCACTCTGACAGATCAGCGATCTGACAGGCAGTCTAGGAGGCTTGCCGGCACCTGCTCTCAGCAGGCACTGACAAGCCACCTCTCTGCAGGACCCGGAAGGACCACGCGCCATCTCTCTTGGAGCCCCCTCACTGCGCGATGCTTCCCTATGTCGCCGGAACACTGCGATCATGTTTGATCGCAGTGTGCCGGGGGTTAAAGTGCCGGGAGCAGTCCATAACCACGCCTGGCACTTTTTGCAGGGTGTCAGCTGTTAGAGTCAGCTGACACTCAGCAGTGATCAGCTGCGCTCCCCCCATGAGCGCGGCTGATCGCGTATGACGTACTATCCCGTCCTTCGGATTAAGTCCCAGGGCACATGGACGGGATAGTATATCAGATGGCAAAAGGGGTTAAAGCTGATTTCAGGGAATTAGGCAGCATGCTTAAAGCAAGGACCTCCAAGGTGGTATTCTCTTAAATACTGCCTATACCACATGCCATGCCAGAGAGGCAATCGGAGATTAGGGAGATAAATAAGTGGCTCAGGAATTGGTGTAGGAAGGAGGGGTTTGGTTTCTGGAGAACTGGGCCGACTTCTCAGTTGGCTACAGGTTCTATGCTAGGGACGGGCTGCACCTCAATGGGGAGGGTGCAGCTGTGCTGGGGGAGAAAATGGCTAGAAAGTTGGAGGAGTGTTTAAACTAAGGATTGGGGGGGAGGGTATTAATTTTATAGGAGGGTAAGGCAGTGCAGATAGAGACCGGGCACAAATAATGAAATTGGGGGTGGAATGAGGGGTGGGGTAGAACAGTTAAGATTTTAGGGAAGAACAGAGGTACAGAGAGATACATAAAATGCATGTATACTAAAGCCAGAAGCCTCATCAACAAAATGGAGGAATTAGAATTAACTTTGTTGGAATATAGTTATGATATGGTGGAGATATCTGAGACATGGATGGATGAGAGCCATGATTGGGCTGTTAATTTACAGGGCTATAGTCTGTTTAGAAATGACCGTACAAATAAGCGAGGGAGGTGTGTGTTTATATGTAAAATCATCCTTAAAATCCATGCTGCTTGATAATATACGTATGTGAATCTAATGAAAATGTAGAGTTCTTGTGGGTGGAGATAAGGGGAGGGGAAAAAATAAATTATTGATAGCGGTTTGCTATAAGTCTTCAAAAATAATGGAAGCAACTAAGAATATCCTTGTAAAGCAAATATATAAAGCAGCGACTCAAGGAGAAGTCATTATTATGGGGGACTTCAACTACCCTGAAATACATTGGGGAACCGAAACCTGCAGTTCCAGCAAAGATAAAAGGTTTTTAACAACTATGAGAGCCAGTTACCTTTCACAAGTTCAGGACCCAATAAGAGGGGGGGCAGAGCTAGACCGAATATTAACCAACAGGCCAGACCGCATATCAAATATAAGGGTTGGGGGTCACTTGGGTAATAGTGATCACAAAATAATACGTTTTCATGTATCATTTATTAAAATGTGAAGAAGAGGGGTTACAAGGACATTAAACTTCAGGAAGGCAAATTCCCAATGGATGAGAGGTGATCTTAGTGCAATAAACTGTGACGATATCCTAAGACATAAAAGTACAGAAGGAAAATGGGAGACATTTATTAGCATCCTGAATAGGACCTGTGCACAGTATATACCCTATAGGAATAAACATGCTAGAAGTAGGATACACTATGGCTAAATAAAGCTGTAAGGGGTGCAATAAGTGACAAAAAATAAGCATTTAAAGAATTAAAGCAAGAAGGTATTTGTTAGGGTTCGAGTTCCTGCTGCTGCACAAGGGGAGTCTTGAACCAGTCCCGCTGCGGTCCCCCATCCATCTCCGTCCACAGTGGAGCCTGCTCAGCAGAGACGTCAGTCCCAGCGTCTTGCTCATTCCAATACTGTGCAGAGACTTGCTGCTGCCCTTCCTGGATCTTCTATTACAGCCAGTGCTGGAGCAGATGTCTTTGGAACGAAGTCCTGCGTTTCCCCTTCTGAGCATGCCCAGGGTAAGATCTCTCATTGGAGATCAGGGGGTCACATGTTCAGGTACTGCAGCAGCTCCTATTGGTCCGCCAGGAAGGCCCTGAAACTACATGTGTTTTGGAACAGTTTCTCATTGGTCCTTGTTTCTGGCAGGTCCTGTAGCTGTTACTATAAAAGGGTGACATGGCTGGGCCGCCATGCGCTAGTATCAATTGCATTATGTGCTTTGCGCCAGTGTGATCATGCACGCATGTGGTTAGGGCTCTGCTGAAATAAGCCCCTAGAATACCGGCACCTCCGGTGAGTAGATTTGAGTGCACATGGTTAGGGCTTGGCTGAAATAAGCCCCTAGAATACCGGCTTCTCCAGTGAGGAGATTGCTTGATTGCATTGCTGTCTGCATGATCACGGACTGCTTTCCGCACAGCAGTTATCTGTGTATCCCTGTGGTGTTAACAGGACACAGTCTTTTTCTCAGCGGCTCTGTGATGCAACAGGGTTCACTTTATAACGCTAGTTCAGCGCCCTAGCGTTTTACTCACTGAAGCTAAGCGAGTTCGCACTTATCGCCATATAGTGCTGTGGCATTCCCGTTAGCGGCTCTGGAGATTAACAGAGTCGCACTTACTGCCACAGCGCACTACGGCGTTTATTTTAGCGACTCTGCGGAATAACAGAGTTCGCTACTTTCGCCATCTTACTAGCAGCGGGCTTCGCCTGCATGGTGGACCCCGGGCTGAGAACGCACCTCTCTACTATATCTGTTAGGTGCGTTCCGCAGACCCTAACAGTATTGATGAGGCATTAAATAATTACAAAAAATTAAATAAATTCTGTAAAATGCAGATGAAGGAAGGCAGCAAAGATTTAGACAGAGAGACTCATTGCCAGAGAGAGTAAAAATAATACCAAAATATTCGTTAACTACATAAATAGTAAGAAACTAAACAATTATAGTGTTGGTCCCCTTAAAGATAGTCTGGGTGAAATGGTGGATAAGGATGAGGAAAAAGCCAATATGCTTAAAGACTTTTTTCAACAGTATTTACACAAGAAAATCTCATGACTGATAACATGGTCAGTGATAACAAAAATTCTCCATTAAATGTCACCTGCTTAACCCAGCATGAAGTACGTCGGTGTCTAAAAATCACTGAAGTTGACAAATCCCAAGGCCCGGATAGGATACACCCCCTAGTATTGCAGGAATTAAGTACAGTCATTGATAGACCATTATTTTTAATCTTTAAAGATTTCATAATGACAGGTGTTATGATTTGGTAGCTGAGGAGAGCAGGCAAAAACGGCAATACACCAGAGAGGTTGGAATCTACTGGATTGCAGTACCCTGACTAACCACCACAACTAAAGGCAGCCGTGGAGCATTCCTACGTTGGTCCTAGACGCCTCGTCACAGCCTGATAGGTTAACTACACGTAAAGATAGAAAGAGGAAAGCTATCTGCCCCGGAGCAGATCCCCAAAGAACATAGGAAGCCCCCAAACATGTAATGGCGGTTAGACAAGAGGAAATACAGACACAGACAGAAAATAGTAAGAGCAAACGTTGGGGCCCAATCTGCCTAGAAAGAAAAAGGATAGGAAGGACACTTACTGCAATCCAAAAAACCCTAAAAAATACCAACTCTACTAATTGCAAAAACACCTGAGATCACACGACCTCTACCACCTAAATTAGTTCTCTGGTGTAACAAAACTAAGCCGCAGCCACTGAAAAAACTGGAAAAGGCAAATGAACAAATAACAGTGGCTCAAATAAACTGAGAGGAGCACAAGCCCCCGGAAGGGACCTGGCTGACCTCCACAGAAGTGCAGGGAACAATGCAAAAAGCAAGCACAAAAATAAAAACAGAAAATATCTTATCTGAGAGCAGGAGAAGAGGCAAGACTCAGCAAGCTTACAAGTGAACCAGGAACCACAGTTGAGACAAGAACAATTGATCACCGGCAACCATGATGGGAGGGAACCTCCCTTATATAAGACCAGTCTGTAACTCCTGATTGCCAATCCTCATTGAATGGTTCAGTACTGTTTGTAACCACCAGAGGGAGCTTCTGCTCAGAATTCATTTCTAACACATTCACAACAGACAGGGTCTGTACCACAGGACTGGCGTATAGCAAATGTGGTGCCAATATTCAAAAAGGGGATAAAAACTGAACTTGGGAATTATAGGCCAGTGAGCTTAACCTCTACTGTGGGTAAAATGCTGAATGTTTTTCTAAGAAATGCTATACTGGAGTATCTGAAGAAGAATAACCTCATGACCCAATACAAACGTGAGTTTACGAGGGACCATTTCTGTCAGACTAATCTGATAAGCTTTTATGAAGAGGTAAGTTCTGGACTGGACCAAGGGAACGCAGTGGACGTGGTGTATATGGACTTTTCAAAAGCATTGGATACGGTGCCACACAAAAGGTTGATACATAAAATGAAAACAATGGGGATAGGGGAAAATATGTGTAAGTGGGTTAAGAGTTGGTTCAGGGATAGGAAACAAAGGGTAGTTATGAATGTAGCACACTCGAACTGGGTCGGGGTTAGCAGTAAGGTACCGCAGGGGTCGATGTTGGGCCCGCTTCTTCTTAACATATTTATTAATTACCTTGTAGGGGGCATACAGAGTAGAATTTCAATATTTGCAGATGACACTAAACTCTGCAGGGTAATCAATACAGAGGAGGACAATTTAATATTACAGGAAGATTTATGTAAGCTAGAAGCTTGGGCTGATAAATAGCAAATGAGCTTTAATAGGGATAAATGTAAGGTCATGCACTTGGGCAGAAGAAATAAGATCTACAATTATGTGCTTAATTGTAAAACACTGGGCAAAACTGTCACTGAAAAAGACCTGGGTGGATGGGTGGACAACAAACTCACATTTAGTGGTCAGTGTAAGGCAGCTGCTGTAAAAGTAAATAAAACAATGGGATGCATTAAAAGAAGCATAGATGCTCATGAGGAGAACATAATTTTACCCCTATACAAGTCACTAATGCGACCACACTTAGAATACTGTGTGCAGTTCTGGTCTCCGGGGTATAAGAAAGACATAGCTGAACTAGAGCACGTGCAGAGAAGAGCTACCAAGGTACTGAGGGGTCTGCAATACCAAGACAGGTTATTACACTTGGGGTTATTTAGTTTTGAAAAACAAAGGCTAAGGGGTGATCTTATTACAATGTATAAATATATGAGGGGACAGTGCAAAGACTTTTCTAATTATCTTTTAATTCTTAGACCTGTGACGGGGAAAAGGGGGCATCCTCTACGTCTGGAAGAAAGAAGGTTTAGTCATAATCACACATGCGGATTCTTTACTGTAAGAGCAGTGAGACTACGGAACTCTCTGCCGTATAATATTGTAATGAGTGATTCACTACTAAAATTTAAGAAGAGCTGGATGCCTTTCTTGAAAATTAGAATGTTACAGGGTATATATACTAGATTTATTGATAGGGTGTTGATCCAGGGAGCTAGTCTGATTGCCATATGTGGAGTATGGAAGGAATTTTTTTACCCAATGTGGAACTTAGTGTTTGCCGCATGTTTTTTTTTTGCCTTCCTCTGGATCAACATGTTAAGCTATGGGTTGTACTAGATGGACTTAAGGTCTTCCTTCAACCTTAAATAATATGCTACTTACTATGTATGTAAAGTCACGTGTCAACGAGCTTCTCTTCCTGCTTTTCCTAAGGAAGCTGAGCAATGAGAATTTAGGCTGAATTGAAAGAAAAATAAAAAACAATGCCGCAATGTAATATAAGTCCTTTATAAATCTTTAGTAATGCCAAATCTTATATATTTGATTTGGTTTTGAACTTAACACTTTAATCCCTTCATCCCCAAGACTGTTTTCACTTTCACGACCTGGCCAAACTTTACAAATCTGACCAGTGTCAATTTATGTGGTTATAACTCTGGAATGCTTCAACAGATCCTACTGATTCTGAGAGGTTTTTTATGACATACAGTAATGTTCAAAATAATTACAGTCAAATGAGTCTAACCAGATTAATCACTGTTTTTGGTATAAACTATATTACCACATGTCAAACAATTTACTTGGCGCAATAAATTCTAAGAAAACCAACAGACTCAGCATTCATGATCTGCATGTGTTTTTATTCTGTGTATTAGTATAATTAATTGAAAGGGAGTGTGTTCAAAATATTAGCAGTTTGGAGTTCAGTTAGTGATGTCAATCATTCTGTAAAGAAACAAGTGTGAATCAGGTGACCCTTAATTAAGCGTGAAACCAGGACATGTTGTACATGCATTTCTCCTTAAAAGCCTGACATATATGGGTTGTTCGAGACATTGTTCAGAAGAATAGCGTACCTTGATTAATAAGTAAAGGGCAAAACTTATAAAGAAGTGCAGACAATGATAGGCTGTTCAGCTAAAATGATCTCCAGTGCTTTAAATTGCATAGCCAAACCAGAGAGATGTGAAAGAAAACAGAAGACTACCATTCGAATGGATTGAAGAATAGCCAGAATGGAAAAGGTTCAGCCAATGAACAGCTCCAGAACGACCAAAGGCATTCTCAAGTTAACTTTGAGTACTGTGACAATTAGAAGACACCCATGGGAAGCTAATCTCTTAGCAAGTAGTCTCCGCAAAGTCCCATTGTTAAAAAAACACATTATTATTTATTTATATAGCACCATTGATTCCATGGTGCTGTACATGCGAAGGGGTTACATACAAAGTACAGATATCATTTACAGTAAACAAAATAACAATCACAGACTAATACAGGGGGAGAGGACCCTGCCCTTTCGGGCTTACATTCTACAGGATGGTGGGGAAGGAGACAGTGGGTTGTGGGGTAGCAGCAGCTCCGGTTATGGTTGAGGCGGTAGATCAGGTAGAAGTGAGGCGGTAGCAGGGTCATTGCAGGCTGTAAGCTTTTCTGAAGAGATGGGTTTTCAGGTTCCGTCTGAAGGATCCGAGAGTGGTTGATAGTCGGACGTGTTGGGGCAAAGAATTCCAGAGGATGGGGGATATTCAGGAGATGTCTTGGAGGCGGTTGGGTGAGGAGCGAATAAGTGTGGAGGAGAGACAGAGGTCTTGGGAGGACGGAAGATTATGTGAGGGAAGATATCGGGAGATTTGTTCAGAGATATATAGAGGAGACAGGTTATAGATGGCCTTATAGGTCAGTATTAGTAATTTGAATTGGATTCGCTGAGGGAATGGGAGACAGTGAAGAGTTTTGCAGAGGGGATACATGGAGAAGTAGCGAGGAGAGAGATGAATTAGTCGGGCAGCATAGTTATGGATGGACTGGAGAGGTGAGAGGGTGCTAGCAGGGAGGCCACAGAAAAGGATGTTGTAATAGTCGAGGCGGGAGATGATGAGGGCATGCACAAGAATTTTAGTAGATTGAGGTTTGAGGAAGGGACAGATTCTGGAAATATTTTTGAGCTGGAGGCGACAGGAGGTGGAGAGAGCTTGGATGTGTGTGTTTGAAGGATAGGGCAGAGTCAAGGGTTACTCCGAGGCAGCGGACTTCCGGTACGGGAGAAAGCGTGATGTCGTAAATTGTTATAGATAGGTCGGGTAAGGAAGATCTGTGAGATGGGGTAAGATGATGCGTTCAGATTTGTCCACATTGGGTTTGAGAAAGCGGGAGGAGAAGAAGGAGGATATGGCTGATAGACACTCCGGGATTCTGGAGACCAGAGAGATGATGTCTGGGCCAGAGAAGTAGATCTGAGTATCATCGGCATAAAGGTGGTACTGGAATCCATGGGACTTTATGAGTTGCCCCAGGCCAAGTGTATAGATTGAGAAGGGTAGGGGTCCTAGAACACAGCCTTGGGGGACTCCAACAGAGAGAGTGTGAGATGAGGAGGTAGTGTGGGAGTGGGAGACGCTGAATGTGCGGTTGGAAAGGTATGAGGAGATCCAGGATAGGATGAGGTCTTTGATGCCAAAGGAGGAGAGGATCTGTAGTAGGAGGCAGTGGACAACTGTGTCAAAAGCAGAGTACAGGTCTAGAAGGAGGAGTATAGAATATTGTGCGTTAGCTTTGTCTGTGAGTAGGTCGCTAGTGATTTTGGTCAGGGCTTTGTCAGTGGAATGATGGGGACGGAAACCAGATTGTAGATTTTCAAAAAAGCAAGTTAAATGAGAGGAGGGAGGAGAGTTCAGCGTGGATGTGCTGTTCCAGGAGTTTGGAAGCGAATGGGAGCAGCAATATTGGGTGATAGCTGGACATAGCTGTTGGGTCGAGGGTTGGCTTTTTAAGGATAGGCGTGATTGTGGCATGTTTGAAAGCAGAAGGGAAGTACCAGAAGTTAGTGACCGGTTGAAGAGGTGGGTTAGGGATGGGATAAGAGTGGTGGTGAGGTTGGGGAGGAGGTGGGATGGGATAGGGTCAAGTGCACTAGTGGTGAGGTGTGAGTCGGAGAGACTATGTGCAAGCAACTCTTCAGTGATGGTGGATAAGGAGGTTACGGGGTTTGGGCATTGGTCAGGTGTACAGAGGGGTTGTGGTGGTTGAGCAATAAAGACTTGCCGTGCTTGGTCTACTTTGTTTTTGAAGTGTGTGGCAAAGTCCTCGGCAGAGATTAGGGAAGTTGGAGGAGGTAGTGGTGGGCGGAGAAGGGAGTTAAAAGTATTGAACAACTGTTTGGAGTTGTGGGATAAGGAAGACACAAGGGATGTAAAGTAGGCCTTCTTAGCAGAGGTGAGGGCAGATTTGAATGTGAGTGTTGCTTGTTTGACTGCAGTAAAGTCATCTTGCGAATGCATTTTCTTCCAGTGCTGTTCTGCAATTCTGGATGCTTGCCGTAGCTTTTTAGTGATGTTATTGTGAAAGGGTGGTCTGCTGATTTGTCGCACTCTGTTATGCATGACATGGGAGACCGAGTCGATGGCTGATGCAAGAGTGGCATTGTAGAAACTAGTGGCAGTGTCTGTGTCATGGAGTGAGAGTGTGGATGCCAGTGGTAGAATAGAGTCAGAGAGCGTGTGGGTGTCTAGGTGTGAAAGGTTTCTGCGGGGGTGCGCATGTTGCTGGACATTGGTGGCAGATGTGGAGGACAGGGATGAGAAAGTGAGTAGATGATGGTGGAAAGTTTAGTATAGTCTGCAGAGACGGGTGAAGACCAGGTCTAGTGTGTGCCTGTCTGTGTGCATGGCTGAGGAGGACCACTGGGTAAGTCCAAAAGATGATGTAAGGGACAGGATTTTGGAAGCTGCCGACTGGTGGGTGTCAATAGGGATGTTGAAGTCACCCATGATGATGGTGGGAATGTCAGCAGAGAGAAAGTGGAGGAGCCAGGTGGAGAATTGGTCAATAAAAACAGTGGTCAGGCCCGAAGGTCGGTATATGACAGCAATTTGGGGGTTGGAGGGAGAGTAGATGCGGACAGAGTGGAATTCAAAAGAGGGGAGGATAAGGGAGGGAAGAGATGAGATTGGGTTAAAGGTACAGTTGGAAGAAAGGAGAAGGCCTACTCCTCCACCATGTCTGTTGCCAGGACGAGGAGTGTGGGTGAAGCGGAGGCCACCGTATCATAGCGCAGCAGGTGAGGTGGTATCGGAGGGTGTCAGTTATGTTTCGGTGAGGCCAAGGAAGGAGAAATTATGAGAGGTAAAGAGGTCATGAATCACATGGAGTTTATTGCAGACTGAGCGGGCATTCCAGAGTGATTCAGAGAGTGGAAGCAGGGTGGTGGGCATCAAGGGCTCGAATTTGAGGTTGGAAAGATTTTGGGTGTTAATATTGGGTTGGGAGCGATAGAAGGGGTAATAATGGGAGGTATGAGCTGTGGGGGTCCAGGGTTGGGAGATATGTCGCCAGCCGTGAGGAGAAGCAGAGAGAGACAAAGCATGTGGGAGAAGGAGAGTGGACGGCTTGTTTTGTATATCATTAGGAGAGATCTGAGTTTGAGGAGCAGGTCAACGGAGGAGGTCAGGTGGGGAGGAAAGAGGGAAGCAGAGATTATTACTTGGTTAGGGGGTGCTGGGGTTTGCAGATAGGGAAGGAGAGTGAGGAGTAATGGAGCCCAAACTGTTAGACCATATGTCAGCATGGTGAGAGTAAGTGTGGAGGTAAGAGAAATTGAGTACATGTAAACACAGTGGTTAGATGTACCTTCTGTTCACTTCTGGCTCATTTCTGTCATATTTCTGCAGCTATCCTTAAAGAGACATCCTTGCAGAGACAGACCCAGGTCCAGACAGACCTATGAGTCTTAATTTATAGTAAGTTAACAGCACATGAAACATGTCAGGTGTGATAAGGAGGGAGGGCCAGCTGGGAGACTGGTTACAGACACAGGAGGGGATTAATTAGAAGTCTAAAGACAAAATACAAAGGAAATAGATCCAAATGGACAGATAAGGCAAATGAGTATTAGCATCAAGGAAATAAGGTATTGCAGCAGCCAGTGGACATACCAAAAGTAGCAGAGAGATGCAGGGTGATTGGGATCAGGAAAGATGGGTCATGGTATTGCAGCAGCCAGTGGACATACCAAGAGTAGCAGAGAGATGCAGGGTGATTGGGATCAGGAAAGATGGGTTATGGTATTGCAGCAGCCAGTTGACATACCAAGAGTAGCAGAGAGATGCAGGGTGATTGCGATCAGGAAAGCTGGGTTATGGTATTGCAGCAGCCAGTTGACATTCCCGAGGATGAAGCAGAGCGATTGTCAGATTGATAGTAATAATGAAGAAGCATAGCAATAATAATAATAAAGCAACTCTAGCAGGGAGTTATTTGTCTGGCATATTTCTGCAGTTATCCTTAAAGAGACATCCTTGCAGAGACAGACCCAGGTCCAGACAGACCTATGATACAATTTGCCAGAAGAACACATAAACTGGCCTAAAGAGAAATGGAGAAACATTTTGTGGACTGATGAAAGTAAAATTGCTCTTTTTGAGTCCAAGGTCCACAGACAGTTCATCAGATGACCCTCAAACTCCGCATTCAAGCTACAGTACACGCTTAAGACAGTAAAGCACGGTGGTACAAGTATCATGATATGGGCATGTTTCTCTTACTATGGTGCTGGGCCTATTTACCGTATGCCAGAGATCATGGACCAGTTTGCATATATTAAAATACTTGAAGAGGTCATGTTGCCTTATGCTGAAGAGGATATGCTCTTGAAATGGGTGTTTCAACAAGACAGTGACTCTAAACACTCCAGTAAACAAGCAAAATCTTGCAAAATTGAGTTTATGGAGTGGCCAGTCCAATCCCCGAACCTTCATCCAATAGAACACTTGTAGGGTGACATCAAAAATACCGTTTCTGAGGCAAAGCCAACAAATGCCCAAACATTGTGTGATGTGGTCAAAGCAACTTGGTCTGGAATAGCAGTTGCCAGGTGCAGAAATTAGTTGACTATATGTAACATAAATGTGAAGCAGTTCTAAAAAACTGTGGGTATACAACTGAATATTATGTTGGTGATTCACAGGAATCGTCATAAGAAATAGTACACATTGTGATTTTGTAAAGACAAATGCAGACACTACTATTTTTTTGAACAGTCCAATGTTTATTTTTTGTTATTTTCTGCAAAGTAGTTAAAATATAATACATTTCTCTTCATGTTTTGAATTAGAAAACCGTGTGCAATGTTCCCAATGCATGGAAATAAAAGCTAGTATAAAATTTTTTGATTAACTCATGTTTTTGAACACACTGCTATTATTTTGAACACTACTGTATTGTATCTTATGATAGTGGTAAAATTTATTCTATATGACTTTCCGTTTATTTGTGAAAAAAATGGAAATTTGGCAAAAAATTAGAAAATTTTGAAATGTTAAACTTTTAATTTTTATGCCCTTAAATCATGGAGCTATATCACACAAAATAATTATTCAATAATATTTGCCACATGTGAGCTTTACATTAGCACAATTTTTGAAATATATATTTTTTTGTTAGGAAGTTATAAGGGTTAAATTTGTCCAACGATTTCTCATTTTTCCAACAAAATTTACAAAACCACATCACATTTGAAGTGACTTTGAGGGGCATATATGCCAAAAAATACTCAAAAATGACCACCTTCTAAAACTTCACCCCCAATGTACTCAAAACCACATTCAAGAAGTTTATTAACCCTTCAGGTTCTTCATAGGAATTTTTGGAATTTGGAACAAAAAAATGAACATTACACTTTTTATCACAAAAATTTTTTTTTAGGCAAAAGCCTTTTTATTTTTTTAAGGGTAACAGGAAAAAATAGACCCCAAAATTTGTTGTGCAATGTCTCCTGAGCATTGCTATACTCCATATGTGGGGTACAACCACTGTTTGCTCACACAGCAAGGCTTGTAAGGGAAGGAGTGCCATTTAACTTTTTGAATGCAAAATTTGCTGGATTCATTAGTAGACACCACGTTGCATTGGAGAGCCCCTGATGTGACTCAACAGTGGAACCTGCTCAAAATTGACACTATTTTGGAAAATAAACCCCTCAAGCAACTTATCTAAATATGTGGTGAGCACATTGAACCCCCAGGTGCTTCACATAAGTTTATAACAATGAGCCATAAAAACAAAAAAATCACATTTTCCACACAAAATGTATTTTACCCCCAAATTTTGCATTTTCTCAAGGGTAACCGGATAAACTGCACAATACAATTTGTGCAATTTCTCCTAAGTACGCTGATTCCCCATATGTGCAGGAAAACTACTGTTTGGGCGCACAGCAGGGCTTGAAAGGGAAGGAGCGCTGTTTGGCATTTTGGATGCAAAAATTGCTGGAATAATTAGTAGATGCCATGTCACATTTGGAAAGCCCCTGATGTGCCTACAAAGTGGAAACCCCCCACAAGTGACCCCAATTTGGAAACTAGACCCCTCAAGGGATTGATCTAGATGTTTGTTGAGCACCCTGAACCCCCAAGTGCTTCACAAAAGTTTATAACGTAAAGCCATCAAAATTAAAAATTACATTTTTTCCACAAAAATACTTTCAGTACCAAATTTTTTTATTTTAACAAAGGTAGCAGAGGAAAATGGACACCAAAAATTGTTGTGCAACTTCTCCTGAGTACACTAATATCCAACGTGTGGAGGAATACCACTGTTTGGGCACACGGCAGGGCTTGGATGAGCACCGTTTCATGTTTTAAAAGCAAAATTGGCTGGAATCGAGAGCGGATGCTACGTCATGTTTGGAGAGCCCCTGATGTGCATAAACAGTGGTAGCCCCCAACAATTGACCCCATTTTGGAAACTAGACTGTTATGATTCGGTAACCGAGGAGGATACTAGGAAAATAGGCAAGGCAACCAGACACCCAGAGAGGTTGGTAACTTAGCGGATTGCAGACCCCTAAACTGACAACACAACTAGAATTAGCCATGGGATGTACCTATGATGCCCTAGATGCCTCGGCACAGCCAAAGAGTTAACTAAGCCCAAAGAGAGAAAGGGGAAAGCTAACTGCCCCAGAGTAGAGCCCCAAAGGAATAGATGTCCCCTAAACATATATTGCAGGTTAGACAGATGAGGCACAAACACAGGCAGAAAACAGATTAAGCAAATGCTGGGGCCCAAACTGTCTGGACAGAACAGGACAGGAAAGGATACTGTCTGCAATCCCGCAAAACCCCTAAGAAAAATTCCAACACGTCTGATATACAAAAATACTTAGGCCACACGACGTTTCCCCCACTTAATCAGAACTCTGGTGTGAACTGGACGCAAAACAACAGATACTGATAAACAGGGGACTAGAAATACTGAAACGACTGACATAAGCTGTGGCAAATGAAAATAGAGTCCAGCACAGTTCCCTGCAGGGAACCCGACTGAACACACACCAGCAAGGCAGAAAACAGAAAAACAAAGGGAAAATGCCACAGATTAAACAGACAAAAACTTATCTGAAAGATGCAGGATGAAGCAGGTAGCAAGCTGACTTCCAAAAGGCTCAGGAAGAAAGCTAAAATCACCGGCAAAAGCTAAGGGAAGACTGCTCATATAAATCTCCCCAGTTTGTAACACCTGATCTCCAATCAACCTCTTCACGTGATTGTCTACTGTCAGCCAGACCAGCTCCATTACCAGCACCAACCACCAGAGGGAGCCCAAACTCAGAAGACAGATTAAAAGTGTTCACAACACTAGACCCCTGAAGGCGCTTACCTAGATGTTTCTTGTGCACCCTGAACCCCCAAGTGCTTCACATAGGTTTATAACGTAGAGCTGTAAAAAAGTAAAAATCACATTTTATCCACAAAAATCATTTTTTAGCACCAAATTTTTATTTTAACAAAGTTAGCAGGAGAAAATGAACCTCAAAAATTGTTGTGCAATTTCTCCTGAGTACACTGATACACCAATGTGTGGAGGAAGACCACTGTTTGGGCACACGGCAGGACCCAGTAAGGAAGGAGCAATTTTTGACTTTTTGAACTCAAAATTTGCTGGAATCGAAAGCGGACGCCATGTCACCATTGGAGGGCCTCTGATGTGCCTAAACAATAGAAATCCCTCACAAGTGATGCAATTTTGGAAACTAGACCCCTCAAGGAACTTATCTAGATGTGTGGTGATCATCTTGAACCACCAGGTGCTGTATAGAAGTTTATAACAGAGCTAAGAAAATTTAAAAAATCACATTCGCCAGCCAAAATTTTTTTAGCCCAATTTTTTTTTTTTTCTCAAGGTTAACAGGAATAATTGGACCCCAGAATTTGTTGTGCAATTTCTCCTGAGTGTGCCAATACCCCATGTGTGTGTGAAAACTACTTTTGAGGCACAGTGCAAAGCTCAAAAGAGATGGGGCACCATATTATAGTGCAGATTTTACTATTATGCTTTGATGGTGCCATGACTCACTGGAGAGCCCCTGAGGTGCCAGAACAGCAGGACTTCTCATAAGTGACCCCATTTTACAAAATACACATCTTGATGAATTAAGGTACTGCCACACTGAGCTATCCCGCTAGCGATCTCGTTAGCGTTGCATACTAATGAGATCGCTAGCGGGATTGTTTCTATATCGCTAAATGCTGCCGCATTTAGCGATATAGTTAACGACGCTATCGCCGTTAGCGATCTTCTTAACGACTTTAGCGGTACAAAAGTACCGCTAAATCGCTAAGAAAAGGTGCCACAACAGCGATTAGATACTTACCCAGCGGAGCGCCAGCGATGAAATAGGGTCCGGAGCGATTCCAGCGACGAGCAGATCACAGCAGGAAGCTCGTCGCTGGAAGCTGCCGCACTGAACAATATCGCTAATGGGATCGCTAAATAGTGACGTTTTTTTAGCGATCCCGTTAGCGATATTGTTTAGTGTGCATACCCTTTAATCTAAGGGTGCAGTGATCATTTTGACACCATTGTTGGGTCACAGAATTATATACCATTGGGCAGTGAAGAAAAAATTATTACATTTTTTACCTCAACATATGTGGCTGTACAGTACTGATTAGCCATACGGAGAATATATTTTGTGGACTCCCTATACAGAGCCCTCTAAGTGCTAGAGAGCAGAATCACCCCCTTTTCCAAGTGACCCCATTTTGGAAATTATACCCCTGCAAAATGTACCCGCTAAGGGTGGTTTATGCACACTGGGGCTCAGAAAGGAAGGAGGCATTTGAATTAAGGAGTGCAGAATTTGCTGAATTTTTTTTTGGGGGCAATGAACCAACTTGCTTTTCCAGAGCCTTTGTGCTACCAGTAATGTGGAAGCCTCCTATATTTGCAATAGCAGATGAAGGACCTGATTGGGGACTTGCTTTTTTGCGGATTCAGTTGAAGCTTTTATTGAGAACATTTTTCATATCATTTGGGATCACACTTATCCAGCGCTCTATGCTGAGCACATACTTTGGGGTTTCAATCTAAATCTCCGAGTGACATGACAATTGAAACCCCCGAGGCATCCAATCACTATATTGAGGCACCAGAGTTACTCTGGACTCTGTCTGGCCTCTGTTCAGCGCTGTTCTGCCTTTTAGAGGTGCACAAAACTATGGTGGACTTAGTTTTTGAGCACGCCTAAAAAGACAGAAGCAGTGCCTCCATCTGCCTCATTATAGGGAATCTTATGCCTGCAGTTCTGTCTGAATCACGTATTTCAAAGATTTACATGGAAACCCAGGTGTAAGAGCTCAGTGTAGAGCGCAGGATAAATTTGTGCTGAGCCTTGCTGCGATCTTTGGGAGGCAGAATGAACAAATCCACAGCAGGGGAAGAATTGTTTTTATTTATTTTTTACGCCATTCCTCATGTGGTAATATATATTAGGCGACTTTATTCTTTTGGTCAGTGCGATTACAGTGATACCAGATTTATATCCATTTTTTATGTTTGGCTGCTGTCACACACTAAAAGACGCTTCACCATATTTTGAGAACTATAATTTTTCCATATTTCGGCCCAAAGAGACATGTTAGGGCTTGTTTTTTGAGGGACAAGCTGAGGTTTTTATTGGTACCATTTTCGGGCACATGACATTTTTGATTGCTTTCTATTCTGATTTTTGGAAGACAGAATGAACAAAAACCAGCAATTCAGGAATTGTTTTTTTTTTCTTTTCTTTTCCTCTGTTCTGCTTGTAGTAAAATTGATAAGGCAGTTTTATTCTGGGTCCCTGCAACTTTTCCCGTGCCTCTCAGCTGTCACAGACAGCTGTTGGCACTGAATTTTCACTGCATGTTTACACTCAGTGACAGTTTAAATGCATGACGGACACAGTCCGTCATGGTGTTGGAACTGACACCAGGCCATGATGGACTGTGTCCGTCAATGGACGTTAAGAGGTTAATGGGGTTCGGGTATGTTTGTCGAATTGTTTGGTGAACATGTTCGGCGAACATCTGGACGTTCGGTAAATCGAACCGAACCTTAAAAGTATTGCTCATCTCTACACATAAGCAGCCAGATAAATGTTATAGAAGATCATAAGTGGTGATGACAATGTTTTATCAACTAAGTTTAATAATAAACAGCTTTACAAATATGTTATTAATTATAACGGCTTCCTAGAAAGAGTATGAGTGGAAAATGACAAGAGACAATTATATTAATTGGTAACTAGCCTTGCTGTATGCTTTTCTTACAGTTATAAAGTTAAACAAACCCTTTATCATCCCTAATATGATCCAAAGTCCTTCAATAAAGAGTTTTAGCTACCTGTTATGCAAAGCATTGTTAATTGTTGTTAAAGTCAATATTGGTTATGAGCAACAGACCGTAAAAGACCTTTACTGTGTCCCATGACAATTACTTGGATAAATATTGTGCGGTGAAGAGAAATTAGAAATGTCCTATTTCAAGTATGTTGTTCCACATTTCTCAGTTTCTACATAATAAAACTGTATAAGGTACAGTTAGCAATTTTCACTTAAAACGTTAGTCTCCTGACTTTGTTGCTGGAATACTCAAACATAGCACCTTCACAAAGCAGGTCCTGCAGTCACTGCTGCGCTGCAGCCTCTGCCCACTCCCTGAATTGAACAATATCAGTGACTTTCAGGGCTGGGCCAGTCCGTGTTGTACTGAGCATGCGTTAGTTGTCAATTCTGATGGATGCTCAATAGATTGTTGTCACTGTGTGATGTGCACAAAGACAGTGTGCTCTCTCGTCGACTCTAATCAGAAGTCGGCAGCAGAGTGCAATGTCAGTGCACATTCTAAGAAGAATGCCTGGTGTGCACAGGTCAGTGCCACCCCCTGAAAATGACATCACTTGCAGGGTTGGTGCTGATCTCTGCATGCCAGGTAATCCTCTTACAATGTGCACTGGCAGTGTGCTTTGTTGTCAGCTCATTAGTATTTATCAGAACCAGTGAGAGAGCACAATATAATTGTGGACATTGCATAGCGACAAGAGTCTACTGAGCAACCTTCAGAACTGACAACTGATGCATGCTCAGTAGAGCAGGGACTAGCCCAGGTCCTGAACGAAGGTTACTGATGATGCTTCTTTTCAAGGAGGGGCAGAAGCAGTGGCACTCTGCTTTGCTTTCCCAGCATGCATGAGAATTCTCAAAGAAGCATTGTTAAAAAGGAAGTACTAAAATAAAACAATTAGTGTAATTAGGGAAGGATAGGGACTTTTTAATTAAAGCATTTTAGAAAATAGATTATATTATTGCCCAGGTGATAATTGCATCACCTGTGCATTACAAAGGGAATCCGGAAGCATGAACTGTTGGTGGGCCTTGAGGATTAGAGTTGGGGAACACTGCACTAAACCATGTAAATCGACAGGACCCACTGCTAACTGCGTCCTTTGCCAGGGCCGGCCCGAGAGATTACCGCGCGCTAGGCGAAACTATTTTGTTGCGCCCCTACTATTCTTGGCAGTAGATGAAAACTTGGGATATAAATTTAGGAGCAAAATAAACCACAACAACAATGATTAATTAACTCTCTCCTAACTCTTTAATCTTCTGAGAAGTTGTATAGGACAAATATATACAAAGTAATCAATAACACAAAACAAAAACGACCATAGGTAATTAAAATTTTTGTTTCCTTGCCTTTTTTTTTGAAAAGGATGGCACTAAGTCACCGAGATTAATTTGTTTAGCAACTTCAGATTCTATCGAAATTGTTGCCAACCCAACCAACCTCTCTTGCGTCATATTTGCCTTAAATATGTTTTAATTAGCTTTAGTTTTGAGAAGCTTCCCTCTCCTGAGGCCACGGACACAGGCAGAGTCAAAAGAATTCTTAGAGCCACCACCAGGTTGGGGACACTTTCTTTCAAGTCAGATTTAAGCAAAAGTTCAAGAACGTCTTTTGGTGATGAATCTTCTGGAACACGTCTCGACATTGCCTGCAGTTCACCACATAGCTCTATGGCATCGATGTCTTTTACTTCGTTGTGTGTAAGAGACTTTTCCAGAGCTTTACACTTATCCAGAACAAATTTGCTTGGTTTTCCCTCAAGTGAACGGATGTGGTACAAAAATCCAAATTTCAATTCCATTTATTTCAGCTGAGTGAACCGCTCATCAACTGATTTTATAGCAGTATCTAAGATCGCAAAGTAAAAGTTAATTTTGAAACTCTGTTTCTCATCTCTTATGGGCTCATCTTTCCCTTCATAAGAGAACTGTCTGGTTTTGTTCTTTAAACGTTTTGGCGCAGAACTTGACTCAAAATTAGCTGGTATGCCAAGCTCTTCTGCGATTTCCCTCGCATCAACTAACAGCTTCTCAAACTCTTCATCGCTTCTTAATGATTGCAGATATTTCTTTGTTTTGTCAAGGTGTTGAGAAGCAGCAGCTAAATCGAATTCTTGTGACTGAAGTAACTTACTTGTCAAATTGATTTCGTACAAAATGTTGAACCGTACTAGAACAGATGTAACAAAAGAAAAGGTTCCAACTTGTTTAGCAAGACCTTGAGCTTCTAGCCAGGAGACATTTCCAGAGCTTCCTGTGAGACTAATATTTTCTGCTATGTCCATTAGGGCATCATGGACTTCGCTCAATTGGTAACGGAGGGGGGCCAGAGCATCAATTCTACTTTCCCACCTTGTTTTGCTTAGAGGTTTTAGACTCAGAGATGGCAAATGACACACGAGTACTTCCCAACGCTGAGTTGACAAAGAGAAAAGTACGTAGAGATTTTGAACTAACAGGAAAAAAGTTGTCGCTCCAAAACAACATTTAGCGGCATCGTTGACGACTAAGTTTAGAGAATGGGAGCTGCAAGGCACAAAGAATGCACGTGGGTTTATGTCCAAAATTCGTCTTTGTAGTCCAATGTTTTTTCCCTTCATGTTCCTTCATGTTGCTCCCATTGTCATAGCCTTGCCCTCGTAAGTTGTCCACAGAGAGCGACAGTTCTTCAAATTTGTTCAAGACAGCGGCTGTCAAACCACCTCCAGTTGTATCAGAAACAGGAATGAATCCCAAGAAGTACTCTTTAATTTCAAACTTTTTGTCTTCTGATGTGGAAACAAACCGAATAATGATAGTCATTTGTTCAACATGAGACACGTCAGAAGTACAATCCAGCACTACAGAAAAGTATTTTGCAGTTTTGACATTGTCAAGAATCTTTCCTGAATACCATTACTTAGCAGTTGAATCATCTCATTCTGTATTGTTTTTCCCAAATAATGTGCATGAATCTGTTTGTCCCGGATTTTCCGAATGTGCTCACACATGACGGGATCGAACATAGCCAAATACTCCACAAATTTCAAAAAGTTCCCATTATTAGATGCAAACAATGCATCATTTGATCCACGGAATGCTAAGTTTTGCGTACCTAGTACCCTCACTAGAGCTATCAACCTTTCTAAAATTTGATGCCAGTATTTTTCTTGCTCTTCAATTTTGCGTAAGTGTTCTTCGTCAATGGTCTTGTTCATCTTAAGTCTATTTTCGAGTTCCTTCCATTTTTGAAAGCTAATCATGTGATCTTTGCTTTTTTCGTGGCTGGCTAAAATAGCAGATATGTTTTTCCAGTCATTTACACCATCAGTACCTAAGGCTGAGCGTTTGATGATTCTTAGTTGAAGTGATGAGTCTGGAAACAACGTGCAGCAAAAACAAAAAACTGAATTTTTCTGAATAGAATACGTTAGCCAATTGCGTTCAAGACTTTCACCATTGACAAGACGACGTTTATAGTGAACACAAGAAAATTTTCTATGATTAGTGTCCAAAGGAAAATCGAAATCTTTAACTTGTGTGGGGCCGAGTTTTACTACATGTAGGCGTAAGTCATCATTGATTACGGTCCACATAGCGGGATCATCCGAATAGTCTTTGCATAGTATTTCTATAGATGTACCAGCCTCCATGTCAGTACTGGTACTTTGATCAGATCTACCACCAGATATTGATGGTTGTAGTTCACTATTTTCAGCATGAGAAACAAATTCTATTTCCACATTCGATATTTCCGAGGCAACAGAAGCCTGTTGTTCCAACGTTTGGAATTCCGCGTCTTCATTTCTATTGCTTAGATATTTAAAAAATGACCCTTTGATTTTTGAAAGTGATTTCTCCTCCTCAGCTTTTCTTTTACGGTTCTGAAACCCCGAAAGTTTTTTCTTCTTATCAGCCATGACTCGTCACAACACACAGCATTTACCTAAAAGTTAACGCGGCGATTAAAATTGTTATCTGAACATTATATAATATGATTTTACTTTTAAGACAAAAACCACAAATTTCTTTAACAATTTCCAATGTTTCCAATATTTTTGAAAATCAAAACAATATACCTACCTCGTAGCACCTAACACTTTAGAACCTAGGCCAAAACTTTACTAAAAACCTCCTATTTTCTATTTGCATTCATGAAACCTCATGGAACAATGAATCTAATGAATATACAAAATAACAGCAATGGCTCACATGATAAAGCATGCAAACAGTAGAAACATACCTCGAAAATATTATAATCGCGTGCGCTGATATGCAAAAAACGTAGATACTATCTCCCTTGCCTTAGCTGGCCTGACTGACTGTCCAGGCAGTCTACGCCAATGCGTCAAAACAGACTCCTCCCACTAGCCGCATCGACTGCTGATGACATCTATCAATATAATCGCCAACTAGTACCTAGTACCTAAAGTCCAAACTACGTATAAATAGGCCATATGGTACACCTACCTTTTAAGTATACGTATTTTTTTCTCTCGGGCGCCCCTTAAGGCTACTTTCACACTTGCGTTTTTTTTGCGCTGCGTTTCGAGCGCACATGAAGCGCATTAAAAAAACACATGCAAACGCTTGTAAACGCTGCAATATTTAGTCGAATCAGCATACGCATTTCGACAAAAAAACGCAGCGTTTGTCTGCGATTTCATGCGTTTTTTGCATGCGTTTGCGTTTTTTTGGTGCATGCGTTTTCTATTTGTCACATTATCATCTCTGCCTCCATCATCTCTGCCTCCATCATCTCTGGCTCCATCATCTCTGCCTCCATCATCTCTGTCTCCATCATCTCTGCCTCCATCATCTCTGGCTCTATCATCTCTGGCTCCATCATCTCTGCCTCCATCATCTCTGTCTCCATCATCTCTGCCTCCATCATCTCTGCCTCCATCATCTCTGGCTCTACCATCTCTGGCTCCATCATCTCTTTCTCCATCATCTCTGTCTCCATCATCTCTGCCTCCATCATCTCTGTCTCCATCATCTCTGCCTCCATCATCTCTGGCTCTATCATCTCTGCCTCCATCATCTCTGGCTCCATCAGCTGTCTCCATCATCTCTCCCTCCATCATCTCTGCCTCCATCATCTCTGTCTCCATCATCTCTGCCTCCATCATCTCTGGCTCCATCAGCTGTCTCCATCATCTCTGCCTCCATCATCTCTGGCTCTATCATCTCTGGCTCCATCATCTCTGCCTCCATCATCTCTGTCTCCATCATCTCTGCCTCCATCATCTCTGTCTCCATCATCTCTGCCTCCATCATCTCTGGCTCCATTATTTACAGAAAAATCGCGTGCGTGCAAAAGCGCTGATGAGCGCAAAGCCATGCGCACGCCAGCGCCCCCATAGACTGCAATGTTATTTTTTGCGCACGCGTTTTTTTAAAGCGGTTGGGCGGAAAAAAAAATGCAACATGTAGCGTCTGGCGCGTATGGACGTACACCGGGAAAATGCGCAGCGCACGACAAACGCACATGAACGCATGCAAGCGCTAGACCCTGCGCCCGCCATGTTAAAGATAGGGAACGTTGCGCATGCGTCCGATAGCGCAAGATGCACTGCGCAAAAAAAACGCAACTGTGAAAGTAGCCTTAGTGTAGTGTGTGCATTTTTGGTTGTTTGCTTTGCTTTGCCAATATTTGAAAACTTAGGAGCAAAATAAACGCGCGGGATCAAACACCTGTCAGCAGACGATGCAAACGACTCATGTCCGTAGTTTAGCACCTCCTTTCCGTGCGTAAATTGAAACTCAACGGTTTTTCTTTTAAATTTATGGTAAAAAAATTTATGTACACTTTTCTTTCCATCCCTAAAACTTTTTGCCTCTTGAAAAGATTTTTTATAATTTTTTCTATTTTTTCTCTGGCGCCCCCTTAGGGTCAGAGCCCTAGGCGGCCGCCTAGTTCGTCTATACGTTCGGGCCGGCCCTGTCCTTTGCTATGGTAGACCAGAGAAATCCTAGACAAGCTTGATGAGAGACAAGTCCTGAGATACTGCAGGCAATTGTCATTTCTCTCTGTGATGTAAACCCTGCCAGTGCATAGCATAAGTGGTTAATGCAATATTTTCCGGGGGTTGGTTAAGTTATCAATAAACTTTATATTTAAATTAAATGTTGTCCTTGTGTGGAAAATATATGCTAAATCCAAACATGGCATGAGCAATGGACATGGTTGGGCATTAAAAAAAAAAAAAATAATATCACAGATAAAAATGTGTTATCCGCTAGCAACAGCAGCACCCATGGCACTGCTAATAGTGACTGTTTCGGCAGTAGAAATACCAAATGCAGCTTACAAGCAGCCTTCTTTGCCTCTGGCAAGTGTATTAGGCCACGTTTACACAATCAGTGTTTGGTCAGCATTTTACATCAGTATTTATAAGCCAAACCAGGAGTGGATGAAAAATACAGAAGTGGTGACGCGTTTCTATTATACTTTTCCTCTGATTGTTCCACTCCTGATTTTGGCTTACAAATACTGAGGTAAAATACAGACTAAATACTGAGTGTGTGACTGTGGCCTTAGTTTTAGAATACAAACCTGGTGACCAGTTCACTTTAAAGGGAACCTGTCAGCAGTTTTGACTGATATAAGATCCGTCCACTGCCATTCAAGGCTTATCTACAATATTCTATAATGCTGTAGATAAACCCCCGATCCGACCTGAAAGATAAGAAAAATACGTTTTATTATACTCACCTGGGGGCGGTCCAGTGGGGGTCGCAGGTTCAAGTCTGGCGCCTCCTATCTTCTTGTGATGCTGCCCACCTGCTTGCTTCACAGGCTCCCTGGCTTTGCGCTCCTGCGTAGGCGCACTGATCTGCCCTCTTGAGGGCAGTGCAAAGTACTGCAGTGCGCAGGTGCTGGGAAAGGTCAGAGAGGCCCAGCGCCTGTGCACTGCAGTACTTTCCTCTGCCCTCAACAGGGTAGAGAAATATGCTTCATGGATTTTGTACTTCTACATGTCCAAGGTCACCAAAATTGATGCCCGACCACTTAGACTGTACTGCCTTTTTCAAAAGAATGGTGAGTATTCAGACTTAATGGAAGATTAAGACTATTACTGCATTTGGAGTGAATTTTCACGAAAGCACCCTGATCAGGATTGTGAATTAGGGCAAAATTGTTTAAAATTAACAAAACAAAATTTTTGGAATACCTAAAGTGATTTTATTTTAAGTATTTGAAATGTGTTCCCTCATATGTGAAGATTTTGCACAGTGGATAGTTACTGATCATATGTATAACAATTATGACCCCTCTTCGTTTCTTACAATACTTCACCACGAGCATGGCTCTTGCACAGGGTAGGTCAGAAAAGGTAGAACTGTTTAAAATTAAAACAATTTTCTTTAGTGAAATTTTCTTTAAAAAATTTACAGATTTTTCTAAAATTGCTCAAATTTTTTTCTACATGCAGCTACACAATGTTCTCTACCATTACACTACACAGCAAATACATAATATAATATGACCTTAACATAACAAAACACTATATACAAAGACCAATGATACCACGATAAACCTTCTACTACATGTTGACTGAAATACATTAACCTGTTACTAAAAAAAAACAAAAAGAAAAAAACTATTGAGAGAGCAATATCAAAACTTTATAGTGACAGTATGTTGGTAGATACCAGTCCCACAGAACATACATGTGATTATATTACAGTTATACTGTACTGTAGATGGTACCTTACAGCTGATGTTCTTTCTGATTTGGGTAGCTCACTTTTCCCGACTTTTCCTTCTGGTCTAGGCCAACATGACAACTTCTTCCAGCCATGACTTATCTGCAGAGATTACAACAAAGACACATTTGACTTCTTGCATTTCTAGAACCGTTGCCAGTCATTCCCAACCTATTCAACCAACCATTCACTCCCCATTCTGCATGCGCTTGCACCATGGAACAGTGACCCTAATATGTAAAAAGTTGTGTCATTACAATGATTACTCCTTCTCCCAAAAATTAAATAGTGTCCCATAGAAATTATTAGTGCCTCTACTGTTCTATCCAGAAAGGCCCCATGGGTTCATTTGAAGGATATAATATCCCAAAGTGCCCCCTTCCAGCAACAAATACTTTTGAGTGTCAACTTAAGGCTGAGGTCTAAGGGGTAAGGTTTCTCCTTGTGGAGAGTGACATACCAGCTCTGGCTTGTCAAAGTAAGGAGGCTTATTCGTCATGCAATGCTCCTCTGGGAAATTTAATATGCAAATTGCCTCTTCAGAGAAAAAGAGCACTTGAACTCTATAGCGCCACCTGTTGGAAGTAGCGATCCCACAAGTCA
Source organism: Oophaga sylvatica (assembly GCA_033576555.1). Classification (NCBI taxonomy): domain Eukaryota; kingdom Metazoa; phylum Chordata; class Amphibia; order Anura; family Dendrobatidae; genus Oophaga; species Oophaga sylvatica. The sequence continues at coordinate 172,863,464 of JARQOD010000007.1, read as the reverse complement.
CAATCAACCCTTTAACAAGACTCGTTAAAGGATTGATTGTGACTTGTAGGATCGCTACTTCCAACAGGTAGCGCTATAGAGTTCAAGTCCTCTTTTTCTCTGAAGAGGCAATTTGCACTTAAGGCTGGAGTCACATGGATGTAAAACTCATGCGATAATTGCATCGCACTGCATGGACTGATTAATTAAACCCAAACCATGGGTAACACTTCTTGACATAGTTCCAAAGTGGAACAGGGCAACTCACTATATAATGGTAAATCACGAAAAAAGCAGAGCATCTAGCCCAGAACAAGTATGACAAAAGAATAGAGTAAAAAATATATATAAACTTTATTGAAGAATACTAAAATGTTCACAATAGTTAAATTCAAGACACAAGATAAGATGAGTGAGCAAGTATGAACACCTGTAGCACATGTATTAGCGCACCCAAATCCACAATAAGTCTCATAATTATAATCACCAAATAAATAGGGAAATAAACAGAATTCCCGGACAGGGGGAAATTGAAAGCGGACACATAACCCTATCTTAAAGTGATACCCATAATGGGGCGGTATATTTCCCTATCAATAATGTTGATCGGCCCCCTTAATAATAGATGAGACCCAGATCTTTAGGCAATATTAAATGACCCAAAAAGTAGCAGTGCCGAATAGAATTCTATGTCAAGCACCTCCTATAAGAGTGCCACATTGCTTAGTGGAAATAGGTGCAAAAAGTGCATACCCATATTTGGGGAATTGCGCTATGTCAGGTACGTGCCCCGACGCACATTTCGCTCCTTAGCTTCCTCGGGGGGCAGTGTGGACAATAGTGCTGTTTCTATATTATATAATGACATGCTCAGCTGTTGCAGATTATCGTTGAGGAGCGGCACATGCGCAGACTGCTACAGAAACACAGACCGCATCACTTCCGGTGCTCCGATGACAGACCGGGTCTACAAGAGATAAAATGTCTGATCCGATGGTTCCCACCTCCATGTTTAACTCCAAAGGTAGTTGCTCGACTGATGTTACGGCAAGCAAGACAGGACCCACACGGAAAGCAGCCCTGTCTCTGTACACCAGCACCAAAATGACAGCGTGGATTTATTGTAGCACGGATCATGTGGTGTACTTAGCCACATGTCCATGTGGCCTTAGTTACGTTGGCCTCACCTCACGGGAATTTCATGTGAGGGTGAGGGAACACGTTCGGGGCGTACAGGCGGCCAAAGAAGTGATCGATATTGACTCCCTAAAAACGATCCCTCGCCACTTCCGGCTGCACCACAAGTGCAATCCGAGTGGCCTGAAATTTATAGGTATCGACCGTGTCCGTACTGGTATCAGAGGTGGAGATACAAAACGCATTCTGACGCAGCTAGAGTGTAGATGGATCACTGTTTTGAATACAATGTCCCCAAATGGTCTAAACGAGAAACTCTCATATGCCTGCTTTTTGTAGAGTACGACTGGATATCCATTTCCTTGTTTTTATTATGTGCTGGTTTTAACTTACCTTTATTGTTCACAGATATCATTCTCTTCATCCTCCCTTTTTTTGTTGATTCGTATGATGCTCGGCTTTGGACCATTGAATTGAGGATCTCCCAGTGGATCTACGTTTGAATTCCGTGGGAGCGACTCTTGGGACTTATTATTGCCTGACTTTTTTGAGTGAATTGTGGTGTTTTTTACATTTTCATCTTGTACTTATTACAAGGTGATATATAATTAATAGATGTGTAATAACGCAAATTGAGTTTTTTCAAATGTTAGCATTACTTTTTTTGACATAGTAATGATTATTATGCACTCTTTAGGTTATCCTGACATTTGAGGCAATCAAACCAGAGGTTATTTATATTGATAATCATCCCTTTTACTTATGCCACTAATTTAAATGACCCAGGGATGTGCGCATTGTTAGTATCTATACGATAATTACCCGTCGCTTGATGCCATCAACCAAAATGGCCCCCATGGATGTGCGCATGCGCACACGGCAGCGCCAGACCGCTTCGCTGAAGGTCTCCCAAAGATGACGACCGGGCCTACTGAATTCACAGGAAGTTTTTCCTTGACCCGTCTGTCATCGGAGTACCGGAAGTGATGCGGTCTGTGTTTCTGTGGCAGTCTGCGCATGCACCGCTCCTCAACGATAATCTGCAACAGCTGAACATGTCATTATTTAATATAGAAACAGCACTATTGTCCACACTGCCCCCCGAGGAAGCTAAGGAGCGAAATGTGCGTCGGGGCACGTACCTGACATAGCGCAATTCCCCAAATATGGGTACGCAATTTTTGCACCTATTTCCACTAAGCAATGTGGCACTCTTATAGGAGGTGCTTGACATAGTATTCTATTCGGCACTGCTACTTTTTGGGTCATTTAATATTGCCTAAAGATCTGGGTCTCATCTATTATTAAGGGGGCCGATCAACATTATTGATAGGGCAATATACCGCCCCGTTATGGGTATCACTTTAAGATAGGGTTATGTGTCCGCTTTCAATGTCCTCCTGGCCGGGAATTCTGTTTATTTCCCTATTTATTTGGTGATTATAATTATGAGACTTATTGTGGATTTGGGTGCGCTAATACATGTGCTACAGGTGTTCATACTTGCTCACTCATCTTATCTTGTGTCTTGAATTTAACTATTGTGAACATTTTAGTATTCTTCAATAAAGTTTATATATACTTTTTACTCTATTCTTTGTCATACTTGTTCTGGGCTAGATGCTCTGTTTTTTTCGTGATTTAGCACTGCATGGACTGGCCTGACACCTCTCCTGACCTGAACAAGACAGCGTGATGGATTACAGTCATGGCCAAAAGTTTTGAGAATGACACAAATATTAATTTTTACAAAGTCTACTGCTTCACTTTTTCTAATAGCAATTTGCATATACTCCAGAATGTTATAAAGAGTGATCAGCTTAACAGCAATTACTTGCAAAGTCAATATTTTGGCTAGAAAATGAACTTTATCCCCCAAAACACATTTCAACATCATTGCAGCCCTGCCTTAAAAGGACCAGCTAACCTCTTTTCAGTAATTGCTCCATTAACACAGGTGTGGGTGTTGATGAGGACATGGCTGGAGATCAATCTGTCATGATTAAGTAAGAATGACACCACTGGACACTTTAAAAGAGGCTGGTGCTTGGCATCATTGTTTCTCTTCTGTTAAACATGGTTATCTCTAAAGAAACACGTGCAGTCATCATTGCAATGCACAAAAATGGCCTAACAGGGAAGAGTATCGCAGCTAGAAAGATTGCACCTCAGTCAACAATCTATCGCATCATCAAGAACTTCAAGGAGAGAGGTTCCATTGTTGCCAAAAAGGCTTCAGGGCGCCCAAGAAAGACCAGCAAGCGCCAGGACCGTCTCTTAAAAGTGTTTCAGCTGCGGGATCGGGCTACCAGCAGTGCAGAGCTTGCTCAGGAATGGCAGCAGGCAGGTGTGAGTGCATCTGCACGCACTGTGAGGCGGAGACTCTTGGAGCAAGGCCTGGTCTCAAGGAGGGCAGCAAAGAAGCCACTTCTCTCCAGAAAAAACATCATGGACAGACTGATATTCTGCAAAAGGTACAGGCAGTGGACTGCTGAGGACTGGGGTAAAGTTATTTTCTCTGATGAATCCCCTTTTTGATTGTTTGGGACATCAGGAAAACGGCTCATTTGGAGAAGACAAGGTGAGTGCTACCACCAGTCTTGTCTCATGCCAACTGTTAAGCATCCCGAAACTATTCATGTGTGGGGTTGCTTCTCAGCCAAGGGAATCGGCTCTCTCACAGTCTTACCTAAAAACACAGCCATGAAAAAAGAATGGTACCAGAATGTCCTCCAAGAGCAACTTCTCCCAACCTTCCAAGAGCAGTTTGGCGATCAACAATGCCTTTTCGAGCATGATGGAGCACCTTGCCATAAAGCAAAGGTGATAACTAAATGGCTCAGGGAACAAAACATAGAGATTTTGGGTCCATGGCCTGGAAACTCCCCAGATCTTAATTCCATTGAGAACTTGTGGTCAATCATCAAGAGACGGGTGGACAAACAAAAACCTAAAAATTCTGACAAAATGAAAGCATTGATTGTGCAAGAATGGACTGCTATCAGTCAGGATTTGGTCCAGAAGTTGATTGAGAGCATGCCAGGAGAATTGCAGAGGTCCTGAAGAAGAAGGGTCAACACTGCAAATATTGACTTGCTGCATTAACTCATTCTAACTGTCAATATAAGCTTTTGTTACTCATATGTTTGCAATTATATTTCTGTCTGTGATAAAAACATCTGTCAAACACACACATAAAAACCAGAGGGCAGCAGATCATGTGAAAATATAATATTTGTGTCATTCTCAAAACTTTTGGCCATGACTGTACTATGCAGAGGTCAAGCTCAGGTCAGGAGTGCAGATAGCCAGTATGAGTTTTAGAGTTTTTAGGATGGGATTCTCGCACGTGAAATACGGCAGTGTGTCTCTGGCATAAGGCTAACAATGCCCTCTACAATTAAAAATAGTAATGGACTTGAGTGCCACTTTCAAAGTTAATAATGTTCTAATTTTGAACAAATAATGCCCTCTGAGTGCTTACATATCTCTGTACATACAGAATGATTTTACCACAGCTCCCTATACATAATATGATGGCCCTCAAATCCCTTTAAATATAGATATTGAAAACCCCAGAACTCCTTATATATAGTAAAATTTCTACAAAGCCCCCCCGATATACACAATATGAGGTACCCACAACTCCCTATACATAGTATGCTCCCCCCACTACCCCTCTATAGATAGTATGAGGCTCTACAGTTTCCTATATATAGTATGATGGTTCCTGCACTATTTACGGTATTATATTACCCACAGCAATTTATATATAGAATGGTGATCCCACAGCTCCTCTATATAAAGTATCATCTCCCTACAGACCCCTATGTGAAATATGATGGCCCCAAAGCCCCCTTTCAATGGTCCCCATTGTTCCTCTTTATATTTTTTTGTTTATTTTACTTACTGATATGGCGCCATAAATTCCACATCACTTTAACTGACATTATCGGCGCTATCCTCATTGGGGCTCACAATTTATATTTCCTACCTGTATATCTTTGGAGTGTGGGAGGAAACTGGACTACCCAGAGGAAACCCATGCAAACACAGGGAGAACATGCAAACTCATTGCAGATGTTGTCCTTGGTGGGATTTGAACCCAGCATCCCAGCACTGCAAGGATGCCATACATAGTATAAGGCCGGTGTCACACTCACCGTAGAAAACTATGGACCGTATTGTACGAGCGTAATACGCCAAAATGTTGCCGGCACAATAATTCGTATTTCATCCATTGTCAGGGTGCAGCTCCGTATTTTGCGCATGTAAGCATCCGTATGCAATCCGTACGGCATCCGTATAGCATATTTTTCTTGCAGCCTTGCAAAATGGACATTTAACGGTTTTTAGGCCTGAAACTCATTCAAACCATCATCGGCAAGCCTATTTATTGACTCTGCATCAGGTGGCAGCCCCCAATCTTGCCATTTTGGTGGTGTGCTTGTGCTGGAGTACTGCTACTTAGTTGCCAACATGTCTGACACTCTTCAGTTCACCCCAACTGATCGAGTATTGTACAACTGGGTTTTGTCCCGCCGCTTTGGGCAGCCATACCCAGTGATTGTTGATCCGCGGAGGAGGAGGTGAATGTGGGTGCATCCGCATTTGAGTCAACGCCTCACTAAAGGCCATTTTCACCGTCTTTATGCATCTCTGCGGACTCATCCAGACAAGATTTTTCTGTTTTGTCAGATGACCATTCCCACATTTGATGTTTTGTCGGAGATTGTGCGCCCTGGGATCACCTACCAGGATACCAGGATGCAGAAAGCTATCTCTGCAGAAGAGCGACTTCTCCTTACGCTACGGTATGTATTCCTCACCTACAAACTGTCTGTTGATGATGTGTTTTCCCACAAGTTTCCCTTTACCCTTATGGCTGTTGCTGAAATATCCTCATAATATATCCCATATATCACCTCAAACTACCAGAACTATTATGTGTATGTAAAAGTTACAGAAACCTTTGACTTGTGGTAAATTGAACTTAGGATTGTTTGTAAATGAAATGATTTAACGGTTATGTATAGCGTGTTTGTTCTACCTTTGTGCATGTGTAATGATTGCTCTCTCTACATTTGGTTACTTGTAGGTTCCTAACTACTAGCATATCCTATGCCGCACTCCATCTGGAATTTTTGATTGGGAGGTCCACCATATCTGGCATTGTGCGTGATACCTGCTCACAACTCTGCAACAGACTTCATCAACTGGTGATGCCTGAGCCAAAGATGGAAGACTGGAAGAGGATAGCCAGGGGATTTGAGGAGCAATGTCAGTTCCCAAATTGTATAGGATCCCTTTCTGGGAAGCACATCCGTGTGCGTAAGCTGCCAAACTCAGGGTCCCAATTCTATAATTATAAACAATATTTTTCTGTTGTGCTCTTGGCTCTGGTTGACAGTAACTACAGGTTTATAATTGTAGACATTGGGGCCTATGGAAGAACTGGAGACTCTAGAGTCATCAATTCTTCCAATATGGTTCGGCAGCTTCGCAATAACGAGTTGCACCTACCACCAGCACGGCAACTTCCTGGCTTCAATCTAGAACCTGTCCCATATGTTGTAGTTGGAGATGAGGCCTTCCAGCTATCAAGGAATGTGATGAGGCCATATCCATGACGACACCTTGACCACCATCGTAGGATCTTCAACTTGCGCCTATCACGGGCCAGGCCCCTGGTGGAGTGTGCATTTGGCATTCTGTGTGCAAAATGCGGGTTATCCAGTCTGCTATTCAGCTGAGTGAAGCCAACGTCAATGAGGTCATAAAAGCATGTGTTGTTGTACATAATTTCACCAGAATGCATGATTGTGGGCCATCTGATGTTGGTGAAAGTGTGGTGACCAATGGGTATATGCCTACGCCCCATGTCATCCCTTTACGTCGCCCACTGTCTGTTAGGGTCTGCGGAACGCACCAAATAAATATAAATAGTGGGTGCATTCTCAGCCCGGGGTCCATCGTGCAGGCAGAGGCTGCTGCTAGTAAAGGCGAACTCTGTTACTTCACAGAGTCGCAAACATAGATGCTGTGGCACTATATGGCTGTATAAGTGAACTCTGTTACACCACAGAGTCGCTGCGGTAAAGCTGCCGAGATGGCAACTGTGTCCTGTTAACACCACAGGGCTACACAGATAACTGCTGTGCGGATAGCAGTCCGTGGTCATGCAGTCAGCAACACAAACAAACAACTCCTCACCGGTGAAGCCAGTATTCTAGGGGCTTATTTCAGCCAAGCCCTGAACACGAGCATACGAATCTCCTCACCGGAGGTGCCGGTATTCTAGGGGCTTATTTCAGCCGAGCCCTAAGCACATGCGTGCATGATCACACTGGCGCAAAGCACATAATGCAATTGATACTAGCGCAGGGCCGCCAGGCCATGCAACCCTTTTATAGTAGCAACTACAGGACCTGCCAGAAAAGAACCAATGAGAAACTGTTCCAGAACACATGTAGTTTCAGGACCTTCCTTGCGGACCAATAGGAGCTGCTGCAGTACCTGAGCATGTGACCCCTGATCTCCAATGAGAGATCTTACCCTGGGCATGGTCAGAAGGGGAAACGCAGGATTTATTCCTACAGATGTCTGCTCGCCGCTGACCAGTACTGGCTACAATAGCAGAACCTGGAGAGGCAGCAGCAAGTCTCTGCACAGTATTAGACCGGGCGAGACGCTGGGACCGATGTCTTTGCTGAGCAGGCTCCACTGCAGCCGGAGATGAATGGGGGACCGCAGTGGGACTGGTTTGAGACTCCCCTTGTGCAGCAGCGGGAACTCGAACCCTAACACTGTCATGACTGAAAACCCGTGATATCTTTACCCAATATTTTGTGTCACCTGAAGGTACTACAACACCTGATGGTATTTTTATATGACATAGTATGTGTGTGGTGTTACAGTTCTTAGCACATGTGTTAGTGATGTAGTAGAACTTACTTATGAAAGAAGACACCAAACTTTCTACAAAAATATATTTTTATATGTGCAAACTCTCACTTGAGGTAGTGACAACCATATTTTAGTCATATGGTATATGTCATCATTGCAGTATACTGTAAGTGTGCATTATTACACAAGTTCCAAAATAAGGCATAAAAAATAACAAACATTTGCATAAATAATAATACAAAAGCAAAATAACAAACTTTCACTATCACTAGTGAGCACCATATCTGACCCATATGGTTGAGTTCTAAGACTAGACTATTGCAATTATGCATTAGCCAACATGTGCTAAAGTGAAATAGAAGAAAATAACAAAGATTGGTATAAATTATAAGATATAAAGAAAATAACAAACTTTCAGGCATCCCATTTCCCACCATCTCTGTACCATATGTTGTTTGTAGGCATTCAGATTAGTGCAAATATCCTTTACACAACATGTTGTAAAAATAAATATAAAAAAATATCAAACTTTTGTATAACTAATAAGAGATAATGAAAATAACAAACTTTGACTATGCCTACTGAAGAGCATATTGGTAACATATGTTGTTTTGAGGCATTTAGATTAGTGCAAATTTATTTGATACAACATGAGGTCAACTAAATATAAAAAAAATAAACAGCTTTTTAAATCATAATATATAAGTAAAATAAAAAATCACAGCTGGTGGTATGTGGGTGGTAGGGTTGGCGGGTGTCCAGCATCTCTGGGTGTTTGGCTATGATGAGAACCTTCACCATCACCCTGTTGGGGTGGATTTTCTGGGCCCTGGGCTAACATCTGCCCACGGTCAGGTAGGTATGTGGGCACATTGCCATACAGATAAGGGAGATTATATTCCTGTGTAAGATGGTACCCCCGAGACTCATACTCCCCAATATGACCATATTGTGCACATCCTGGTTGGGACCAGCCTCCAACACTGGATCTGTACAAGTGGCCATATTGGGAAGTCGGATTATAGCCTGCCATTTGACTCTGTTGCTGCCAAGTTTGGTTTTGTGGGGGAATGGGTTGAGGTGTAGGCGCCCGTGCAGGAGTTACGAGGAGAGAGCTGCCACCTCTCAAGGAATTCAAATACCTTATATGGGGTATTGGGGGGTGTGCATGCGTCAATTAGGATGTGAATTCATCCTCGCAAATGGAACCTGATCTCATGGGGTAGGGGACGAAGGTAGCTGGCAAGGCTAAGGGCATAGGCCTCCTCACCCTCATCCACAGCTGCACTTGTCAGATAATTGAGGACCCCAGTGTCCACATGCCTCCGGGTCTTAGAAGCTGTGATGTCTCGACGTCTTCGCCCATGGTGGGATATTGCAGCAGCCTGGGGGGGAGCTCCCCAGAGGTACAGTGGGGCTGCTGATATTTTCTGCATCCTCAACAATGGGGCCTGCTGGTGTAGCTGGTGGGTCAGGTACAGATTGAGGTGCAGTTGCTTGGTCAGGTCCTGGTGCTTGTGAAGCTTGGGGGATGCAGCAGGGAGGGTCAGAAGATGGGCCAGCCACCTTTTCACCTCCCCCAACCGGGTCAATTATGGCCTCTGAGTTGGAGCCTGTCTCCCTCTCAATGAGGTTGGACTGAGTTCTGATTAGAAATGAAATGGTATTAGAACATGTTGTAGATGTGAGCCTAAACTGCATAGGTGTTATGTGGTGTGATGTAGGTACTTTTGGTCTCAGATCCAGTATAGGAGCAATAAAACCAAGGCGGTCGAAATACACGTACTTCCTCTTGGTGGGTGCTGCAGACCCGCTCCTTGACCTCTGCTGCCTTTCCCGGCGATATTGGTCGTGGATGCTTCTCCATCTTCTCATAACATAATCCACTGCAATGTAATAATTTAGCTAGCTGCACAATGCCAAATACTTCTACATACACTTCACATACGTCATGGGGCCTAGTCGGATGTGATGAATATAACATTTTGGCGCAAAAAAAAACAACAACAAAACTATTTTTTAGGGAAAATCATCGCTATTATTACGTTCTGACCGTTAAGAAGTTTGAAAAATTATCAGGTAACTTACTCATTCGCTGCTGCTCCTCACGTGGGCTGTCCCCAAAGTGGGGAAACATCTGCCCACAGATGCGCCACCATGCTGCGTCTTTCCATGCGCGGTCTGCATAATGAGCATCTCGCTGGTCCCAAATTTCGGGCCTCTCCTGCACTAACACAATCAACATCTCAACATTGATGAGCGTTGACATCATGGCCGACTCCGTGGAGGCGTTCTTCTGGGATGTCTGGTGCTCTTTTTTTAGCTAATTTGCATGTGTCAGCTTCCTGATGCATGTGTTGCACCATTTCCTGTAAGCTGCAGAAGTCTTGCGTATTTCTCGCAAGTCACACATCTGGTCCATGTGTAATTCGTTGTTTTCTCGCACCCATAGACTTTCATTGGCGTACAACGGGCGTAATACGCTGACAATCGCAGCATGCTGCGGGTGTCTCGCACCGTAACATACGGCCGAGAAAAATACGCATGATCAGAGCTGCCCCATAGAGAAATATTGGTCTGAGTGTAATGCGTGGTTTTCACGCCTCTCACTCGTCCGTATTCCTCCTTAGTGTAACGCCAGCCTTAGCCCATATGCTGTACAGATGTTCCTGTATACAATTCATGCTACTTGGTTGTGCCGTTTGGTATACGCTGTTCCTACTGGCATTTTGCATCCTGCCACTATGTGTTAGACGGTTTCTGAGGTTTTTTTGCATAGTCTGCACGTAGGACCTTGTCTTGTGTGGTAGATTCCTGCTTCCATGGATCTGTTAATTAGTGCTTGCTCTTGTACCACTATGTTTAGTGCCCCTGACGGATCATCTTTTAAAGGATCCCCTCTGTGGACATATTTCCGGCCATTGCAGATGCTACAATGCCTGCGGGATCATCTACAGTGGAGTAACATAAGGGAAACAATAAATTTGATAATTGGACTGCTATTATTCTGCACTTGTTGTTTCTATTGTCTACCCTTTAACCATTTATCTCCCTGTGAGGAGTTTAATATCCTGTGAGATTAAACTGTTAAATTTGTTAACCCTTGCTTTGCCTCCTGTCTATCACTGCATCCTGCAAACTGCTTGCACATCCTAGAACTGTGTTTGCCTTTTTTACTGCTGCATCACACTGCTGACTCATGTGCAGTCTGTGATCTATACCCAAGTCTTTTTCACAAGTGCTGTTGCTTAGTTCTATGTTATGAATGTGCTAGAGATGGTTTCTGAGCAGAGGCTCCCTCTGGTGGTTACAGACAGTACTGAACCTTTCAGCGAGGAGTGGCAATCTGGGTTCACTGACTGGTCTGATATAAGGGATGTTCCCTCCCATGATGGTTGCCGGTGATCTATTGTTCTTGTCTCAATTGTGGTTCCTGGTTCATTTGGAAGTTTGCTGGAGTCTTCCCTGCATCTCCTGCTTTCAGATAAGATATTTTTTGCTTTTCTTTTTGTGCTTGCTTTTTGCATTGTTTTCTGCATTTTTGTGGAGGTCAGCCAGGTCCCCTCCTGGGGCCTGAGCTCCTCACAGTTTATCTGCAGCCACTGTTATTTGCTCAATTGCTTTTTCCTGTTTTTTCAGTGGCTGCGGCTTGGTTTTTGTTCACACTGACATCTGATTTAGCGGGTGGCGAGATCGTGTGATCTCAGTATTTTTGTAATCAGAATTGTTGGATTTTGTAGGGTTTTCTGGGTTGCAGAAAGTAATCTCTCCTGTCCTATCCTATTTAGTCAGCTTGTGGCCCCAGCGTTTGCTCAGTCTATTTTCTGCCTATGTTTGTATTTTCATCTTATCTAACCGCCATTATATGTTTGGGGGCTTCCTATTTTCTTTGGGGATCTGCTCCGGGGCAGATAGCTTTCATCTTACTGCCTTTAGGTGTAGTTATCTCTCAGGCTGTGACAAGGCGTCTAGGATCAACGTAGGAACGCTCCACGGCTACCTCTAGTTGTGTCGTTAGTTTAGGAATCTGCGACCCATCAGTTACCAACATCTCAGGTGTTTGGCTGCCCTGCTGTTGTTCCTGTCCTCCTCAGCTACCGAAACATAACAGTATCACCGGCCATAACTGAAAATTATATGGTACTCACAGAAGGGAAAAATAGTATGGAAAGAAAAAAGTTGTCAGAGTTGTCAGAGTTTTTTTTTTTTTTCTTTCTGTTGCATTTTTTACCTCTTTTTGTCTGGGTGCTGAGGAGGATTTTTTTTCTCTCTCAATGGAGTTTGCACAGTTGTCTAGCCGTGTGTATCAGCTTGCCACTGAGGTTCGGAGTTTTGCTACCTATCTTGCTGGGTTGCCAGTTGTGGAACCTAGGATTCCCATGCCAGATTTGTTTTTGGGGATCGGGCTAAATTTCTGAATTTCAAAAATAACTGTAAGTTGTTTTTTGCCTTAAAGCCTAAGTCCTCAGGTAACGCAGCACAGCAGGTTCAAATTGTCATCTCTCTACTGTGCGGCGATCCTCAGGATTGGGCTTTTTCCCTGACACCTGGGGATCCTGTTTTGAATGATATTGATGCATTTTTTCTGGCTCTGGGGTTATTGTACGATGAACCTAATGTCACTGATCAAGCTGAAAAAACCTAGTTGGCATTAAATCAGGGTCTTGAAGACGCTGAGCTGTACTGTCAGAAATTCCGAAAGTGGGCAGTCCTGACCAAATGGAATGATGATGCTTTGGCAGCCCTTTTTCGGAAGGGGCTGTCAGAGAATGGAAAGGATGTTATGGTGGGATTCCCTGCTCCCTCTGGTCTCAATGATTCTATGTCATTGGCTATTCAAATTGACAGACGTTTGCGTGAGCGCACAGGTATGCGTGAGATGGTGTTGCCTTGTGAGCCAGCTTCTGAGCCCATGCGATGTGATCGAGTGACTTCTGGGGCTCAGCGTCATGAGTTTCGAAAGCGCAATGGGTTATGTTTCCACTGTGGTGATGCCTCTCATGCTATTTCAGTCTGCCCTAAGCGGGGAAGACGTTTTGCATGCTCAGTTGTCTTGGGTAGTGCTCAGACTAAATTTCTGTTGACTGTTACCCTGATTTGCTCCCTGTCCACATTTTCTGCTCAGGCTTTTGTTGATTCAGGAGCAGCTATTAACCTGATGGATTTTGACTTTGCCAAACATTGTGGGTTTCCCATGATACCCTTGTGGAAGTTTATTCCTGTACTGGGCATTGATTCCAACACTTTGGCGGAGAATAAACCCCAGTTTTCTACTCAGGTGATAATGATGGTTGAACCAGATCATCAGGAGAGTTGCAAATTTCTGGTGCTGTATGATCTGCATGACATTATTGTACTAGGTTTCCCTTGGTTACAGTCTCATAATCCTGTTTTGGATTGGAAATCTGTGTCTGTGACCAGTTGGGGCTGCCAATGTGTTAACCCCTTAAGGACAGAGCCATTTTGCAGCTTAATGACCGGGCCAATTTTTACAGTTCTGACCACTGTCACTTTATGAGGTTATAACTCTGGAACGCTTTAACGAATCCGCTGATTCTGAGATTGTTTTTTCGTGACATATTGTACTTCACGTTAGTGGTAAAATTCTTTGATATGACTTGTGTTTATTTATGAAAAAAACTGAAATATGGCGAAAATTTTGAAAATTTAACAATTTTCAAACTTTAAATTTTTATGCCCTTAAATCAGAGAGATATGTCACACAAATTTCTTAATAAATAACATTTCCCACATGTCTACTTTACATTAGCACAATTTTGGGACCAAAATTTTTTTTTATTACGAAGTTATAAGGGTTAAAAGTTGACCAGCGATTTCTCATTTTTACAACACCATTTTTTTTTAGGGACCACATCACATTTGAAGTCACTTTGAGGGGTCTATATGATAGAAAATACCCAAAAGTGACACCATTCTAAAAACTGCACCCCTCAAGGTGCTCAAAACCACATTCAAGAAGTCTATTAACCCTTCAAGTGCTTCACAGGAGCTGAAGCAATGTGGAAGGAAAAAATTGACATTTAACTTTTTTTGCAAAAGCTTTACTTCGGAACCAAGTTTTTTTATTTTCACAAGTGTTAAAAGAAAAAATGAACCACAAAATTTTGTTTTGCAATTTCTTCTGAATACTTCGATACCCCATATTGGGGGTAAACCACTTTTTGGGCGCGTGGCAGAGGTCGCAAGGGAAGGAGCGCCGTTTGACTTTTTCAACGCAGAATTGGCTGAATGCCATGTCGCGTTTAGATAGCCCCTGATGTGCCTAAACAGTGGAAACACCCCACAAGTGACCCCATTTTGGATACAAGACCCCTTAAGGAACTTATCTAGATGTGTGGTGAGAACTTTGAACCCCAGTGCTTCACACAAGTTTATAACCTAGAGCCGTGAAAAAAAAAAAAAAAATTTTTTTCACAAAAATGATCTTTTCACCCCAATTTTTAATTTCCCAATGGTAATAAGACCGCAAAAGTTTTTGTGCAATTTGTCCTGAGCATGCTGATACCCCATATGTGGGGGTAAACCATTTTTTGGCGCACGGCAGAG